>OZ025295.1:30736171-31336171 GCA_964019185.1 Maratus speculifer
TGATTTTAAAGGTCCTTTGTCCTTTTAAAAGAAAAAAAAAACCTTGCCATTATTTTATAAATATTTGATGAACCGGATGAAATCTGCTTTAAGCAGAAGGGAAAAAATATAAAAAGGCGTCTCAAAAGAATTCAATTTGTGAAAATGCGATTGCAAAAAAACATTTGGTAGAATTCGGTCTTGAATCACTTCCTTATGCACATAATCCATTCTTCACTGCAGATAGGCTAGAAAAATCCATATAAAAGTGAAACGTGAGAACTGCTCGCCAGAGAAAATTCAGATAAGAATGAAAATAGTAGTTCCAAAGGGAATACAAAAAATGTAAATGATTTTTTCTCTGCGAACTGTGAATGACGGAGTATCGATACAACTCAGATTCGGACAAAAGATTTTTACTTGTTAGATAAAAATGGATATTTATATGTTTAGCTGAAGTCTCAGGAGGAAATAGGAAATTAAAGCCGGGTTTTATTCAAACTTTTTATCTCGCGACCGGTATGCTTAAATTATGTAGGAAAAATAATAAAAAAGAATATTTCATTCTTGATTCATTTGTTAATGGAAGCAAATATGTTGGCAACAAGATCAAATAATTAAACAAATGTTTTATAATTTTTGATAAAAAAAGAATAGTTAATTTTTAAGTAAACATACTACCTTTAAAACAATCTCTTCAATTTTGAATAATAGAGTAATGATATCTGGTGGCACAATACTTAATATTAAAAATTAAATAAAATTTAAAAAAATCTTGTAAAACAGACTATTTTATTATAATTTTTTTTTTAATATTATTATTTTTTAGGTAGCTTTCATTACAAAAAGTAAAAAGCTACCTATTGCAGCCGTCCGGAGGAAAGCACTTCCGGAAAATTTTGGTATATTTTCACCGATCATGACCCCCAGACCCCAAAACCACCCTTCGTTCAAATGTTGACATATATATATATATATATATATATATATATATATATATATATATATATATATATATATATATATAACCATATATATATATATATATATATATATATAGTGTCAATTCACCATGAAAACATTGCAGCACCATTGACGCTTTAAGCAGCTCATATATAATGCCACAAGTTATAATTCTCATTATGCAATGAAAGTTCGAAATTTTCAAGGAAAGAGTGTATGTCAAAAAAGTAAACAATGAACTATGAATTAAAAAATTAAAAAACAAACAAATACAGGCAAGAAAAAACAGTCTGTTCTTCTTCAGAGGGAGGACAGACGAAACCTAGCCCCACCCCCCCTACTTCAAAAAAATGAAATGTTTTAGGTTTCTGAACGCCCACCAAACCTGCATTCAAAAATAACAACAGAAAAATATATACCAAATTTTCAAAAACAAAACCAATGATATGAAATATATGAAAAAATCTTTACTATATAAAAAATCAGTGCAGTAGCTTATAAAGTATTTTAAAATGAATGGAGAGTTTGGCAAGCGTCCTTTCTGACCTAAAACAAAACGTTGAAATTAAGAACAATCATACCTGCTTCAAACTCTTGCCTGTAAAAACAACAAAATAACTAGAATGCTCTCTCCATGTCCAAATTGCCTAAAACTTCAAAAGCCAGGTCTGCATTACTTTCCTGAAACTCGAAACTCGATGTTTTTCATTATTACAAATTTTATAAAATCGAATTAGTTGATTAATTATTATATTTATATAAATTTTTTTTATGTAAGTTAGAGTACCAGTGTGGCATACTTCTTGTGAAAAAATTAAAACTGTTTCTTTTATCATATAAATCTATATTTACTGTATCATTCAAAATAGCAAAAGAAATATCCAAAAAAAATCAACATGATAATCGTCATCGTTTGCTTTATTTAATTTTAAACAATCTGGATAAACATTATTAAATTCATGAGTAAAATCAAAATTAAAAATTAAAATGTCGTCGATATACCTAAAGATTTTTAAAGATTTATTGTAATTTATTGTATAATTAAATAAAAAAATAAAATAAAAACAAATTGGCTGCAGTAGATGAATAATTAGTTCCCATAGCTATACCACAAATCTGTTTATATATGTTATTGTTGAAATTTACATAATTATTGTATAAACAAAAATGACATAAACTTAAAAACAAATCCCTATTTATGTTCAATTCATCTTCTAAATTAAATAAATCAAATATATTAATTAAAACATTGAATAATTGATCTATAGGTATATTAGTAAAAAGGTTTTCGAAATCGAAAACCTGCATTAAGTATCAGACTTTAAGTAAAGAAGATATAATTTTCATAAATGATTTACATAAATATTTTGTTGTAGTTCCTGTGGACAAAGCTGCTAATAATTTTGCTATTATTTGTAAGAAATTTTACATAGAAAAAATAAATGATGAATTAAAAAATACAGAATTTTACGAAAAAATTGATATCAAAAAAGATCCTGTTGTCAAGAAATTCTTTTCATACAAGAAAAAGTGTAAAAGTTTGTTTTCGTATGCTTTTGATGTTTCTAGTCCTCGCTGTTTGCCATTTATATTTTTGACTCCTAAGTTTCATAAGTCTCCTATTAAATTAAGATATATTTGCAGTACTACCAATAGTGTTAATAAAAATTTTAATTTAGGTTTACAAAAGCTTTTAAAAAGGATATATGGTTTTCTCAAAGTTAAATTCAAAAATTCAAGTTACTTTTGGTCAATTGATAACAGCTTTGAAGTATTACAAAACCTTAATTTCACTACTCACTTAATGCAGGTTTTCGATTTCGAAAACTTTTTTACTAATATACCTATAGATCAATTATTCAATGTTTTAATTAATATATTTGATTTATTTAATTTAGAAGATGAATTGAACATAAATAGGGATTTGTTTTTAAGTTTATGTCATTTTTGTTTATACAATAATTATGTAAATTTCAACAATAACATATATAAACAGATTTGTGGTATAGGTATGGGAACTAATTATTCATCTACTGCAGCCAATTTGTTTTTATTTTGTTTTTTTAAATTTAATTATACAATAAATTACAATAAATCTTTAAAAATCTTTAGGTATATCGACGACATTTTAATTTTTAATCTTGATTTTACTCATGAATTTAATAATGTTTATCCAGATTGTTTAAAATTAAATAAAGCAAACGATGACGATTATCATGTTGACTTTTTGGATATTTCTTTTGCTATTTTGAATGATACAGTAAATATAGATTTATATGATAAAAGAAACAGTTTTAATTTTTTCACAAGAAGTATGCCACACTGGTACTCTAACTTACATAAAAAAAATTATATAAATATAATAATTAATCAACTAATTCGATTTTATAAAATTTGTAATAATGAAAAACATCGAGTTTCGAGTTTCAGGAAAGTAATGCAGACCTGGCTTTTGAAGTTTTAGGCAATTTGGACATGGAGAGAGCATTCTAGTTATTTTGTTGTTTTTACAGGCAAGAGTTTGAAGCAGGTATGATTGTTCTTAATTTCAACGTTTTGTTTTAGGTCAGGAAGGACGCTTGCCAAACTCTCCATTCATTTTAAAATACTTTATAAGCTACTGCACTGATTTTTTATATAGTAAAGATTTTTTCATATATTTCATATCATTGGTTTTGTTTTTGAAAATTTGGTATATATTTTTCTGTTGTTATTTTTGAATGCAGGTTTGGTGGGCGTTCAGAAACCTAAAACATTTCATTTTTTTGAAGTAGGGGGGGTGGGGCTAGGTTTCGTCTGTCCTCCCTCTGAAGAAGAACAGACTGTTTTTTCTTGCCTGTATTTGTTTGTTTTTTAATTTTTTAGTTCATAGTTCATTGTTTACTTTTTTGACATACACTCTTTCCTTGAAAATTTCGAACTTTCATTGCATAATGAGAATTATATATATATATATATATATATATATATATATATATATATATATATATATATATATATATATATATATATATATATAATTTTTGTCATGCGATAACTAACGTATTTATGAACCGATTTGAATGAAACTTGGTATGTACATAGTACATACAAATGTCTCGACCGAGTTCGTTGGTCAGCATCATCCGCCAGTTTGTTTCAAAATGGCGGCCATTTTAAATTTTTAAAAAATTTAAAAATTTAAAATTAAATGCGAAAAAGTTAAAAGTTGAAAAATATTTTTCTTTTACGTGTTAGAACTTAAAACAACGATTCCAGAACACTTTTTATTTTGTCTATATCTTACAAAATGATTGAGTTATAGCACTTTGAATTTTTCTTATGGCTGACATTTTGAAACGATCTGATTTTTGTCACGGGATAACACGCGTATTTATGAACCGATTTCAACGAAACTTGGTATGTGCATGGGACATACAAATGTCTCGACCGAGTTCGTTGGCCAGCACCATCCGCCATTTTGTTTAAAAATGGTAGCCATTTTAAATTTTAAAAAAATTTAAAATTTAAAATTAAATGCGAAAAAATTAAAAGTTGAAAAATATTTTTCTTTTACGTGTTAGAACATAAAACAACGATTCCAGAATACTTTTTATTTTGTCTGTATCTTTAAAAAATGATTGAGTTATAGCACTTTGAATTTTGCTTATGGCTGACATTTTGAAACGGTCTGATCTCAACGATCCATCACGCTGGTTTAAAATGGCATACACTTCATAATATCGTGGAATTTGGTGACTCTCTAAATCGCTTAAAATAATACCAGGTTGAATAAAAGATGACTAATTTCTAAAAATTCCTATTAATATTCAGTCTTGACAAAAACTAGTATTCAATCTTATAAAATCACTAATTTTATAAGATTATTTCCACTAATTTGAGCTTAGTATTTTTGAACAATGTAACTTACTTCAAAATAAATAAAACCAAATTAAAATAAACTATTTAATTTGGTGACTCTCTAAATCGCTTAAAATAAAACCAGGTTGAATAAAAGATGACTAATTTCTAAAAATTCCTATTAATATTCAGTCTTGACAAAAACTAGTATTTAGTCTTATAAAATCACTAATTTTATAAGATTTTTTCCACTAATTTGAGCTTAGTATTTTTGACAGGGTTGCTGGCTTTTAGCCGAGCCAAAAAAAGCCGGCCGGCTTTTTTTGGTTTTATCCACTTAAAAAAAGCCGGCTAAAATTGAAAAAAGCCGGCTTTTATTTTTAAAGTGTTAATTTGTATTGAATCCATATTAAATTTGGATTGATTTATTTTTAATACATTTTTAATAATTTACTATTAAAAAAGTTATAAATTTCTATTTAATTTTTCAAATAAATAAGTCTTTATAACTGCTAGGAGTCAACTATGAAGGCATTATGTCTGAAAAATATAAATCTTGGTAAAATGAAAATATATTCAAAAAATGGTTTTTAAACTTAAGAATTATATTTAATGGAAATATGACAAAATTAGTGTCCCTATAGATATAAAAAGGGCATGGTGCTATTCACTAAAAAGCGCACTACTGCATCATAAAAGGGCACTTTTGCAAGAAAAAAATTGTTATTGCCTTTAGAAAAGGAAAAAAGAAAGCAGCAAAATACATAATTTTTAAATATGATAAATCAAGTAACATTAATTTCGAATGATTTTATGATATAAAAATTAGAAATACAATTAAATTAAAACATGATTGAATAGTTTCATGTTCTATTTCTTAAAGAAATGAAAAAATTCTATCATTTTTGGGCACACAAATTTAGAAATACTACAGAATAAAAAAAAATATCAAAAATCTCTGGGTAAAATCAGAGGTTCATTTTACTACTTTTAAAAAGGGCAGGATGCTGCACCCTTCAAAAATGGCCTAGAATGAACACTAACAAAATAAAACACATCAAAGATCAAAGCATTCATGGAAACATTGTTACAGGTCAATATGTAAAGATTAAGTCATAAAATGAATAATGTTGAAAAGATAAATTAGGAAGGATTCAATATTTGAGGAAAGTTTAATACATAATTACATAAAATTAAACAACAAAAAATGTTCTACAGCTCTTATTCAAAATATTAGAATAATTGAGAAAAAGTAATAAGAAAAAATTATTTGTCATTTTTTATACTAAGTAAATGCAATTAAATTTCTTATAAATTAAATCTGGAATGTTTAGATAAGATTTTAACATTTATAAAATATAAAATACAGCACAATAAATTAGGTATACAGCTTCCTTAAACACACCAGAATATTAGAATAAAATTTAGATTGGTTCAAAATATTAGAATATTTTATTTTACGCAACAATATTACCTTATGAATATGAAGTAAATGGTAGTTAATATTTTCTAGCATCCCCTTTAGCTTTCATAACAGCGTACAATCGATCTTGCATACTATATACAAGGTGTTTACAAACATTTCTATCAATATTAGCCGAAATAGACTTTATACGTGCCACTAACTCAGTTTTACTTGAAGGAGGATTTTCTTGAAGTTTTTTCTTCATTATACACCATAAGTTTTCGATGGGATTAAGATCTGGTGAATTTGGTGGCCAAGGAAGTACCTTAATGTTGCGTTGGCGGAACCAATTCTTAGTTGACACCGAGGTATGCGGGGACGCTAAATCTTGTTGAAAGATGAAATCATCTTCAAATAAATCTTCTGATGATGGAATCATGTAATATTCTAAAATTTCTTGATATATCAGAGAGTTAACCTTTTCGTAGACGATGCATAACTTTCCAGGTCCTTCTGCACTCATACAACCACAAACCATGACACTAGCATCAAATTTTACGGAACGTTTAAGGCATTCTTTATCAAATGCTTCTTGCTTCATTCTCTAAACTCGAATACCTTGATTACCATATGAAACACAAAACATACTTTCATCACTAAATAATATATTTTTCCAATCTTCATTGCTCCATAAACGTCTTGATTTACACCAATTCAATCTTATACGCTTTTGTCTTGCAGTCATGAGAGGTTTTGTTTTCGGTACACGAGATTCAAATTTAAATTTATGGAGACGTCTTAATGTTGTCGATGTAGAAACTTCAACTCCTTCTTCTTTCCATTTTCGGTGCAAGAATCGCACACTTTTAAAACGGTTTTTCTTAACTATACGCTTCAGTTTCCTGTCATCTCTAGCAGATGTTTTTGGTTTTCAGCCACCATTTCGGCGATTATTTTGAAGTTTTCCAATTTTTGAATATTGTGTTAGTATTTTACTAACGCTCGATTGCGAACAATGTAAATAATTCGCTATAAAACATTGATTTTTACCGTGCCGATACAAATCAACCATACGAAGTTTAGTAGATTCAGGAATATCACTCACATGGCCCATTTTAAAACGAAAAAGAAACAAACTGCAAAAAAGAATACTGATTTTAAATAAAATAGTCTGAATTTAATTAATGATACCACCAGTTAAGAATTGGTAATAATTAAAGGGGAATTAATGTGAAATATTCTAATATTTTGAACCACTTGAATAAATATTCTAATATTTTCACTTTTCAAAATAATTTTTTTTGCAATTAATCTTTTCAAAAATGATATTAAATTTAAGATAACAAGTAAGTTTAATCAACAATAAGTTCTTAATAAAAATATCGTTTGCATATTTTCATTAAAAGACATTAAATTACCAAACGATATTTTCAATTTCTAAAAAAAAAGGTAATTATTCTAATATTTTGAATATGAGCTGTAATAAAATTTGTTGAATTAAAATTTTGAATAACTCTTTTTTATTTAAAAGTGCATGTATGCCCACTTGCATGAATGAATATATTCATGCATATGCTAATTGAGAATACTGAAATAAATTGTGAAATATAATATTTTATGAAATCTGCATAATTCGAAATACTATTTTCAATAGTGAGAAATGGTGTTTTTTATATGTATGATTTTAAATGTTTATAGCAAATAAAACATGACATTTTAAGAACTCTTAAAATTAGTTAAGTAATAAAACATGTAACTAAGTAACCTTTAATTTTATAAAGCAGTAAAAATGGAAAAACAAAGGTAGAATTAAAGGTCAATGTAAATCAGAAAAAGCACTTGGTATGGCCATTTTATAATTTAGCTGATATATATGCAATTCTGACTATAAACCATTAGCAACTCCATCAATGTGTTACTCTAGTATTAATGGTCTTCATCATTGAAAATTTAGGCTATAACCCAATTTCTCATAATGAATCGTAATTAAAATCCCAATTTTTCATATTAATAAATAAATTTATTAAACTCAAAGTAAATTAAACATCATTAAAATTAGTTAAAATACACTTAAAAATGTGTTCAAAATACACTTAAAAGGCTTCATTGTATAAAAGCCGCAATTATGGCCAATTTTGGCCAAAAAAAGCCGGCTAAAATCAATAAAAGCCAACCGGCCTGGCTTTTTTTAATTTTAGCCGGCTTTTTTGCAACCCTGATTTTTGAACAACGTAACTTACTTTAAAATAAATAAATATATAAGTATATGAAAGCTACCTCTTCCTCCCGGCATTGCCGGAAGGACTTTTTAAAATTTCTACTATTTTTATAATTATAAATAGATTTTCTTGAATTTTTTTCTACACTAGGGGCTCTTCTCCATACGAACTACGCTCATCAATCCCGTTCAGACACAGAACTCTAATCATATGCTAATTTGATCAGCTTTAAAAAGATTACAGAATATTGAATTGTAATTAAACCAGTGTTGATCTTCTTGCAGATGGATTTCCATTCATTTCCCTTTGATTGGGGAATTTTAAGGTTGAATCATTTTCTGTTTAAGAAGTACAATGGTGTTTTTCTTTAATTAAATAAAATAAGTTAAACATTTAAAAATAAGTTAATGTAGAATGATTTAAGTAAACAAAGTCTTTGTGTCCCACCATTTTTTAACAAAACTATAAGAAAGCTGGTTTAAATGCATCATTTTAAATTTGACGTTATTATATCCAAAGTTTTCTTTCTTTTTCTTTCTTTCTTTTTTTTTTAATATTCACGCAAAAAATATTTTCTCGTTAGAAAGGAAATATTACTTGCGCTATCTTAGAACTCACAACAATTATTAAAAAAGCCCACTTCAAAAACAAAATAAATATTCCTCAAAATAGAAAATAAATGCCTCGTGTAAATATATTTTAAAATTTAATTTGTTTTGCAATGTTATTGATTGGCCATTTTAAATATAACGTAATTTCTTTTATTTTAAAAAATATTGTTTTTATTATTTTAAAATTTTATTTCTCTTTTAAAATTTACATAAACATACATTTGTTGCTAGAAAAGAAATATTTTTATTTGCACTGCCTTAAAGTTGACAACAATAGTTTAAAAAATCATCCAGAAATGGGAAATAAATGTGTCCTGTAAATATGTTTATAAATTTAAACTGTTTGGCAAGATTATTATATGCCAAATGACATAAGTTCCTCCTTTTAAGGTTTTTAACGCATATTAATGCATTTATTGTTTAATATTTTTTTGATCTTTTAAAATTCCTGCGTAAATATAGTTTTCATGACTTAATTACAATATTTTCTTTCTTTTAATATGCAATCATTTAATTCTAATTTGTAAGGTTATATTTTTAAAAATATACTAGGGGGCTCCGCCCCCCTGCTCGCTACGCTCGCCAACCCCCCGCGTAATCGCTTCGCGATTCCAAGTTGTAGGCTACCCCTGCTTGCTGCGCTCGCCAATAGCTCATGGAATCGCTTTGCGATACCTTATTTTCCATAACACTCAATTTTGGAATTCATCCGTCTCCTCATTGGTCGAAGCATAGACGGAGTCCTTTCCTGATTGGTCTATTCGACACATGGAAGGTGTGGTCCACCCGGACGCGTTATTTCCGGAAACCTTACACATCAGCATCATTCCAGGAGTCATTTTTTTTTTTTACTATAGAAGGATTTATAACAGTCACATGTAAATATCTATATCTGTATTTATTTGAAAGAAATATTATTCATTAGCGCTGTTTTTACAAATTTGCAAAAATTTAGAACAGTAACCTTTTTTAAAGTATGTGAAAAAATCTTCCGAAATGTTGAAAATTTTAATTTAAAATGGAAGTAAAACGTCAAAAAATTAGTCAAATTAAAAAAAAAAAAATTGCAATCCGCACACCAAGAACATCTAATGCATAAAATGATATAAAAATGATTAAATTTCTATATATAGTTTTTGCTCCTATAAAAAATTTTTAATACAATGATTTTGACCAACTTTACCATTAAATATATCTTAAAATAATTATTCGATTTAAAAACTGTCTGTCTCGGCGTGTTTATCAAACATTTCTCTAAAATACTACTTATATTCATATGTTTGTATAGAGCATGTTTCTTAATATTAACGAAAAAAAAAAATTTCTGGTTAAAGATTAACTGGTTATAAAAAATTTAATGACAGCAGCGGTGACAACGTCAGTTACTTTTTTTTCCCTAAAGAATAGAGTGATTAATAAGAGTAACATAAAACTGTGCATGGATTTTTAGATGTATGGGATTTTACATTTAATATGATTTTTTTTCTCTTTCGTGTATATTAAAAAATGAAGGAAATTCAATAAACTCTCAATTTAAATATATATATATATATATTTTAATAACTATAAACTTGAATTCGGTTTCGTTTTCATTTTCGCCGAAAATTCGTTTTAGAGTGGTAAGATAGGGTTTCATCATAGGGTACAGTTATCGGTGCTGATTGGTAGCCCTACTCCTTCATTACACGAAAGTTAACCCTATAACTAAAAAAACTTTTTTTTGTTCAGCTTTCACAACTTTCAATAAAGCTGTGTGAGTATTCTTTTTGAAAATATTTGTTGTTTATCTTTCTCCCCTCTGATATGGCTATAATAGTTGGCGATTGGTTAGGCCAACAGCTAGAACTATCTGAAGCTGAGAAAATGGTTAGGCGATCGTTGTCTAAAAATATGAGTTGGTAATCGATCAATGGATGGGTTTGGATCTACCGATAAAACTACATTAATCTTAATAAAACATACACGAATATTTGGACTTATTTTACTTAAAATTTCAACCAGTTTTCTGACATTCTAACAAAAATTTTAGAAATAACGATTCTTTAGAAATGCTGTTTAAAAAAGTTCATAAATTGATTTGCTTTGTTTAATTTTTTTTTAAATTCACCACTTATTATTTTTATTTTAAGAAATAGCTTTAAAACTATTGTGTAAATTTATTTATTTTTTGATAATTAAGATGCAAGAATATGTGTATTAAAAGTTTCAACCTTTTTAAAAAAATACATTTATTTTATTTAATCTGAATTTATTGTTAAGTCACTAGGTATTGAAGAAGTAATTTCTGCTAATATATCTGACAAATAATTGGTGTTTATTTACCACAGGTTTTTAAACAGCAAAACGTGAATTCTGTAGATACTTCTCTTAGCAAACACAAAATTATAATACACTAAATTTGTTTAAAGACCATTCATATCTAAAACAGAAAGGTACAATCCTCATGGAAATTGAAATTTTGAAAAGTAAAATTCGTCCTGTTTTGTTCTTTTGCAAAAGCATCGCATATTAAAAGTTTATGTAAAAATAACACATCTTTATGAAAATAATACTTATACTTCTAACATTTAGATAAACATCTTCTTTAAGAGAAGACAAAAGGTATTTTATCTTCTTAAGTATAATGGTTTTATTCATATTTAAAATGTTGAACTGATATTGCATTTAAATAAAACTAGCAAACCCCACGGCTTTGCTCGTGTAATTATTAAAATAAGCCAAGTGATATTTGTATGTCTACTTTTTCTAAGAAATCATACTTGAATGCACAGTTGAAAAATTACAACTTAAGCCAAAGTTTGACTAAACTTTATTATTTAACTGAACTAGATAGACATGAAGTCTTAAATTAATAAGAAGATTTAAAACTAATTCTAAATAAGTAATAATATGGGAAGTATTTTAAAATTTTTATGGTCAATTCATACGTTCACTTCAGTATTCATTTGATGTTTTGAATGTTTTGGAAACCAACTTCTTAGTACGCATTTACATCTTAAAACTAACCATCATGTCAAATTCCAAGCTAAACATATAACGGTGTACTCTCTCCCTAGCGGTAGTTGCACCAACATAAAATATCTAAGTTAAAACTGGGACCACTATTAATTTGCCACATTAATTTTGAAATCGGTTTGGTATTTTCCTAATATTTTATTGAAACGTAATTTAGAAATTTTTAAGGCCTTTTTTAGAAATTTACTGTCTTTGAAAATCCAAGGTGGTATTGGCACCGGCATAAAATAAAGACTGCGTAGAACCACAAATTGCCATCATTGATTCGCAACCATTACTTTTATAATTAGATTATTATATCCTTATATTGCATAGAAACCGTAATTTAAAGACTTTTTTAGAACACTTTTCGTTCCTTTCCTTTGCTTCACCCTTTTTAAATTTCGAATTTATTTTCGGCTATTCTTAGAAGGTATTTATATTTTATAAGTAAATACCATGCCATATTTAAAATTTCTAGTATGTTTAGTATCACAAAAATCGTAATTTAGAACGTTTTTTGCTGCAGAAACCTTCTGGTGGTAATTGCACTGATATAAAATGTAGTTTGTGTTTAAGCAGGAGTTATCGCAACGAAGTTGCCACCATTACTTTTTAAATCGTATTGGTATTTAATAAATTTGCATAAAAATGATAATTTCGAAAGTTTTTAGAACGCTTTTTGCTATCTTCATCCTTTTAAATTTGAAATTTTCTTGTGACGGTTCTTAGAAAGCATTCGCATTTTTTAATTAATTACCAAGCCAAATTTCAAAATGTTAGATCACACAGTTGAAAAAAAAAAAAAAAAAAATCAAGAACAAAAACGCAATTAAATTTTTTTTTTTTTGCTCTTGCAATCGGCCAGGTGGCAGTGGCAACAACGCAAAATATAGTCTATGTTGGAGCAGGGGCTGTCACCATCAATTTGCAACCATTGCCTTTGAAATCGTTTTGATATTTTCTGTGATTGCGTATAAATTCCTCACAATAAATATGCTTTCAGTTGCAGCATACGTTTTTAAATTTAATTATTTTTAAAATATTACTCAATGTGCATAAATTCTATAGATTATACTGGTGTGCAAAATTTAAGGACGAAGGGATTTTCAAGCGATAATTTTCATTGCGAATATTTAACAGGAAGTAATATAATTCGAATAATTGCTATCCCTGCATAACAGCTAGTCCATGTAACATCTCATTCAGGTCACACATGGTCACAAGAGTCACAGTTACTACGGCGAAACAAAAAATAGGAAATTCCATGCGTCTCTTTTATGAGTTTCAAATGACTACTATATGTGACTCCACTCTCAAGTCACTGCGACTACTGCTTTGTGACGTGTCACCAGGTGACTTTACAGTGTCGTTTTATTGAGACTCTCATGTGACTGTCATTTGGAGGCTCAATTTCAAAGTCATTGTGAATGTTGCATTATTATAAATAAACAAATAATGACACATTAAAGTCATGGTGACTTTCTGTCACAAGACTTTGCCAAATGGTAACAGAGACCCTACTGTGAAGTAACCACTGTGAAAAGTGGTGAAAACTCACTATGTGACTTTAATGGGACATTGTTTGGTGATTTATCAACATTCACAATGACTTTGAAATTGAGCCTCCCAATGACAGTCATACGAGATTCTCAATAAAACGACACTGTAAAGTCACCTGGTGATTCGTCACAAAGTAGCAGTCGCAGTGACCTGACAGTGGAGTCACATATAGTAGTCATTGGAAACTCATAAAAGAGACGTATCAAATTTCCTATTTTTTGTTTCACCGTAGTGACTGTGACTCTTGTGACCATGTGTGATCTGAATGAGAGGTTATATGGACTAGCTGTTATGCAGGGATAGTAGTTATTCAAATTATATTACTTCCTTTTGAATATTCACGTGAAAATTATCGCTTGAAAATCCCTTGAAAATTGGCATTTTGGGACTCCGTCCTTAAATTTTGCGCACCAGTTTATACATGGTTACACAAAACTTTTTATCAATATCCGTTTATTGGCGGAAATTGGGGAATGTAAATTTTCACCTTTGCTGTACGTTTAACTGAAGCAACTTTTATCATACTATGTGGTATACATACACATCTATAGATCATATACACGGCTACACAAAAATCGTATATTTTAAACGATTATTCATGGTAACAGTAGAAATTGGGTTTCAGCTATATTATGCATTTTTCAAATTGTTCATTTTGACACCAACTTGCATCTTTGTAAACTGCAGGTGCGTTATGTCTCCCTCAATCGGTCAGAAACATTTGTCATTCTGCAAATTCCTTTGTGATAATAAAAAAACTATCATTTATGCTATCTGTCTGCTAAAAGATAATGGTCCATACTTGAATTGTTAAAGTTTATAGTGCACAAATAACCAAACAAAAATATTGATTCATTAATAAAACCACTGTAGTAAAATATTGTAATAAAATATTTTAGAGTTCAGCTTTTTTGAAATGTTTTTCACATGTCCCATTGTTTTTTTTTATTTATTTAAGCAATATCTCAAATTTGCTTCAAACTGCACATTTGTTTAGTAACTTTGAGGTAGCCAACAGTTTCACTTAATGCACTTGATCCAATCACATATTTCCAAAGGACTCTCTGCTAGAAAATCTGAACACTCATACTCATTCCCTTTAATAAATTCCTCAACTTTCTCAATTCCCATTTTTTTAAAATAAGTTGATTAAAATCATGATTGAACCACTGATATAAATAATCTGATTGAAATCCTTAATGCCATAAATAATATCCCAAAGTAATTTAAAACAATGAAGAAAAAACAGGCATTTGACCGCAATTGAAAATAACTGGCATCTTACTATGACTTATGGCTTATACATGCAAATAAAAAAGTCAACATACGAGATTTTGGGCACTTACTAGAAGTTTTAAGATGATTTAGCAATAAAAAACACCACTTAAAATAAAAAAAGAACAACGCAAATTGAAATTTAAATATCAGTAGAGAACACTCTTCCTTATAAATGTGTGGCACTTCTCAACAACGCCTGTGACAACGTATGTGAAAACCATGTGACCCGCGTCTTGTACAACATGGCTTTTTACCTCAAATTATTGTAATTAACATATGACAATAATTATCATTTATTTCTCCCTCTAGTTGACGCTTGAAAATTGTTCGGATGGGATAAAAATGGATACTCTGTTCAAATAATACACAATAGTATGGTAATAATTATAATGAACAAGTCGGAAATTGCACATCAAGCGTAGCGAATGAGGTGCGTTTGTACTATAGCGAAGTTAAAAAAATATTCGTGTAATAGTATATATAGTACTTCGGATGCAGTATATTATCCGAAATTTTTTGTGTGTCCCTGTAAATGCTATCTGTTTTTTGTTATACTGGCAGTAACTTGTAGTAAATCTCAGCAATGTATATCAATTTCCTAAAATGTGAAAAAGTTTAGTATAATTAAAACACGCCCCAAATAATATTTTCCCTTGTACCATTTTGTAATAAAATGCTTTTGTGTGGTCCTTTAAATTAATAACAGATATTCTTTGCATTACAGATTGTACAGAATATATATTTTAATATATACTTCATAGATACATGTCAATTTTATTATGTTCGAAAGAGTGTAACATCATTAAAATGCACTTGAAATTATGTTTTCCTTGATTGTGCCAATGCAACGGAATACTTTTGTTTGACTCTATAATTAAACTATGCATCCTATTTTCGAAAATGATTCGACATAACTATGCAACAGTTATATTTAAAATTTCGAACGATTCGGTTGGGTAGTTTTTGTTGTTATATGCTGATGGACAAACGGACGGAGTGAACGACGACGATAGGTACTACGTATTTACATAGTTACGAACTCACCAAAAAGGTACTATAAATGAAAATATATATGCAATATATTGTAAATCATTATAGTATGACACATCCATTTGAAGATCTTATATTTTCCCATTCAAAAAAAGTTTAAAAATAGCTTACAAATTGTTTTCAAAAACTTTTGCAGCATGTTGAAAATTGGTTCCGGAACAAAGCATGTATTACAGTCCAACTTTAAAACACATATGAAGCTTCAGAATTAATGCCGTTTCAGAATTGCAAAGTACGGCTTTCAACTCTGCAAGATAAGCTTATTACTAACAAGACTGCTGTTGTAGTCGATCTAGAGTTAGTTACTTTTGAACTTTGTATCAACATTTATCAAAAGGTTTGTTAGATATAAGTATCGGTTTATTTGTGAGCAGGGTTGACACAATTTAAACCAATCGGTTTTAACCATGTTTTTAACCACGGTTTGAACCAACTGTTAAAAAAAATTGTTTTTATTTCGTTAGAAATGTAATGAATTTTTTTTTTCTCTCTCTTTTTTAATTTGCGTGTTTCAGGTTAGGGACATTCCATGTCAACTCAACACACTCTATAAACCAAACCATTTCAGATTTTCATGAAATTTAGCGTAGGTATACTAATCATATAGACTTGAAAAAATACTAAATTTCTTTGAAATATGTACACTAGTTTTTGAGTTATAGCACGTAATATTTTAAAATTTTTGTCTAAAAACCACATATAGGAATTTTTTGAATGACTCTAGGAGCTCTCCTAATTGAGCTAGAGAGCTATGAGAGATGTCATTTTACAGTATTTTTTATGCTCTTTCCTATGATATCCAACATGCTATAGTTTAATTAAAAAAATATTTTGCCAAAAATAATAAAATAAATTTAATAATTTTTCAAAAAGTACATATTTTAAAATTTTAAAATTAATTCCCTGAATAGTTTGTATTCTTGTAAATCATTTGGCGAAATATAAATTTGGGATGACAATGGGTTCATTGTTAAAAAAAAATTAGAACTGGAGCTTGTTTTTCATTATTTTCCTATATTCAGCAGAATAATTCAAGAATGGTAATATTTACACTTTATGTGAAAATAAATTTGAGTACTAACCTTAAGAAGGAATGAAGAAATGAGTCTAAAGTAAAATCTTGCATTAAGTAGTAGGATATGTTTATTAAATGAAGTTTGAAAATGCCACATTCGTTTGGTATGCATCAGTTTCTTGTAAAACATAATTTCTTCCAGTTGGAGTCATAGGATTCACTTTAGATAGAACGTCCATTACTGATACCCACAGAACATCAACATTTCTTGGATATGAGAATGATGTAGATGGCCTAGAAGGATGAAGTAAAGTTATTTTTACTTCATCAAGCTCTTCATTTTTCTGTAAAACATACCCAAGCCATCAGTTTCCTTCATAGACTGCAGTAACATAGCCTGATATGTCTTCTAATTTAAGTTTGTTTGGAGATTTTGATACTTCCTTTTCCCAACCCTTAAGATCATCTGAAAAGATTTTCACCAATAATTTTGATGTAGTTATGGAAATAAATGCATGGTATTGCTGTGTTCCTTGGTTATTAATGCTTGATCAAAGCGACTTTTCAAGAACATTTCTGATTCAGCCTATTTCTCTTGGGTTGAGTAGACAAAATTTATATTAGTAATGTTTTCTACTGCCCATTCAAAAAATTGTCGTGGGGTTTGAATTTGATCTTCATAGGGTCTTCGCAAACTAACACAAGCTGCCAGTCTTTTTACTGAACCACCAAATCCATCACAATCACAGTGGCCTTTTCCTTGCGAGGTGGCCAAAAAACGCCACTCTGATTTCTCTTTAAAATCTTCCTCATGAAAGCAGAGGTCCAAAAAGTTTTTCTTATTCTTGTACTGGGCGGAAAACCCGTCTGAAAAATAAAATATCTTCTGTGGATGTTTGTGAATGTCAAAAAATATAAGAGTTTTTTTTTTGCGTGTAAACAGTCATTGTGTTATGCTCTAAGCAATCAGAAACAACTACATAATTAAGATTTTAAACTTTCCTTTCCTTTTTGAAATAATTACGAAAGGATGAATTGTCAATTGTTGATTTATCCAATGATAGCTCTGTGCTTCTTCTTGTAGCACTATGCTATAATTTTCAGAAAAATCACAGATGACAGCAAATTCTGATTCTTTGAGATTTTCCTTTTTCTTCGCTCTCTGTTGTTTGGCAATGAAGTCATGTCGAACTAATGAAGACAACTTACTGCAGAATAAATCTATAAATTCTTCTGTAGATTTCTCTAAAATCTCTAGGTTACAACGATCAACTGAAACCCACTGGCGGAACTGCACTTTTTGAATTAAATTTGCATCAAATGATTGTTGCAAAATTGAACGTATATCATTAATCTCATCTAATTTATATTCAGGTGGTCTCTAACATAAATTGATGCTGATTAGTTTTTAGCATAAATCGCACAACAGGTGGTGCTGCTATATCATTTTGTACGATTTAGGCAACAGTTATATCTCTAACTAATACATGGACTTCCACCAATCTTCAGATTCAGTTAATCCTTGACATGAATTGATGCTGTTTTAATTTTGGTATTAATCACTAGGTGATGCTACTATGCTACATTTTTCACAATTTTGCAATTGTTCTATCTCAAGAACTAATGCACGAGATTTAATAAAATTTTATATTGAGGTAGTCCCTAATATAGATTGATGGTGATTAGTTTTTAGTGTAAATTGTTCAGCAGCTGTAAACTGCTATGCTGCACTTTTTGCGATTTACGCAACAGTTATATCTCAATAACAAATTTACGGATTTTCATAAGCCTATCATTTAATTGTTTTGGACTCATTTTTGCATTCTTTCTTCAAACTGGTGATCATATTTATTTTCACATAAAGTGCAAATATTGGCATTCTTGAATTATTCTGCTGAATATAGGAAAATAATGAAAAACAAGCTTCAGTTTTAATTTTTTTTAACAATGAACCCATTGTCATCCCAAATTTATATTTTGCCAAATGATTTATAAGAATACAAACTATTCAGGGAATTAATTTGAAATTTTTAAAATATGTACTTTTTAAAATTTTTTTAAATTAATTTTTTTTAATTTTGGCAATTTTTTTTTTTGCTTTAAACTATAGCATGTTTGATATCACAGGAAAGAACATAAAAAATGCTGTAAAATGACATCTCTCATAGCTCTCTAGCTCAATTAGGAGAGTTCCAAGAGTCATTCAAAAAAATCCCGTTTGTGGTTTTTAGACAAAAATTTTAAAATGTTATGTGCTATAACTCAAAAACTAGTGGACATATCTTAAAGAAATTTGTTATTATTTCAGGTCTACATGATTAGCATACCTAAGCTAAATTTCATGAAAATCTGGGATGGTTAGGTAAATTTTGTTTTAAAATTGTGTTGATTTGACCGGGAATGACCCGTTATTGGATATAAATAATTTCTACTTTTAACACTTTTTTTCAGCAATAAGCATTAGATATCATGGGTCTAGATCATTTTTTATGCATATAATCAAAATCAGTATGCAATGGTGAACATATCTATTGCTCTAAAGAAAAAGCTTTAAAAATGTGAATTGTTTAATGATAAAATATAGACTAAAAATATTGAATATTTAGTATAAATATTTTAATTAGAAAAATGCAGATCATCTAACGTAATTATATAATACAATGATCTTTAAGATTTAGCTGAAGCTGTACAAGAAATTTTTCTTAATTTGGGCGATTGTCTTAAAGAATAGTTCAATACGAGAGTATACAAAGATTGGGTACAAGTTATAGCATTTTAGTAATAACAGTTTTATTATTATTTTTTTACCTGTTATCTGCTGAATCTAATTACCAAAAATGTTGACTTCAAATTGTCACTCAAAAAAAAAAAAAAAAAAAAAAAAAAAAAAATATATATATATATATATATATATATATATTTCGGGAAGTATTTGAAATTTATTATTTGAATAACCGTGGAAAAGAATTCTATATTTAACAAATTACATCCAAATGTTTATCATTAGTAATCAAAAAATTGGTTATAAAGATTTTCAGAATATCAATGTAGAGCAGTTTATTTTTTGAACATAAGACTGTTTTCTAATACTGTTTAAATTAAAATATGATTTTTTTTTCAATTTTCTACAGAAATTCACTGTAATTATTAAATTTAAATTATTTTAGAATGAAGTTACACTAATTTTAATCCAACAATGTCTATTTTTATCAACGAATATTCATGTTTATGTAATAAGAAAAAATGTTAAAAAAAAAAAAAAAAACCTGGTTTGAAAAAAAGGTTTTTTGGGTTTTTTTTTTTTCGAAAAATTCCCCTTTTTTGACAATTTTGTTTGTGAATATTAAAAGATGTCTTGATGTATCATAAAAATTTGACTTTGAGTTTGTTTTTTTGGAAATATACATGTACATATGTGTATATAAGAGAAAACAAATTTAACACATAAGGGCTTTGGTTGGCGTAATATGAATGTCACGAATATAATGCAAACATATTTACTATGATAAATATACGGAAACATAAAATGGGACATAAATATGAAATGGATGGAGTTAAGTGAATGAAATTAAAATTTTGTGTGTTAGTATAAAAGAGAGTGTTTACATTTTAAGCATTTGTTTACTGTTGGAAAATTAGATAATAAATCGTTCAGAATACTGTTTAAGGATTTTATACAAGCAAGTTTTCAAAATATTGTTTCTAGATTATTGCAAAATGAATTTTTAACAATTTGGAAAATAGTTGTCCTCGGTAAAGAACTGAGAAATCTGTAGTATATCTGAATCTTTTTATTGGTTGGATTCTAACTTTTTTTATTTTATTCGTTTTCTGATTGGTCCATGTTTAATGTCGAAAAATGAAATACTTTTGTTGTCACAATGACAAAAAGAGTAATAAAAACTTAAAAAAAAATTAATAATTTAAAAACAAATTGTGATAGAGATTTCAAACAAATTTCTTTATAAAGTGCTTTTTTTTTCTCGGTGTAAAAATTTAAAATGTGCGAAATTTAGAAGTTGAAAAATTTGAGTTTCGAAAATTGTAAAATTGAAATTTCATTTAAAATTTGTTTGTGATGGGTCCAGGAATATTAATGTTTAATCCATGTCGTACGTAATATGAGGCGTTCAGAATTCAGTCTGATTAGCTCCATCAAATAAAAATGCACATTCTAAACAGTTTAAGTTGTATATCTACAAACTACTATTTTTTTAATTATTGGTCTATAGGAATATTAATGTTTAATGCACGTCGTGCGTAATATATGACTCGTTATGATCATCATAAAAATGGTGTTCATTATTATTATTAATTTATATATAGAATTTATTTATAAGTCTTTAAAATTTTAGTCTTTGAAAATATCATTTTCTAAATAGTAGTTGTAATTTGTTAAATTACAATTTTTATTTCTTATTTTTTTTTCTCTTTTAACAGAAATGCTCAGTGCTTTTTAACTGAAAAATATATGCAAGTTACGTTTTTTGAATGAGAGCTTATATATATATATATATAAAATTCGTTAGATATAATTTAAAAGAAAATTAATATTTTTAGAGGGAATTTTGAGAATAAAAATAAAGGGAAGAAGTATAATTAATATATGATAATTAATAACACAGTATTGCATAAGGTGAACCTGACTTTTGAATTAATAATAAAACTTTCATTCTACCACTTCTGAAGCTATACCCTTTTTTACAAAACAGGTAAACTGCAGTATGTTTTGGAACTCTGTTATCCATTGTACAATGGGAAAGTTTTTAAATCGGTTTCGGAATTAATTTCCAACAAACAAACAAATGTTTCTTTTTCGCAAGATTAATATACCTGGATATATCACAAAACCAAAATAACGTTAAGTAATAAGTTAGAAAACACAGTTTAGTATATTTAACTGTCAGTTTTGCACAGCGAAAGGGTAAATTTGAAACTTTTCTTTGTTTAGTTGGCCATCATATTCCTTTATTGCTATCATTTCAAATATCGTCACTCCAGAACAACAGTAAGATATAATTAAAAACTGAGATTTGAGTAAATTCGATTTTAAATTTTGCCGTTTTTTTTTTTTTTTCATTGATAAATATTTTAGGCGGTAGCTCATAGATAAAAAAAAAAAAAAAAAAAAAAAAAAAAAAAAAAAATTGTGATTACCCCAACTTTTAGATTTCAGGTGGCGTTTATAAAAAAAATAATTTATATTATAGAAAGAATTAAATTCCTTTGTTCTACTTTTGCTCTTCATACTTATGATAATATCTAAGCTATAGAACAGGATCGGAAACATATCCTAAGTATTTACGTGAAGAAATTAAGTATTTGTGTAGGACAAGTACCTGTATTAAGAAATGTAGCAAAGTTTTATACTGTTTTGAATTCAGTGGTGATACTGAATGCAAAAATAATTAAAAAAAAGTTTCTATAGTAATATTTCTAAATGGAAACTAAAGAAAATTTCATTGAAAGTTCTACAAAATTTTCAATGTTTATAAGTAGATATTTATTCCGAATTACAATTATCATTGTAACTAGTCAAAGTTATTTTTAGAGACATTCTGCCGCAAACTGATTTTTCCGTTCACTAGGCTGCAGTCTTCCCTGCATCTGAAGTTTTATTTAAATTTATATAATTCTACAAATATAATCCAGTTTTAAGAAATTAAATTATGATTGATACTTTCAAGGCTTATAAGCATATGCATGACAAAAAAAAAAAAAAAAAAAAAAAAATCATACACATTAGAAAATTTATCTTTTATTAACATAAAAAAAAGAAAAACAGGGAAAACAACTTTATAATTTTGCCCTTTTGCTCGGCGGTCAGGGGGTAAGAAGAAATAGATTTTCACGCTGCTCTTTGTTTCATACATATTTTGAAGAATAACAATAAAAAAAATCTATTAAAAAAAAAAGAAAAAAGAAAATTAAGAAAAAAAACCCCATTTGCAATATGAGGAACATTCATTAATTATTGTTCCTAGTGTTCCTAGTGCTCCCAGTAGTTCTAAAATATTTGTACTGCGATGGTTGTTGTAGAATATCGAAGCCTAATTTTTTAGATGCCTGTATGCTAAATTTCAGAGCCATAGCTGCAATATTTACACAGTTTTGGAGGGAGGAGTGAAAGGGGGGGGGGTGAGAGTGAAAGGCTGATTTTTAGCTTATGAGGCTAGATTTGTGACAATGGATGAGGCGTAACTACTGTCGTTTGCACTCGGAATCATAATGAATTAGCCACATTTCATCCACAGTCACAAATGTAGCCTCATAAGTTCCTAACCAACATTTCACTCCCACCCCTCCTTAAAAACTCTTTTATAAATAGATCTTTAAAACTTCACCCTTCTCTCCAAAACTATATTAATAATATAGCTGCTATGGTTCAGAAATTGAGCATATGGAAAGTCTGGGGATCCTGGAATCAGAGTCGCAGAAAATTCTTTTCCTAAAATCACTTTATAGATAGTGATAACTTTTAAGGGTGTCCTTAAATCAAAAAGGACAACTTTGTGACATATGCCTTGATTTATTTTTGCTTGGAAATGCATGAAAATAGCAGGTGTTGTTATTGAGAAACTGTGTAATTGCACTCAATTTTCCATTTTTTTTTTAAAAAACGCAATGAATCTTTCATAACAAGTCTTCAAACTTGATGTTTTTGAGCACATTTCCCTACGAAAGCAGAAAAACCGGTCGAAAAGCAGGAGAAAAACGGGTGATCACGTGATCGATATAGCTTAGAAATGGATAGGTAATTTAATTGTCATAAAATGGAAAATTAAGTTCGATTCGAAATCGCTTCCATAGTGAGGCATTCCAATTTTATATCTTTCTGTTAAAAAATGAGTTTGTAAATGTGTCAAAACGTTTTGAGCTTGTTGAGCAGAGCAGTTGAGAACACCTTTTAGCAGGAATCTGTTTCTCATTGCTCAACTTCTGGGGTAGGACATTCTGGGGTAGATCAAACTGCCCCTATACCAAAAAAGAAATATTTAACCAATCAAATACAGAACGGGGGTGCAGAGTAAATTCTTTCCAAACCCTCCTAAATTAAAAACAACGACAACAACAACAACAACAACAACAAATCAACTTTAAACTTTTGCGTTATCAACAATTTCTACGCAATGATTGTATATGTGTACAATCATTGCTGTGCAATGTGTATTGCAAAAAAATGCAATTGTATGATTTCATAAATTTTAATCATTAGCTTTATGGTGAGGTAGTTGGTGTCTTTGGGTGTCTATATCCATGTAGTAACAGTAGCAGAAGGAAAGGTGAAGAGCGTCCCATTTTCCGTAAATACGAAAAGAAAAAAATGAGTCCTTTTTAGGATTTTAGTGTTTGGCTCTCTTAACCCCTTGCGGCGCGGTGGTATATCTATGGAACCACTTAATTTTAATTCTCAAATACCACATTGGCACAGGAATTTCGGTAAAAAAAATTTACGGTTTATTGAATGTGTAAAATATAGCTTTTTCTTATTTACAAATAAAGTTGCTTTTAAATTCCGGTGTCAGTCATTAATTTCAACACTTTAGCAATGAATTTGCCCTGGGCCACAAAAGGTTAACGAAAATAGAGGACTTCTTTAAATAGAGCAGCACGGGGAAGCTATCCCTCATGCTCTGGGATAGTCAAGCTCTGAGTATGGGGTATATCTTTTTCTTACACTACTTTATTTTTATTACTGAATATGAGTCATACATGTTCTTGCTTCTTATTCAGGTAGTTTTTTGAAAACATAATTTTATTTTAAATTTTAAATATATTCTGAAAATTGAAAAAAATTGAATCTTGAACAATTTTCTTAAATTTTCTTAGCTTGCGTCCATAAATATAGGAACAAATCTTGTTAGAATATCAAATTGTATAAATTTTACTAACGTTTCCTATATCATTTCCTTTTCCCTAAAATGTAAGACCACATGCAAAATGGAAAGAAAAGTTTAACTTATAAATTTTAACGTTGTTGTTAAAATGTGAAAATTTTAAAGACGAGAATGGATTGAATTTTTCGAAGAAAAAAAAATCTTGCCTTGTATTTTATCAATGTTTCACAAACTTGAAATTTGCTAAGCAAAACAGTAAAGGAAGAAAGTGTTCAATTTGTGAAAGTGAGATTGCAAAAAGCATTTGATAGAAATTGAATCACTTTCTTATGCACATAATCCATTCTTCACTTCAGGTAGGTTAGAAAAATCCATAAAAGTAAAACAGGATAAGTGTTCCGCAGAGAATATTCAGATAAGAATGAAAATAGTAGTTCCAAAGTGGATACATAGAAAATGAATGATTTTTTGCTACGTAGTGTCCATGATAGAGTATCGATTGAACCTAGATTCGAAATAAGAATTTTACTTGTTAGATGAAAATGGATATCTTATATTATAATGCGAGCAAAAATTGTGTGTGTGTGTGTGTGTGTGTGTGTGTGTGTGTGTGTGTGTGTGTGTGGGTAAATTTTATCTCAAAAACGGCTCTAACGATTTTCGCAAAAATTTGGATTTTACCATTTTCGGGCACGAGAAGACCATTGGGCTAGGTCACACGTTCGAGAAAATTCGATTATTGGGTCGTTTTGGGTCATAATGGGTCAAGATCAGGCTATTTATATCTAGAGAATGGCTGGATCGATTTTAAGGAAATTTTGTATCCAATCGTTTTTTGGCACGAGAAAACAATTGAGCTGGGTCACATGTTCGAAAAATTTTGATTAGTGGGTCATTTATGGGTCATTGTGGGTCAAGCCATTTTTATTTAAAAAATGGCTCTAACGATTTCGACCAAATTTTATATTTTATCGTTTCGGATTAGAAGAAGACCATTGGGTTAGGTAACATGTTCGAGAAAATTCGGTTAGTGGGTCATTTTTGGGGGTCATTGTGGGTCATGCTATTTTTATCTAGAGATTTTCTCACGCAATTTTGACTAAAAGTTGCATTCTATGGTTTTCGGGCACGACAAAAACATTGGGCTAGGTTACATGTTCGAAAAAAAATTTGAATGGGTTATATTGGGTCATTCAGGGTCTGGGTCAAGCTATTTATATTTAAAGAACCGCAGAATCAATTTCATCGAAATTTTGCCTGTAATAGTTTTTTGACACGAGAAAGCTAATGGGCTAAGTCACACGATCGAGAGATTTCGATTATAAGAGTCATTTGTGGGTCATGATGGGTCATAATGGGTCATGGTCAAGCTATAGCTAAAGAACAGGTGGATAGATTTTAACGAAATTTTGTATGCAACATTTTTTTGGCACGATAAAATCATTGGACTAGGTTACATGTTCGAAAAATTTCGATTAATGGGTCATTTTGAATCATTAAGAGTCTGGGTCAAGCTATTTATATTTAAAGAACGGCGTGATGGATTATAACGAAATTTTGCATGTGACAGTTTTTTGACATGAGAAAACTAATGGGCTAAATCACATGTTTGAGAGATTTCGACTATGAGGGTGATTTGTGGGTCATGATGGGTCATAATGGGTCATGGTCAAACTATATATAAAGAACAGGTGGATAGATTTTAATGAAATTTTGTATGCAACATTTTTTTTGGCACGATAAAATCATTGGACTAGGTTACATGTTCGAAAAATTTCGATTAATGGGTTATTTTGGATTATAAAGGGTCTGAGTCAAGCTATGTATAATTAAAGAACGGCAGGATCAATTTTAACGAAATTCTGTATGTAACAATTTTTAGAAACGAGAAAACTAATGGACTAAGTCACATATTCGAGAGCTTTCGATTATAAGGGTCATTTGTGGGTCTTAATGGGTCAAGGTCAAGCTATATCTAAAGAATGGGTGGGTCGATTTTAACGAAATTTTGTATACAACATATTTTTGGCATGAGAAAATCATTGGGGTAGGTCACATGTTCAAGAAATTTCGATTAGTGGGCCACTTTTGGGTCATTCTAATTTAATCTAGACAACGCTTCGCGCAATTTTGATTAAATTTTGTATTTTATCGTTTTCGGTCACAAGAAAATCATTGGGTTAGGAGAGATTTTTGAGAAAATTCGATCAATGGGTCATTTTGGATTATAAGGGGTCAGGGTCAAACTAACTATATCTAAAAAACGGCTCAATCGATTTTATCTAAATTTTGTATCTAATGTTTTTCGGCATGCTAAAACTAAAGAGCTAGGCCACACGTTCGAGAGATTTCGATTATAAGGGTCATTTGTTGGTCATGATGGGCCATGCTAATTTTATATAGAAAATGGTACTCACCATTTTGACTATACTTTGTATTATATCGTTTTTGAGCAAGAGAAAACCATTTGGCTTGGACACATGCTCGCGAAAATTCTATTAGTGGGTCATTTTGGGTCTTAATGAGCTAGGGTCATTCTAATTATATATAACAACGACTCAATCAATTTTACCTAAATTTTGAAACAAAACGTTTTTTGTCACGAGAAGACTATTGGGCTGAGTCGCATGTTAAACAAAATTATATTAGTGGGTTATTTCGCTTCATTGCTGAATGCTGCCAAGCTAATTTTACCTAAAAAATGGCTTAAACGATTTTGATTCAATTTTATATTCTACTGTTTTTGATTACCTGAAGACGTTTGAGCTATGTCACATGCTTGATCAAATTTGATTAGTGGCTCATTTTGGGTAATACGGGTCAGGGTCACGAGAATATGCCAAAAGCCGATAACTTGGTGATATTTGAGAAAATATTGGCGACATATGGCCAAAAAATCGACTATAAAAATTACGAAAACCAAAACACGTATTTGGAGCCAAATGAAAGAATGCCTCCAAATTTGGCTATATCTAGCAAAAAATATTGTCTTTCAGAATGTAAAGAATTTTTTTATATATTCTTAAGAGGATTCGAGATGCATGGTTAAACCAATCAGAGTCGAGTTAAAAAATTAGATCGATGTCCTTTCGTTGTAAAATTTAAAATAAAATAAAATTTATAAATATGCGCATAAAAACATAGTTTTCTTATTGATTGTTTTTCTAAATAATACTATTATAAACATGTTTTACAGTAATAATACAGAGTTAATGATACTGTGAAAATACTATATCGAGTTGAACACAAAGTTAATTTTGACCGAGCTAAGCTCGGTCTCCCCTGCTAGTTTATGTTTATATACTGTCTGAGAAGACGGAAAGAGATTTAGTTTATGTTACTTATTGTAATTATTTAATGGGAGAACAATTTTTACTACTTCAACTAACTTCAACTAACTTCAACTTATTATGTAAACATGTGTGCATTTCTTAATTAATAAAATTGCTAGCAGTTCTCTGGTCACAGCAGCTTTTAAGGGTCAAATATTGGATGAGTGAAATAAACAAAACAATATTTGAGTCTTAAAAATAATTCTATTTATTAAGTTAATAACTATACCCAGGCAACACGTTTCTGGGACTTAATTTGGTTAAACGGAAAAGAAAGAAAAGAGAAAGTGCACGTTTCCAACATGTATAAATTCACAGTGCTTATACAATTCAATGTGAATACACAATAGTTTTGTTTTTCTTATTCCGTTTTCTGTGTTGATATAGAAAATGTCTGGTTTGCCGATTTTAGAACTCTCAACATACAATTATCCGTATGAGAAACAATCGTGTCTATATCTAAACTTTAGGATTCTAAAGATTGGTTCTGAGCTTTATTGATGGCGATTGCTAACGTCAATCAATTTGGGAACTGCAATACATTAAATTGAAATAGCATGCCCGCTGGAATCATAGGAGTGCGAGGAATAAAGACATCTTCACCTTTGAAAGGTTCTGTCAAGATTGTTGCTTCTACGAAGTTGTTCCTTAATTTTTTTTTTTTCTTTTTTTTCTTTCTTTTTTTCTTTTTTTCTTTTTTTTTTACTGTAAGCCGCGTGCTATTGCAAAGCTTTAGATGATGGATATTTCGCAACATGGATAATTGACACGCCGATTTTCATTTGTAGACGTGCGGTGGCCTTCCTGGAAGATCGAATGAATTCAATAATTCTGTTGGATAATTACTACTTTACCTGCTTTTTCAATAGTGTCAATGGACTTGTATATGACTGCCTCGCTTTGAATGTTAGACTGATGAATAACGTTGTTAATTTCGTAGGCGTTTTTGTTCTTCGCCACAAATGTAGCTTGTTTACTCATTTAATCATGATTCTTATAATGATTTGAATATTGAGAATTATATCTTCAACCAGTTTTATTTTTGACATCACTAAATTGATTCAGTTATGAGGCAATGAAATTCATCCTGAAACAGTGGCGTCAACTTTTGAAAAATATTGGGTTGGCTCAAAAATATTGGGTGGGCTCAAAGATATTTTTGGTAAAATGATACTACAACCAGTTTGTTTTTCTTTGAAGGATGGGCAGATGGTGAAAAATGATGCTTTTAAGTCGAGCTATCATGTTTTAAGATAGTTGCAATTTGTTAGAATTGTATTCTTATGCGTTTTTCTTTATAAAGACACTTATATATATATATATATTGTAATATCATCATATCATGAACATGACTACAAATTGAAATAGCAGAGAGTTAGGCATGGACATTTCAGTCATTTGGGATTTATGGGTGTCAGTTGGAGAATTAAAGCGCGCAGTCATTGGCAAAATAAATTTTGTTCTGTGGAGAAAAATGAATAATAAAATAATAATGAAATAAATAACTAAATAAAACAATGAAACTTTGGGTACTTTAGGATTCAAAATTATTGGGTAGGTCCAGACCCCACAAGCCCATATAAAATGGCGCCACTGTCCCGAAGTCAGATCAACCAGGACCTTACTGTTCTCAAATTCCAGCAAGTGATGTGATGTGAGAATACCTCAGCTGATCAATCGGTTTGCAGCTATACATATTAGCGTGTGATGTTTGTTATGCTGTTTTGTTAAGTGTACGAAAGTATGTTTGGAGTACATTTTTATATTCATCTGTAAATTTAGAATTACTCTTACAGAGATTTATGCAAATGTGAATTATTAAAAAAATTTTATTATTGAAGAGAATTCTTCTCGGTGAATATTACTACAACGAATGAGCCAGTTACATAATAAGCAATTATTTATAAATTACAGATTTTTCAATTAATCAGTCTTCACAATGCACACCCAAGGCCAGTAATGAACAATCTAATCTCAAATTCAGAAACTTGAGCCGTTACTAGCGGATTAGAATATATATAACTATGATTTTTGTACTTTTTTGCCTTATGTGGGAGAAAAGGTTATCAGTGATATTTTTTTTTCATCTTCGCAACGTCATATCTCAATACTCTTCGTTAAAAACTATAATATTTTAAACCAGATATAAAAATATACGATTTCTCGCCCCCTCCCCCTTATTTTTTTATTTATCACAACTTTTTTATTTACTTATTTATTTTTTTAGTTTTATGCTAGTGTTAACCATTTCAGGAATTTGGAATTAAAGATTAATCTTGCAGACCATAAATTTAGCGATTTTGAAGGAAAAAAAAAAAGAGTCTTGTTAAAAAAAGAATAAAATATCCCTGTCGGCTTGGTCTACAGACAGAGGTAGATTTCGAAGTTAAGTGCTCACTTCAACAACAAAAAATAAAATATGATTAGATATAAATCCAGTTTAACAACTTTATTTGGCCACTTTTGAAGAATTTTTAATTTTATTTTTCTGTAAGGGCTTGTTTTATAAAAATAATTTTAAGCGAAATTCGGCTCAAAAGACTATTTTGACAGCATTTTTTGAAATATATTTAGATTTTATCGACTAATACGGCATATTAGGTAGTTCGTAAATACGAGAAATTGCCGATGGAACGTGTTTGAGAGCAAAGCTGAATTTGAAAATGAGTCATAAAATAAACAGTTTGTTATTTGAATACATCCTCAATTTTTCAATCACGATCGTTTTGAGAAATTTTGTTGAAAATGCCCATTTTTAATAAAATATATTCTGCCTTTATCCTAAAACTGACTAATACGGCACATTACACAGTTCCTAAATAAGAGAAACTGTCGATTGGATGCGTTTGAGAACAAAAATAGATTTAAAAATGAGTCAGAAAATAAGCAATTTATTATTTGAATACATCCTCAGTTTTTCAATCATGATCGCAACCAGAAATTCCGTTCAAAATGCCCAATTTGACAGCATTTTTTGATGTATCCTTTGCATTTATCAAAAAACTAGCCAATACTTTACATTATACAGTTCCTAAATAAGAGAACCTGCCACCTGGATACGTTTAAAATCAAAAATGAATTTAAAAATGTGTCAGAATATAATCAGTTTGGATTTGAGGTACATAAAATCAAGGGTCTTAAACTTCAACTCCGATATTTCTGTTTAATTTATTTATGCTATAAGAATTGGTTCTATGAAAAACTTAAAAGTTATAGATATTATTAAGATAGAAAATGAATTTAATCGGATTTGATATCTTAAGAATTGACGAAGTTATGGATTTTTTTTCTTTTTCTACTCCCTCCCCCCTTTTTTGGTTTTCGTGTTTGATTTTTTTTACCGGTAAGAGTTGGTCCTATAAAAAACTTTTGAATACAAAAATTTAAAATTATATTAATAACATTTATAAAAAATTTAGTTGGGTGTGATATCTAGAGAATTGACGAAGTTATGAATTTTTTTTCTCCCCAAAACCCTATTTTTTTCACCTTTTGAACCCATTTTTAACTTTATCAAATATCTGTCATGCATAAACTTTCGGCCTATTTTTTAAGAAATAATATAAGCTTTAAACTGATTCGATATCTTAAAACTGTTGTTAGCTTTCGTTTTTTCAAAAACTAAAACAAAATCACTTCACCTTTTTTTCATTCACGTATAAAAACATTTCATATTTATTTACTTAGAAGGTGTCACAAATAAAAATTAAATTAAAAAGTTGACATGTTTCGGTTCATTCATAAGAACCGTATTCATAACATATAAAATCAGTAGAAAATTAAATGACACTGGATATAAATATAATTTTTTATATAAATTATATTATATCCAGTGTCATTTAATTTTCTACTGATTTTATATGTTATGAATACAGTTCTTATGAATGAACCGAAACATGTCAACTTTTTAATTTAATTTTTATTTGTGACACCTTCTAAGTAAATAAATATAAAATGTTTTTATATGTGATTCGATATCTATTTTAATTAAGAAGTTATGTTTTTTTTCAGTTTTCAGAAAAACCCTCCCTATTTCCATCCCCTCGTCGGATTTTGCCCATTTATGAACCTGGCCGAGATTTTATGTATCAGTTTGGATTTGGATCATTTGGATAAACTTTTGTTACTAATGGTAGTTTTGGGGTCTAGGGATCATAATCGGGGTATACCTGCAAAAATTTTCAGAAATTCTAACATAGAAGCGACCGTATTATAGCGTACCGTAGGAGCGGTAGTATTTCATACGAAATCTGCCTAAAAGTAGATCATCGATTTTTCATTATATATTAATTCTTTCTTTTCAGATTACAGCGAAATCTTCCGTTTTCATTACTTAGTCGTTCATAGCATTCAGGACGAATCTTCCATAATAAAACAAGGTTTTCTTTTTTCTATTTAAGAGAATCTTTTGTGACGTATTAAAAAAAGTTTGTTGTATATTAACTGATGATGAAAGCTACAGTCTTACTTACTGCTATTGTTATAAACGCTTTTTTTCTACTAGAATCAAAATAAGAAAAGCTGTGGCAGGCTTGCATTTTAAAAAATATTACGGAGCGCATGGAGTGAAATAGCATTTAAACTATCGGAAACACACAGCAGAACAGAAGCGCAAAGCAGAAAAGACTGGAATTCAAATATTAACACATCAGAATGAATCGCCAGAACATTATTTCAATCCTACGTACAATCTTTGCAATCATTGTAAAGCACAAAATTTCAATAGTGTAGTGACAAGAACATTTTGATTCCAGTTGTAATAACAGCTTCATTTTCTATTAAGTTTTAATATAATGAATTAACTAAGATAGTTGGTGCATAATAACTTAAATTTTAAGACAATTATTCTTATTGGTAATAATTCAAATGAGCTGTAATTTTTCAACTGGGCGAAAAATATCTGAATCAGGAATCGAACTAGGACCTCTTAGCTGAAACTGTCAATGATTTGTCAATTCTTCTATCCCGGATGAATCTTGAGTATCAACTCATAAAACACAAATTTTGTCCAACACATTAGAAAATATAATCCGGAATGACATTTACATCGTTTCCCGAAATCAGAAAATACATTATAGATATGAAGTCATATTGCCTTAAAATACGTTATATTCATCTTTATATTTAGTTTGATTCAAGGTTTGTTTTGAAAAATAGGACCAGCGTAGCAGGCGTAGCTTGCTAGTTTTAAATAAAGTGTGATATAAATTAGATTAGTTTCAAATGACTTCTAAGAAATAGCTAATAAACTTTGTCTCTTGCGAACTGTGCTCGCCAACCTCCCTTCTATCATCGCAGACTCTAAAAAAGACACTAATATGCTCTGTTTTGAAAACATTAAGGAAAACCTGATTTATAATTAAACGACAGCGTTGAAGGTGATCTTCTGTAGTCGGGTTTATTTTCGATTCGAATTTCGTACCATCGCTATAAGAAAATTGTTTTTAATGTATCGTTTTCAATATGACCTAATATTCACCGAAATTTCCTTTAATATTCACGCAAAAATACGTTAATTAATTTGAAAATAATATTTCAATTGAAAGTTAAATATGTTTTAAAATAGAAACTGCTTAGCAATCTTATTACTTCTGCATTTTAAATATGGTGTTATTTTCCCTATTTGCTGGTTCTAATGCGCAATAATTTAATTTTGCAATATTTTATTGCTCTTTTTAATATTAATGTATAAATAATTTTTTTGGCTTAATTTCTCTCTTTTACTGCTTTTAACGCGTGATTATACAATGATTTTAAAGATTTATTTCTGTTTTTAATAGTAATGTGTAAATATATTTTTTTCAAATTCAAAGGAAATATTATTTGCGTTGTTTTACAATTTGTCAAATACATGAAATCGTCCGTTTCTGAATACGATATAAACCCCCATTGATATTCTGAAAGTTTGATTGAGAAGCATATCTCTACAAAAGATGATTAAAGGGCTGTGTACATATTTTTTATTCTTAAAAAACTTTTTAACTGACTTCAGAATTATATAACTTTAAAAAAAAATTCTGGATTTCAAAACTGTCTACTTCAGCACGTGTATCGATCATTTCTCCAAAAAAACTATAATTTTCATATTCTTATATGGAATAGTCTTCTTAATATTTTCTGAGTAAGAAATTCGGTCAGAAAAAGAATCATTTATGATTAAAGAGAAACAAAATGAAAACCACTTTATAGAGAGAGTATATTAATATACATATATATACACAAATAGAATATATTGGGTTGGGGAAAAAGTAAATTCCTTTTTTCCCAATAGATAGCTTTAAAGTCGCATATCTCCAGTAATACTTACTCAATTAAATCATACTATACAGCGTTTGAAAGGTAACAGTCTCTAAAAAATTCTAGATATAAAGGTAGCGTCATCTGTTTAACCAGTCAAAAGTTATTGCGTTTTAAAAATAGAGATGTCAGAAGATCATTTTCATCACATTTTAGTTTTTTACTTCCAAAAAGGGAAAAATTGGCGCAGGCTCATTGAAACTTGTGTGGCATTTATGGTGATCAGTGCTTAAGTAAACGTTAAAGTCATAATCGGTTTGCTCGTTTCCCTTCCGAAAATTTCGATGTTAAAGATGAACCTTTCCCTGTCCGGCTAGTCCTTGAAAAATTCGATGAAATTTGAAAAACAATCCAGGTAGACTGACATATTTCTTCCCACGACATTGCTACGGAACTAAACATCAACCATAAACCACTTTTGAATTATTTACATAAAATTGGATACCAAAAGAAACTCGATACTTGGGTTCCCCATAAACTTACAGTGAAAAATTTAATGGACAGAGTTTTCATTTGTGAATTGCTACTGAAACTGTATGAAATCGAGCCATTTTTGAAACAAATCATTACGGGTGATGAAAAGGGAATCACGTATAACAACAATGTGCTAAAAAGATCGATGAAGAATGGGCTTCGATCGTGATCGAAGCTTCACAAACGGTGGCAAAGCCCGGATTGATGCCTACGAAAGTGATTCTGAGTGTTTGGTGGGATTGGAAAGGAATTTTCCATCATGAGCTGCTCAAACCTGGCCAAATTATCAATTCAACTATCTTCTGTAAACAACTAATGCGATTGAAGCAGGCAATTAAAAAACCCGGTCAAAACTGATCGAAAGGAAAGGCGCTGTTTTCCATCACGACAATGCTAAACCACACGCATCTTTAGTACTCGGCAAAAACTGAAAGAGCTTTGTTGGGAAGTTTTGATGAACCCACCGTATAGTCCGGACCTGGATCCGACGGATTACCATTTGTTCCGCCCTAAGCGGTACTCTCTTGAAGGTGTTAAGCTGGCTTCAAAAAAGGCTTGTGAAAATCACCTTGTTCAGTTGTTTGCCCAGAACTCTCAGAAATTCTACAGTGACGGACTTATTGTTTTACCAGAAAAATGGTAAAAGGTCATCGAACAAAATAGCACATAAATTTTGATTAGTTTTTTTTTTAATTTATATAAATAAATTCACTTTGAAAAAACACGAAAAAAAGCGAATTTATTTTTTCCCCAACCCAATATTTCCGACTATCCGTCACTCACAAGACCAACAGTGTGGTGGATAACCGAAACAGATAGATAATCACAAGACGCTACATGGCCGTTACTAAATACTCTTAGAAACTATTTTTTTCATTAATGGAAATTTTCTTGGCAGCGCTGCTGTCAAATTTTTAGTGTTAATTGGCGAATATCAGATTACAGAACTTATCGGATCATTCAATTCGTTATCGTTTCTTTTCATTCAATCTTCCGTAACCGGGAAATATACTACCTTTAACAATACAGTTCGATGAATAGTCCTGTAAAATTAATGTCGATGAAATAGTAACAAAAATTACCATACCATCTTTCAAAATAGTCTTCTCCCATAACTATGTACCGCTTCGATCTGCTATACATGTCCTGAGAAATTTGCAAGAAGTCTTCTTTTGGGATGGAGTTCAAAAGCTTCGTCACGTTTCGTTGGATGTCAGCAATATGGTCAAATCTCAGTTTAAGGTTTGGTTTTCAGCTTTGCAAGACACCAAAAAGAAATTCATGAGGGGTGGTGCAAACTGAATATCCACCATACTCGCCAGATCTCAATCCTCCAGATTTCTTACTATTTTCACCATTCAAACTCTCTTTGAAAGAGATTTGACCATATTGCTGACATCCAACGAAACGCGACGAAGCTTTTGAACTCCATCCCAAAAGAAGACTTCTTGCAAATTTCTCAGGACATGTATAGCAGATCGAAGCGGTGCATAGTTATGGGAGAAGACTATTTTGAAGGATGGTATGGTAATTTTTGTTAATATTTCATCTACATTAATTTTACAGGACCATTCACCGAACTTTATTGTCAAAGGTAGTATTTTAAACAGAACACATTACCGTGTTTTTAGAGGCTGCGAATTCTGAATGGGGTTGGTAAGCGTAGCTCGCCGGGAAAAGAGCCTCCTAGTTTAATAAAAATCTTTAAAGAAAAGTTTTAAAATGCAGTTTTTGCACTTAATTACAATGAACGTGGGGCCGCAAATGATTATTTTGTTTCTCCATTTTTTAAAAAAATATTATTTTTACTTTTTTCTGTCTATATAAGAAGAAAGTATCGAATTTGTAAACAATTTCGACTTTCAGTTTCTTATGGATATGTACGTTTTAGCACGATTTGGTGTTTTTTAGAAAATGCCAGTGTGTAAGTCTGTTTATCCCTCCGTGAATCCGTCTGTATGTGATAAAAAATCGTAAGAGCTCTATCACAAGAACTAATAACTTGAATTTTCCATAACTTTGGATTCAGTTAAACCTTGATAAAGGTTGTTGCTAATTGGCTTTTGGTATAAAATGCCGAACAGGCGGTGCTACAATCTGCATTTTCCACGATTTCCGCAATAGTCTAAGTCAAGAACTAATGCATAGATTTTCATAAAACTTCAGATTCAATTAGTCCTTAATATATTTTAGGGCTAATTACTTTCTGGCGTGCATTACCCAACATGTGGCGCTGCTATTCTGCATTATTCATGATTATCAATATAGCTCTATCTCATGTATTAATGCACGAATTTTCCACAAACTTTCTCAGTTTCAGTTAAGAATTGATATAAATTAATTCCTTTTAATTTTTGTCGTAAATCGCCCAACAAGTGGCTGTGCTGCATTTTTTACTATTTCTGCAATAGCTGTATCTCAAGAACTAATGCATGAATGTTCATCAAACTTTAGATTCAGTTAATCCCTGATATGTATTAGTCCTGTACAGTTATTAGTGCAAATCGCACAGCAAGTGGCTCTGCAATACTGCATTTTTTATGATCTGGGCAATAGCTCTATATTAAAACCTAATGTTGAGATTTTCATCAAACTTGAGATTCAGTTAGAAGTTGACAGATTTTTTTACTGATTAGATTTTGATGTAAATCACCTAACCAGTAGAGCTGTTATGCTGCATTTGTCAGAAAGTATTAACCTATAAGAGATAAAAGAAAGTTTTCGGATTGTCTCATCCGATTAATTTTAACAATGCTAGGATAATAACATTTGTCTTTTTAAATCTTGGGGTAATAAAAGGTGCCTAATATACGTATTCCATTTTGATCCATGTTTTTTTTATAATTTTAACATATATATTATATGTATATATTTTATATATTTATAAAATATATATATATATATATATTTTTTTTTAATTAATTTTTTTTTTTTTTTTTTTTTTTTTAACAAATAATTTTCACTTTTGATGTCATTGATAAATTTAAGTGACTGCTTAATGCATACTTTTAAAATATTTCCTAAATATAATTGGATGAAAAATTCAATAATTTTTAAATGTTTCAGATATGTTTAGAAGCTTTCGTTTAAAATTATTTTAGAAAATTTGGTTGCTTTCGACAATTTTTACGCGATTTCCTTTGGGACAACATTTTTCTTTTTGAACATATTGCATTAAACTTTAAAATACGAATCAATAAAAAAATGAGAAAAGAAGTAAATTCTGAAATACACCCTTAGGCGTATAAAAGGCTTATCATAATGCAAAGCTAAGAAGATATCGTTAAATTTAAAGGTTGCATTTTTCTTTATGACACTCATATTTTAACAATTCCTTTTCTGTCTCCTTATCAATATTTTGTAATGAATTTAGAAAAAATACAAAGCAAGTTTTCATTTTTGAAATGTTTTTTTTTTAAATACATAAATTGTTGGGAGAACAGCAAAAGTGGAGCAATAATAATTTTGCTTAAATTAAGCAGTACATTATTTTTACCAATAGGCCATGTTAAGGATTCTAATACAGCAAAATATATTTTAACAGAATAAACCTTTTAAATGTTGTTGGATGTAATATTTATACTTAATTTTAACTTTCTATATCAGTTATGTTCTTATCGCTATTGCATTTTCGAGACGAGAGTTCAAAACAATCAAGTCGGTAATTGCACGTCAGACGTAGTAAATGAGGTGCATTCGCACTATAACTATATTTTTAAATATTCAGATCTTGGTAGAATAGTATACGTACTTCGGGTACAGTATAGTAACTGAAACTTTTTTTGTGTTTCTGTAACTGTCTGCTTTCTATTATACAAGAAGTGACTTGTAGTAAACCTAAGCAACTTATATCAATTTCATAAAACGTGAAAGAGTTTAATATATTTAAAACGTGTCTCAAACAATGTTTCCCTTTATAACCTTATGTAATGGAATACTTTTGTGCGGCACTGTAAATTATTAACAAACATTATTTATACTACAGAATTTACAGGATGTATATTTTAGTATATATTTCATTCATGCATAGCAATTACGGGGAACTGGGGCACATTGATACTTGGGGCACATTGATACACCCCCTGTACAGCACACCGGGTCATTCCAGGAAGTTTCACAACAGCCCCAAAAGGTGATGCTAGTAAACTTGACTACATACAGAAAGTTTTGGAATGATTCAATAGTTTGATGAAATGGGATGGGTGATTAATTGTTTTTGTAAGTCAAAAGTAAATTTGAGTTGTATAATTGAAATGGTATTATACAACTGTTCCAGTATTTTCAACCGAAAAGAATACCCTCCCTTACAAGTAAAGCTACTCTTTATCAGTTCCTCATTCTTTATTGTTAGATAAATTATGAAGTGTTGGATTTGCGACTCATTTTATTCAAAATGGCTGTATGGGGCACATTGATACAGTCTTTGTCGGGGCACATTGATACAACCTAAATCCTTTTCTAGTTCATTTTTTCATTACCTTTTTTTTAACCATACACTCCTTAATTCAACTATTTTTCTTCAAAAATTTCTACTATTAGTTTTTATTGAAGTGAAATAGCTCTAATTTTTTTTCGATTAGAACATTTTATAGTATTTTTGCAAACAGAAGACGTACAAACTTACACAATATCTAGTGCTAGTAGAATTAGCAAAAGAAATGGACGGCGGCCTGGCAAATCTCAAATTTATATCGATTCTCCAGAGAAAAAACTATTATCGACATGAGAAATGTTAAGTAAGAGAAACAAGCTGCAGAACAGTACAGGGTAAGTATATTATAAACATAATTTTTAATATAATTATCATTTATTTTTGTTTATAAACCGATTTATAAACAGAAAACCTGGTAATTCTTTCACCTTTCCTAAGAAAGAAGATAATTCTGGGGTTAAAGTGCCAGATATGACAAAGTTACCCCAGCCAACAAACAGACAAGGAACAGCCAGAACATCAGGTCATTATACATTTCCTTTTGATTGCTTTACTATCGCTTACAAATAAATTGTGTGCGATTTTAATGCCTATAAACATATATAAAATGGTTTGCTAACTATTTTTCTATGAAAAATATGCATTGGTGTTATTTTGTCTCCATTTTCCCCAGACGTGTCAAAGTGTATCAATCTGCCCCGGGGATGGGGCACATTGATACAAATTACTTTTTTTTATATTTTTAAAATTACATGCAAAAATAATATATAAAACAACGATTGTACATTTTTATAACACACTACACGGGTTTTTCTGACATCACGTAGAAAAATAACTTGAATTTTCTGCTTTCTAGACACCAAAAATTTTTTTTGAAAAAAGCTGTATCAATGTCCCCCAGTTCCCCCTATATCTTGTTTGAAAGAGTAATATCATTAAAATGCATTTGATGATATTTTTCCTCCATTGTCTGTAATGTAACGGAATACCTTTTATTGCCCCTGTAATTATACTAGACATCTGATTTTCTTAAAATTTGAAATGTCAAGCCAAAATTATTCAATAATTATGTACTTTAAATTTTAAATGATTCGGTTGGGTAGTTTTTACGTTGTTATATGAAGACAAACAGACGAACAAACGGACGGATGAACTGAACAACAACTATAGATGCTACGTATTTATATAATTACGAACGTATCTAAAAACACTTAAAAGTAGTCTTACTTGGATTATGTGTTCTAACCAAAGCCACAATTTATTAAGTTTAAGTATATCGTTTAACTTTAATTATCAGATATTTAGCCAAAGTAAACCAAAATAGATTAAAAAAAATATTTTTAAGATTGCAAACTTTAACTGTTAAAAAGGAAATATGTAGGTATAAAATGTTAAAAAAAGTCCTTATTACTTTATGAAGAAACCCAAATGAAGTTATTCGCATTTAAGACAGAAAAAGGTACCTGTGACCATTATAGTAGTCAGTCCTATACATTTTTAATGAATTTTCGTCTTGTACTTTAAACAAAGATATAAAATTAAGACACGACTTTTTCGGCAATTGAAGTAATGTGTTGTTAGGAGACTTGTTAGGAATTTAGTTTATTATATTTAAAGTTAAATATATTAAAAACAGTTTTAATATATTTAACTTTCAAACAAGAAAAGTACAAAATCTTCCAATATGCATTCGAAAAGATCGGGAAATTATTTCGTACAGTGTTTTTAAAATACAGTTAATAAATAATACGGATTTCGTATGAAAGTTTATTACTGTTTGTAACAATGCCGTCATGTCGAAAGATTCAGTGGATAAAAGATGACGAAGACTTGCTTATATCGGTAGCAGTTGAAATTATCCTGTATGTCAAGGACGCATAAGCTCTCGCATATTTACTACTATATGTATTTCCAAACAAGGTTTCCCAACAAAACCGCTTCTTACAGATAATTTATATCCAATAAGTAACTACCTTGCCAATTTTCATGTTTCTAGATCCTTCAATAACACAAAAATATAATTTTTAAGAAGTTTTTTTTATTCCTGCGTCCCACTTTGATAGTGCACTTGTTTGATAAAATGCTATTTAATTTCTACTGGCTCTGTCACCTAGCAACCAAGATATACTTAATTATTTCAAAATGTAAAAAGTTTTCTGTGCAAACGATAATTTGTGATAAATACATTATCTGTTTATTTCTTCAGTTTTTACCTAAGCTGTGTGAAACAATATTCTTTTTGTTTTTGAGTTTGATTAGAATGTTTTTTATGAGTATATGTGAAAAAATGTTACGGTTTTTTATTGGAGTTGTGTTTTGTTAAATTACACTAGTTTACAGTACATCTGTTGCCGAAAAAATTTTAGCTGTTGCTGATTACATATGATATGCTACTTTCAAAAATAGAATTAGAATATTTTAATCAGCTCTAGTTTCTGAGTTTCAGCTATGTAGGTATTAAACAGAAAAAACATGTATTTACTAAGAAAAACTTTATTAAAAAATAATTAATCATTGATTTCTAAACACCTTCGTTTTAAGGCTCTTTTCCGGTGTGTAGACTTTGGAAAATGACGTATCAGAGACCAACAAACATCATATTCGTATCCTAGAAACCCTGATAGCGCTCTTCCATGACGCGTAAGTTCTGACGCATACGCTTTCCTTGGATTTCGCTCATATCTCCTAAATTTTCCTGAAACCTGTCCAGGAGACTATGGAGGAAGTGGAGTTTTATGCTCAAATTACACCCCATATTTTTTAATTGTAGCAGAAGGTCTTCTACAAGTTCAATATAATTTTCAGATTTTCTGTATCTCTTTCGCGATAAAAACTTATTTTAATATCTGGGAAAAGAAATTTTTTTCTTTTAATCTCGGTGCTAACAATTCTGAAGCTTGTTTTGAAAGATTTAAATCTCTTATAAGATCATCTATCTCATTTTTAAAAAGCATTTTGGCTCATTTGACATTCCTTCAAAATCAGAATCATTTTGTGATGAGCTTGGTCATTCACTGTCTTGTTCAGATATATTTTTAGACTCTGAAGAGTCAGGTGAACGCTGCATTCGACGTTGAACACAACTAGTACTTGGGTACTGCCATTTAGCTCGAGTTTTAGTGTTTAAACCGTTTATGTTCCCGCTACAAAAGTAACAGTCTCCGAGAGGATTTCGTGGTTTTCACCAAATTGTCGGTGTGACAAATTTCAAGGCACTTTTTTAAACCCTTTTCCATAATCTTAAATATTCCACACACGATTTACAAACACAATTGGGAGCCCAAGACTTCTCATTTTTATCCAAGAGCATCCCAAAGTACTCAAAATAGGCATTTTGCACCATCTCTGATATAACTTTTCTGCAATTATTAAACACATATTCTCCGCATATATAGCAAAAATGATCTGGATTGTTTAAACAACGTCTCCTTGAACTACTCATGAAGCAAAAACTTGAGAAACTAATCTTAACACAGTAAAATACGCCTGTTATCGATTAATATATATGCTTAAATGATAAAAATCAAAAACGAAGCAATTCGAGCTGCTCAAAAAAATTACGGTTAGATTTGACAAAAACAAGTCATAAGTGAACATTATCAACCACAGAATTTGCAGCAACAGACAAAAAGTTTAATTTTGTAAACTAGTGTTATCTATGTTCGAAAGAACTGAGAAGAATTTTCTCATGAGAATAAACTGTTTAAAATGAGAGATGCGTATTTAATTTTGAATTGAGTAAGAAATTAATAATAAACTTTCGAACAATTGGAAAATTCATATGGTCCGTCTCTACGGAGAAAAATCAGCGAGTTGTTGTTCTACGTCAATGACTGAAGGATAAATGGTGAATATTTTGTTGTGTTTTCCTATTTCTTCGTATCTAGAAATCATCTTTTAAAGAGTCAAGAGGGGTAAGTGCACCCATTTAATTTTTATTCATTAAAAATGAGTATGAAAGAATTAAAAGCAAAAAAGAAAATTTTCGAAACAAACTTGACAAAATTAAAAGAAAAATTATCGAATTCTGAGCTAGAATTAAATGAATTAATTCTCATAAAGGAGAAACAGAATAAATTAGAGAAAAACTTTTCTGAGTTATTTGAGTCTATTTATAAGATAAGTAAAGAAGATGAAATTGAGGATTTTATTAAGGAAAACGAAGAAATTAATGAAATTTTAGAAATAATGGAATTTGAACTTACAAAAAAGTTATCAAAAATGAAATTGCAAACTGTTAATTTAGAAAACGCCACAAAGGCTGATAATAACATTAAATTGCCAAAGACTTATTAACTCTTCCTCTATTTACGGGTAATTTGCATGAGTGGCTTTCCTTTAAGGATATATTTAAGGCTACTGTACATGAAAATTCAAATTTGTCAGGGGCAATGAAATTACAATATTTGAAGTCTTCATTGAGAGGAGATGCCTTTCGTATAATTCAATCTATTTCAATCGTGGATTCTAATTATGAAGTTGCATGGTCGCTTTTGGAAGAACGGTTTTCAAATTCGAGAGAACAAGTTTACGCGCATTTAAAACGTTTTTTAAACATTCCTGTTATTCAGAATGAGTCCCCAACAGCATTATTAAATCTAATAGATATAACAAATGAATGTATTAGGTCGTTAGAGATTTTAGAACAAAAGGTTGAGGGGTTTTCTACTACTATGTTTGCTTATATTTTGGCTCAAAAATTAGATGTAAATACAAAAATGTGGTGGGAAAGACATCTTAAGCGGGATAATTTACCGAGTTTAACTGAATTGCTAGAATTCTTGAGAGACCACGCGCGTACACTAAGTGCGTCCAAACAAGTAAATACAAAGTGAAATTTTCAAAACGAAAGCCAAACAAAGCATAGCTTTTCAAAGGTAACATTCATGGTTGCGAGTTTAAATGAGAAAAATATGCGCAAATGTGTTGTATGTAACCAGGAAAATCTCAGTGTTTTTAAATGTCCCAAATTTCAAAAGTTTAATGTACAGGAAAGAGTAGAATTTGTTAAAAAAAACAATATGTGCTTTAACTGTCTTTCAGAATTCCACTGCGTCAAAAAATGTAACTCAACATTCTCGTGTTCAAAATGCCATAAACGCCACAATATACTTCTTTGTTTTGATAGGCGTGAGAGAAATTCCAATGCGGTGGGAAACACAAAAAATTATAGTGATAAGGAAGTGCCAAATGCATTATCAACGAATGAAAGTAAACCAACATTAAATGCCGAAGCCATACCATTTGAGTTAAATAACCAAATTCAAAATTTCACTGGTACTTCAAATGTGAGATCGAATAATGTTAAAACAGTTCTTCTTTCCACTGCTATTGTTTATATGAGAGATAAATTCGGAAATAAAGTTCCGGTGCGTGCTTTACTGGACAATGGTTCAATGAGCAATTTTTTAACATTGCAGTTAGTTGAAAGATTAGGAATTCGAATAGAAAAAAGTAATATTTCGGTATCGTGTTTAAGTGGATCCTCTGTAGCGGTAAAAAATAAAACAACTGCCTTGATCAGTAATAATTCGGGAGATTATAGCCGAGAGTTAGATTTCCTTATCATACCAAAGATTTCGCAAATTATGCCCTCGAAATATATTAATATTTCAGAGCTAGGAATTCCAGAGTCTATTATTCTTGCTGATCCTGAATTTAATAGACCAGGGAAAATAGATCTTTTGCTAGGAGCTGAAGTATTTCTAGAATTGATAAAGGTGGGTCGTATGAAGTTACCAAATTCTAATTTAATACTACAAAATACGGTGTTCGGTTGCATAGTAAGTGGGAGTGTTTACGATTGTAACGATCAGGAACAAATACATTGTGGGTTAATTACTGAAACAGATTTAAATTTCGAAATGAGAAAATTTTGGGAAATTGAAAGAGTAGAAGGAAATACACCATTGAGAAATACAGAAGAATTAGCATGCGACACCCACTTTATAAACACACATCAGAGAGATATAACGGGCAAATTCATAGTACAAATGCCATTGAAAAAAGATCCTAGTTCTTTGGGAGAATCAAAGCAATTTGCGGAAAATAGATTAAATTCACTTTGGAATAGGCTAGTCAAAAATCCAAATCTTTTATAGTTATATTGCGCATTTATGGCAGAGTATAGAGAGATAGGCCATATGGAGGAAGTAGAGAAAACAGATGAGTCAATACATGCGAATTATCTACCTCATCATGCTGTTTATCGCCCAGATAAAAGTTCTATAAAATTGAGAGTTGTCTTTAATGGTTCACATGCAACTTCATCAGGAGAATCCCTAAATTCCATACAGCTGAATGGAGGTGTCATTCAAGATGATTTGTTTAGCATAATACTTAGATTTCGTACATACCGCTATGCATTTACAGCAGATGTGAAAATGATGTATCGCATGATACTTATCGATAAAAGTCAACGTGATTTACAGCGCATAGTTTGGAAAGATACTGTAAATGGTGAGATGAAATATTACGGACTATGTACAGTCACATATGGCACATCTAGTGCCCCTTATTTAGCCATGCGCTGCCTTAAACAGCTTGGTATAGATGGTGAATCTCAATTTCCGTATGCTTCTGGTGTGGTACAATCAGACTTTTATATGGACGATGTCCTGACTGGAGCAGCTGACCTAAAATCGGCTAAGAGATTGCAAATTGAACTTATTCAACTATTAAATACGTGCGGCATGAATTTACATAAATGGTTTAGTAACCATCCAGAATTAATGGAGCCAGCCATTAAAAATGAGAATTACACTTTTGAAAATATGAGTGAAATTAAGGCACTAGTACTTTGTTGGAATGCCAATGATGATACTTTTACTTTTAGTGTATCATTCAGTGAGCAAACCAAGGTAACTAAAAAAAGTGTGCTGTCAAATATTGATCGCATTTTCGACCCCTTGGGTCTACTAGGACCAGTTGTGACGAAAGCAAAAATTTTCCTACAAAGACTGTGGAGATTGCAAATTGGTTGGGATGAAAATCTCCCTACAGCTGAGCTTGATGATTGGTTGCAGTTTTTAGAATCATTAACAGCCATCAACAATATAAGTGCTGTTAGATACATTTTTACAAATAATCCAGTGTAAATTAAAATTTGTGGCTTTTCAGATGCTTCGGAGAAAGCCTACGGTGTGGCATTGTATGCTGTGTCTTCAAATTCTTCAGGAGAGCAAATTTCTCAGTTGCTTTGCAGTAAAAGTCGAGTTGCACCAATCAAAACAATCACTATTTCTCGCTTGGAGCTCTGTGGTGCAGTTTTATTAGCCAAATTGATGAATAAGGCTGCCAAAACCTTAAAAGTTCCTAAAGAAGCTGTCTACTATTATTCAGATAGTACTATTGTATTATGTTGGATTCGAAAACAGCCGTGTGACTTAAAAACCTTTGTGGCATCACGTGTGGCTACGATTCAGAATCTTTCTGATATCAGTCATTGGGGACATGTGGCTTCTTCTGACAATCCTGCTGATCTTGTGTCACGAGATGTAGATAAAGACAAACTTCTCCAGAGTAGATTATGGTGGAAGGGTCCACTATTCCTAACACAACAAACTGAACATTCTTCAAATATTGTTGAACTTGAGCAAAATGATAAGGATTTATACATAAGTGAACTTAAACATACAGCTTCAAAGACTACACTTTTAATATCAGACTGTTCATCTTTTATTGATTATTTTTTGCAATTGAGTAATAATTATGCTAAATTACTAAGAATTCTTATCTATGTTTTCAGGTTCATTCAGAATGTCAAGAAGCCAAAAGAAAGGTATTCAGGTAAGTTAACATCTGCTGAATTGAAGAAAGCTGAGCAGTTTATCATAAAATCTGTTCAAGAAAAAGAGTTCAGTTCTGAATTCACATTGTTATCTAAGGATAAGGAGTTACCAAAAAATAGTAGATTACTTTCATTAAATCCTTTCTTGGATAAAAATAATTGAGTTGGAGGTCGTCTCCAAAATAGCACGGTAAATTATGCCCAAAAACACCCAATTGTACTGCCCTCTAAACACAAATTAACAGAATTAATTATTGAGTTTTATCACAAAAAATATGTACATATAGGACCACAAAATTTACTTTATTGTGTTCGAAGAGAATTTTGGCCTTTAAACGGTAGGGCTATTTGCAGAAAATCCTTATATCCTTATATCCTTATATATATTATAAATGTGAAAGTGTGTCCGAAAAATTGGAATGAACTTGGCTTCAAAACGGATGGATTAATGTCTTTGAATCTTTGCATATGTATAGATTATAAGAGTGGAATGAACATAGGCTAATTTTTATTTATTTTATTCAAATATTTTCCTTAATAATTCAAAATTTAATTATTTTTCATACAAAATCAATAGGCATTTTTCGGATAAAATTTAACCATTTTCCTTTCCTGTTGCCAAGAAAATAAAAAATTGGAATAATAATTTTTCAGCGGCAATGACTTTTTAATAAAAAACTTCCACGCGAAAAACTATAATAAAATAATAAAAAAAAATAAATATGACGTCAAGTTTGAAATAAAAATAAAAGGTGTATTTTTTATAATATATTTAACAAGGATATTTGTTTAGTTAATGGGAATTTTTGTGTAAAATATGGCGACATAAATTAAAAGTAAAAAGAATGAAAAAGAATTATATTTTTAATAAAATGGTTCACTTATGAAAATGTGACGTCCTAGTTGAAATAAAACAGGTACTTTATAGCAGTCGTTAAAAATACAAGGGGTATGAATATCAGTAGCTAATGGAACGAGATAAATAATGACGTCATATTTAAAATGAATCAGAAATATTTTTTACTTATATTAATTAATAAGTTATAAGTTACATACAAATAAATATTTTTATTCAAAACTCATAATTATCAATGGAAGAAATTTTTTGTGGGGAAAAGGCGGAAAATAAAACTACTGATTAATATATTTTTGGCTCGATTTTTTAACACTTTCGAACAAAGCTGAAAAGTTATTATGCTTTCGGTTTGTCTGTCTGTCTGTCTGGTCGCTTTCTAACTTTAGTAAATATACTCCGATTTCCATGAAGGTTTTGGACGTTCTTAACGTTTACCTAGCACGAATACCTATTGAAAATAAAGTTTCTACCATGATTAGTTTATTTACAGGGATTGTCAGAAAATTTCCTTACATTACGGCATTATGGGGAAAATCGTTTTAATTAAATTTAACGATGTTACACCCTGTGAAACATATTCAAATTTATATGCATTTACAAAGTGCACTAAAATATGCATTTTGTAAAGTATGTAGTGAAAAGGACACTTATTATTCATTTACAGGGTTACACAGAAGAATTCCATTGCATAAGAATAAAGGGAGGAACAGTTTCCGCCATATTTTAATTATGGTAAACGATTTCATGTATAATCAAATTGATATACGTTGCTGAGGCTTAATGGGAGTTATTTCATGCATAATACGAAGTGCATAGCATTTACAGGGACACACAAAATATTTCAAATATTATATATTCTATTCGAAGTACTGTATATGATGGATGATGACTGTTGCATGGATGAATTGCATTTTGAATTATGATATGTGCTTTTAAGTTTCTCTAAATGTATGCGTATTAAATGGAGAGTATAAATGGTAATAGTATAAATAGTTAAATTTAGATATACAGGGTTACACAAAAAATCTGGGAAAGGTTACTGAATATGAGCGTAATTTACTTAAAGGTGGTTTTTAAATAAAATATGCATTTTTATTTTGAACTGCATTTAGTAAACTAAGAAATGTTTGTAGTATATATATAAAATGATATACAGGGTACTGCAAAGAACTGGATACAAGGTTGTCTTCGGATGATAATTTCTGAAAATGTAATTTAGGTAGTAATAAGAAATATTTTTGTTTGAACAAAATTTTAGAAAAATACTTTTGTGTATTAAAGGCACTTGGAAAACTACAGGGCTGAACAAAAGAATTCAAGAATGTTTCTATCTATTAGTATTAATCGCTGAAAGGAAAATTTTAACCAGCAAACAAATTAGCAAATAGGGATTATCAGAAGTTTTTTACCATAAATTCGCGATAAAAAGTTAATTACACATGCTTTTCATCATCGAAATTTTTTGCTTGATTGATCAATTATTTCTCCTTTAAATGCTATGTGAACGAAGTCACGGGTAACTGCTAGTATATTTTAAATGTGAAAGTGTGTCCGAAAAATTGGAATGAACTTGGCTTCAAAACGGATGGATTAATGTCTTTGAATCTCTGCATATAGATAGATTATAGGAGTGAAATGAACATAGGCTAATTTTTATTTATTTTATTCAAATATTTTCCTTAATAATTCAAAATTTAATTATTTTTCATACAAAATCAATAGGTATTTTTCAGGTAAAATTTAACCATTTTCCTTCCCTGTCGCCAAGAAAATAAAAAAAATGGAATAATAATTTTTAAGCGGCAATGAATTTTTAATAAAAAACTTCCACGCGAAAAATTATAATTTAAAAGAAAATAAGTATGACGTCATGTTTTAAATAAAAATAAAAGGTGTATTTTTTATAATATATTTAACAAGGATATTTGTTTAGTTAATGCGAATTTTTGTGTAAAATATGGTGACATAAATTAAAAGTAAAAAGAATGAAAAAGAATTATGTTTTTAATATAACGGTTCACTTATGAAAATGTGACGTCATAGTTGAAATAAAACAGGTACTTTATAGCAGTTGTTAAAAATACAAGGGGTATGAATATCAGTAGCTAATGGAGCGAGATAAATAATGTCGTAATATTTAAAATGAATCAGAAATATTTTTTACTTATACTAATTAATAAGTTATAAGTTACATACAGATGAATATTTTTATTCAAAACTCATAATTATCAATGGAAGACATTTTTTGTGGGGAAAAGGCGGAAAATAAAATCACTGATTAATATATTTTTGGCTCGATTTTTTAACACTTTCGAACAAAGTTGAAAAGTTATTATGCTTTCAGTTTGTCTGTCTGTCTGGTCGCTTTCCAACTTTCGTAAATATACTCCGATTTCCATGAAATTTTTGGACGTTATTAACGTTTACCTAGCACGAATACCTATTGAAAATGAAGTTTCTACCATGATTAGTTTATTTACAGGGATAGTCAAAAAATTTCCTTACATTACGGCATTATGGGGAAAAATCGTTTTAATTAAATTTAACGATGCTACATTCTGTGAAACATATTCAAATTTATATACATTTACAAAGTGCACTAAAATATGCATTTTGTAAAGTATGTAGTGAAAATGGTACTCACCATTCATTTACAGGTTCACACAGAAGAATTCTATTGCATAAGAATAAATTGAGGAACAATTTCCGACATATTTTAATTATGGTAAACGATTTCATATATAATCAAATTGATATACGTTGCTGAGGCTTAATGTAAGTTATTTCATGCATAATACGAAGTGCATAGCATTTACAGGGACACACAAAAGATTTCAAATATTATATATTTTATCCGAAGTACTGTATATCATGGATGATGACTGTTGCATGTATGAAATGCATTTTGAATTATGATATGTGCTTTTAAGTTTTGCTAAATATATGCATATTAAATGGAGAGTATAAATGGTAATAGTTTAAATAGTTAAATTTAGATATACAGGGTTACACAAAAGATCTCGGAAAGGTTACTGAATATGAGCGTAATTTACTTAAAGGTGGTTTTTAAATAAAATATGCATTTTCATTTTGAACTGCGTTTAGTAAACTAAGAAATGTTTGTAGTATATAGATAAAATGATATAAATGGTCCCGCAAAGAACTGGATACAAGGTTGTCTTCGGATGATAATTTCTGAAAATGTAATTTAGGTTAGTAATAAGGATTTTTTTTTTTTTGAACTAAATTTTAGAAAGGTACTTTCGCGTATTAAAGGCACTTGCAAAACTACAGGGCTGAACAAAAGAAATCAAGAATGTTTCTATCTATTAGTATTAATCGCTGAAAGGAAAATTTTAACCAGCAAAAAAATTAGCAAATAGTGATCATCAGAAGTTTTTTACCATAAATTCGCGATAAAAAGTTAATTACACATGCTTTTCATCATCGAATTTTTTTGCTTGATTGATCAATTATTTCTTCTTTAAATGTTATGTGAACGAAGTCACGGGTAACTGCTAGTTGTACATAAATTTATTACATGCTTTAGGGCCAAACCTAAATTGTTAGAGCAAATTATGGGCGAGCTCCCGAAAGAAAGAATAAATGTAGACTTTGTTTTTAATTGCACAGGAACTGATTTCTGTGGTCCATTTTTGATTAGATATAAAGGTCAACGTAAAGGTATTTTTCATAAAGTTTATGTTTGTATTTTTATTTGTATGGTAACAAAGGCAGTGCATTTGGAATTAATCAATGATTTAACATCTGAAGCTTTTATTGCCACATTAAAGAGGTTTTTTGCCAGACGAGGCAAACCTCGAAAAATTTTCAGTGATAATGCAGGCAATTTTGTGAAGACTAATGTAGAGCTTAAAAGGTTGCATGAATTGGTAAACAAACCAGACCAGAACCTTACTAATTACTTGATATCTGAAGGTATTGCTTGGGAATTTATTCCCCCTAGAGCTCCAAATTTTGGAGGTTTATGAGAATCGGGAGTCAAGTCCTTCAAGAGTCACTTTAAACGTGTTGTGGGCAACTCTAAATTAACTTATGAAGAAATGTTAACTATAATTGTCCAAACTGAAGGTATCTTAAATTCGTGCCCGCTTACTCCCTTGAGTACAGATATTGATGACTTGGAGGTCTTGACCCTGGGACATTTTCTTATTGGTCGCCCACTTAATGCCATTGCTGAATCTGACCTGAGTAATATTGAAGATAATAGACTTAACTTATGGCAAAAGACCAGTAAAATGGTTCAGACCATCTGGAAAAAGTGGACAAATAGTTATTTAAGTACATTGCAGCAAAGGCATAAGTGGATGATATCAAAAAGCAAACCTCAAAATAGGAGATATCGTTATAATAAAGATGATCTTCCAGTGTCTAAATGGTTATTAGGGAGAATTGTAGAGGTATTTTTTGGTAATGATAATAGAGTAAGAGTTATAAATATAAAAACCCCAAATGGAATATATAAAAGAGCAGTATCCAAAATTTCTGTATTACTTCTTGAAAAGTAATTCAGTTTTTATAAGAAAGTGTACATTATTGTAAAATTTCTTTATTTATTAAGTATTATGTAAAATTGTTTAAATATTTGCTTAAATTTAACTTAACTGTGACTCATTTATATTGTATTTAATTGTATTGTTATTTATATTTTTTACAATGGTTGTAATTCCAGTGTTTTAGTTTGAAACCCCCCTCAGAGGTTTCAAGAGGGGTGGTATGTTTGATAAAATGCTATTTAATTTCTACTGGCTCTGTCACCTAGCAACCAAGATATACTTAATTATTTTAAAATGTAAAAAGTTTTCTGTGCAAACGATAATTTGTGATAAATACATTATTTGTTTATTTCTTCAGTTTTTACCTAAGCTGTGTGAAACAATATTCTTTTTGTTTTTGAGTTTGATTAGAATGTTTTTTATGAGTATATGTGAAAAAATGTTACGGTTTTTTATTGGAGTTGTGTTTTGTTAAATTATCTATGTTCGAAAGAACTGAGAAGAATTTTCTCATGAGAATAAACTGTTTAAAATGAGAGATGCGTATTTAATTTTGAGTTGAGTAAGAAATTAATAATAAACTTTCGAACAATTGGAAAATTCAGCACTGACAGAAAATATAGTCTATGTTGGAAAAAAGGTCAATATTATGTTATCACCATTATTTTGACACCATTATTTTTTAATTCAGTTTGGTAGGTACTTCCTGAGATTCCGTAGAAATTGCCATGTAGGATGTTTTTTATAATGCTTTTTTTGCGCATTTTCACCCTTTTTAAATATCGATTTTTTTATGAAATGCTCTTAGAGATCATTTATATCTTATAAGTAAGTACTATTACAAATTTCATATTGCTAGGCTTTTCCGTAACACAAAAATCACATTTTTAGAACTTTTTTGCTTTTGCATCCTCTTTCGGGTAATGGCATGAACATAAGGTACAGCCTATGTTCGAACAGGGGCAGACACTACCATTTTGATACCATTAGTTTTGAAGTCGGTTTGGCAGTTTCAGCGAAGAAACAAACAAAATTTACTTTTTCATTATATTAGGTAGATTTCGTATGAAACACTACCGATTGCGATCGCTCCAATGTTGGAATTTCTGAAAACTTTTTGGAGATCTACGCCGATCATGACCTCTAGACCCCAAAACTGCCATCAGTAAAAAAGTTTATCTATCTATCTATCTATATCTATCTATCTATCTATCTATCTATCTATCTATCTATCTATCTATCTATCTATCTATCTATATCTATCTATCTATCTATGTATCTATCTATCTATATATATATATATCATTTTCTTATGAACACAATAACTTCTATAGTTCTGCTCCAATCTCTTCCACATTGATACATAAAATCAAGGGGTATAAAATCTCGGCTAAGTTCGTTAATGGGTAAAATCGGTCCAAGGGGGTGGAAATAGGGAGGGTTTTTGTAACAATCGAAAATACGCCATAATTTCTTAGTTAAAATAGATAACAAATCGGTTTAAAGTTTATATTACTTCTCAAAAATGGGACAAAAGTTTATGCGTGACAGATTTTTGATAAATTTAGAAATGGGCTCAAGGGGCGAATAAAACAGGTTTTTTTGGGAGAAAAAGAATCATAACTTCGTCAATTCTCCAAGTATCAAATCCAACTAAATTTTGTATAAATGTTCCAACATTATCGAAAACTTTTGTATTTACAAGTTTTTGATAGGATTATTTCTTACCAATGAAAAAAATTAAAAACGAAAACAAAAAGGGGTTGAAAAAAGACAAAAATCCATAACTTTGTCAATTCTTAAACTATCAAATCTAATTAAATTTATTTTACATCTTCTCAATAATATCTACAACTTTTATGCTGACAAGTTTTTCATAGGACCAATTTGTATAGCAAAAATAAATTAAACAAAAATAGGATTTGGAGAAAAACCTCAAATCCAAACTGCTTATTTTTAAATTTACGTTTGATTTTAAACGCATCCAAATTGCAGATCTTCCTATTTAGGAACTTTATAATATGACGGTTTCAGTAGCGGCTCGTCAGGGGGGGGGGGACTGCATCAATTTATTCACACCACTAAAATTGAATGATAATTTCAGTTTTATTTAATCAGCAACATTTATCAAATAAATAATATGAAAGATTATGTTAAATTTTACTGGTATGAGAAATCTGATGCAGCACTTCCTGAGGAGCCGCTACTGAACGCATTGAACAGTTTTTTGATAAAGACAGAATATATTTCAAAAAAGACTGCCAAAAAGGGTATTTTGAACAGAATCGTGATTGAAAATTTGAGCAAGTATTCAAATGATAAATTGCGTTTTTTCAGACTCAATTTTAAACTCAATTTTGCTCTCAAACTCATCCAATTGACAGGTTCTCTTATTTAGGAGCTGTTTAATTTGCCGTATTGGTCAGGTTTTTGCTAAAGGCTGAATATATTTTTAAAAATGCTGTCAAAGTTGGCACTTTGCACAAAATTTCCCGAAGCGATCATGATAAAGAATTAAGGTTGTATTCAAATAACAATTTGGTTATTTTATAACTCATTTTTAAATTCAATTTTGCTCTCAAACGCATTCAATTGACAGTTTTTTTGTTATTTAGGAACTATATAATGTGCCGTATTGGTCGATTTTTTTTTAATAAAGTCAGAATATATTTCAAAATAGGTTGTCAAAATGGGCATTTGAGTCGAATTTAGTTTTAGATGTTTCTAATAAAACTTCTTTTTACAGAAAAATGAAATTAATATTTTTTCAAAATCGGCCAAATCAAGTTGTTAAACTGGATTTATCTGTAATCAAATTTTATTTTTTGTCGTTGAAATGAGCACCTTCGAAATCTACCTCCGCCTATAGGCCAAGCCGACAGGGATTTCTATTATAGGTTTAGATTCTTACCTAGAATAATTGTAATATGAAACAGCAAATAAATTATTAAAAATTTTATAAAAAAATAAGACTTTAACCATTTTTTTCTGTGTTGATAGTGGGCATATTAATGAATTAAATTTGATTATGTTTTAAAGTGAACCCTGTGACATTTATAAAAATTTTAAAGTACAGTCAAGCTCCGAGAATGGACTATGACATCACATTAAGCAGAATGCCGTTACGATTATTTCTTTATACTTTGTATTCGCGAAAATGTTTTGTTTTTTTTCCTTAGTTATGGTCTTTTATCGTCTCATAAATGGGTTGATAAAAGAGTTAATAGGAGTAAACACATGTATTTTCATTCTTCAATAAACAAATAAATAAAAATTTACTAAAAGAATAATTTAATAAAATGTTTTAGAATTCGATAAAATGTTTCCAAATGAGTAAAAAAATCTATACTGAAATCACGAGGTTTAAATAAATTAAGCTTAATTTATGTAATTATACACAATTAATAATTCATACAATTTAGACTTTACAACCGTTATATTATAACAGATTTCAACTATCTTGTATTAATTTCATTTCAACTTTAACAACAAATTTGAGAAAAAATAGAAAATTATTCTGAAGTTAAATGAAGATTAATTATTTTATTCTGTCAATTTTATACATTTGTGTAATTTTAATAGAAAAAAAGACAGAAGAGAATTTTTCAGTCGCATAATGTTTTCAAAAGAAATCAGTCTCCAATATTTTCCCACAGAACTTATTTTTATAGCTCTGAACCCAGAAAAAGAACTTAGTCCGCTGGGATCATTACCCGTTCAGATTTGCATAATTTCGATTTTTCCGAAATTCCGATATAAACAGAATAATAAAAGTTCGAAACGAAAGAGTTTGGAAATTAAAAATTAACAACATTTAATGTTTTTCTTTATTTGAAAGTAATGCAATAATCTATGCTAATAAAACTATTTATAGTTTTAAATATTACAGTCAAAGTTCTATATTCCGCACAAGTTGGGGGACAAAGGCTGTGTGGATTATGGAATATTGTGGATTATAGAGTATTATGGATTAAACGCCATTTTATTATTCCTAGACCGCATTTGAGCTCTGTAATCTGTATAACATGAAAAGATAAATATAAAATCTAATAATCAATTTAATACGCCACCTCAAAAAATGCCTTTTTAAAGTTATTTTATTTAAAAATTAATATATATGTGCATTTAAATAAAAATAATTACATACGTTCTGTAATACAGTTTTTTTACTGTTAATAAAATAAAAGAGTTAAATAAATAAAAAATTCTTTTTTTTTTAATTATTTGTTAAAAAAAAAACTTTTTTAGATAACGAATTTGTAAATTTTTTTAAGTGTATATTTTACTGTTTACATTCGTAAAGTAACGCGAATTATAGAAATTTGCGGATTATAGATGCGCGAATTATCGATCTTTGACTGTATTTTTAACACTTTCCAACAAAGTTGAAAAGTGTTTATGAATTCGGTTTGTCTGTCTATGATCTAACTCATTTAAATATTATCCGATTGGCATAAAATTTATAGATGTTATTGGGAATCACTGTGGCATGTTTTGCTATTGAAAATGAAATGTGTAGAGGTTATGAATTGTTTGCAAATTGATTACTATGATACAGTGTGTCCCACTGAATTAAAACCAGAGTACTTTTGTACCGTAATTCAACACAAAATAGATCCATTAGAACGAAACAAATATATTAAGAAAGTCTATATAGAAATTCATATTTGAAAGGATTAACTTAATCCTAGCCTCATTTGATCAGGAAAGAAAAAATAATGCATAAAATAAAGTTAGAAATTGCACGTCAAACGTGGCAAATGAGGTGCGTTCGTACTATAACGCTGTACCTCGGAACAAAAAGGGCCAATGTCCATTTTTCTCAAATGGCAGAAAACCCAGTTTAAGTTTGAGAAATTTTAAGAATCTTGTTACGATTTCTGTACTATTATTTTGCTGTACCTTTCAATTCAGTAATGTTTTTCTCACTACAATCTAATGTTATTACATTGATTTAGTTTTTATCGCAGTGCCATTTGCCATTTTTACATTAACATTAAGTAACATTGGCCTCGACAAAATATTTTGTTTTCAATGTACTGATATTGGGAGGACTTTGACCCTTTTACCAATTACTTTATATCACATCCTGAATTCATTCGTGCATTTAACTCAAATTTCTCAAATTTGGACATTGGCCCTTTTTGTTCCAAGGCGCAGAACTATTTTTATGAATATTCAGATTTTGATGCATTGGCTGTTAAAATATTGTGCAAAAATGCATGAATACAAAAAATGATACGATTATATACTAATTATATTACAGACATATATCTATTACAGAGCAATCCAACTATGTTAACGTAAGTTAGAGTACAGACAGATAAGCCGAATTCTTAAACATTTTCAAGTATGCTGTAAAGTGTTAAAACGTTTAATAGATTGAAATTTGACTTTCAGAATTATATACCCAATAGACGATAGCATATTGTAATTCTTGTGTACAGCCGTGTATTTTGTCTACTATCTTTACATACGTATATGCCACCACTTAGCTAAAATTTAATTAAGAGGACACTCGACTCGCTGAAAAAGACCTGGATGATAATTATGCCAGAACTGAAGGCCGTCATCGTTGAAGCCTGGGATAAAATTGATGCTATTGTCTTTCAGAGATTAGTAAATGGCATGCCTCATCTTATATTCCATGTCTCATATGTTGGCTATTAACAACAATGACTTTATTTCGGTAGGACAACCGCTATCCCCTCTTTATTTATACATTCAATTTTTTTCCTGCCCAGGTGGGACAGGGAGTGAATTACTCTTTGTAAATATGTATTTGTATATAAAGTTTCTTATTGTATTTGTTTCGTTCGCATTGATTTGTTTCCTGTTCAATTACAGTACAAAATCACGGTAGTTTTATTTCAATGAGACACACTGTATAAATTTGAAAAGATGATATTTGTAAAGATAGTTATAATTTTAATATTAAATTTTTAAGGAAAAGTGCAATTATTAAGAAGGTGTCTGGGACACATTGTAAAATAATTTTTATTAAATGAGTTAAATTATTGAATTTTTGTGTTGTTTAATCATATCGTTTGTAAAGAAGTATCATCTGAAATAAGACATTACTTATTTATTGCTATGTACTTCATTATATTTAATTAATGCTCGTGATTTAGTCAAGATGAGAGGGCAAATCATAAAGCAAGCATTGCATCCGGGACTAAACATTGAACTTGCTCACCTGCTCATTAGAAGCCGCAGACCTAACAGTAGGGATAGAAAAGTTTTAGTTTGAAATCACAAAAGTGTTTCAAATGCTTTCTGAGAAAGTCTAGTATAACAGATGATCATTTACCAAAATCACTATAAAAAATAAATCGAGATATGTATATCTAAAACATTTTTCAGTTGAATGGAATTTGTATAATTGAAAATCATTTCTCTTTGTGAATGAATGAATTACATTTTATTTAATATAAAAATAGAAAGTTTTCATACGCACTTCAGAGGCACAGAGAACGAACTTGGTCTCAGGAAATAAAATTTTTAAACATGGATACCCTTTCAAAACTTTCTAGGAAAGAAGGGGGTTTGTTTTGATTTGTTTGAAACTGATGCACGCTCATACGTATATATGTATGTTCGTTAAAAATGTGCGCACAGTAGTAGGCAGTAGGCGCCCTCCTAGAGAGCAACTTTGGGCTTATGGCCAGGATAAACCCCTAATCTCGGGAGGGGATAGGGGTGGTTCGACCATCCAGCTTTCAGTTAGGACTAAATTTTTTTTTCACAAATGGCATGTGCAACACAATGTTGCCTGAGCTAAGCGTGTTAATTTCAAGATTGTTGGTGATAAGTCTTAGAATCTGAAAGATCGCTTTTAATATTCGTCACAAGGCTTGACGAGCGGCTGTCGCACAATCTAAGATAATTTAAGACATTCTAAGTTGTAAAGGATTAATTTTATAACACTATTATTCAATGATTATAACAGATGCAAATTTTCCAAGTGGGTGAAAAAAGCCCAGGCCAGGATTCAGAATCAGTATTGGCCGAAGCCACTAATGCTCTTCCAACTGAGCTATCCCGGAAGAATACTGGAGGATTAATTCACCCTTATTAACCCATAATACATAACATTAACGGTCGCATAATCTGGTCTGATACTGTGAATCAGTTCAACAGAATAAATCGAAAGTCAATATATGGCAGATTATCAGGTGTTCCAATATTCGATCCGCAGAGCCTTTGTAATGAGGCCCTTAATTGAAGAGTTTTGTTAAAGAACATATCATGTTATCATTTTAGTTTTTTACAAAAAGAGTTTTCTTTTAAGAATAAACACGTTAAAGGTAATATATCGTATGATAAAGTTAAAATACTAGTTAATTTTGAAGTTACGAGGCATTAATTTTTAATTTGTAATATCTTGAACGGTATCCAGACATTTTTGTGTTTGAAAATTAAATATTTCTAAAATTTTCTGAGATAGTTTAATATCACATGTTGGCATTTTGAACATATGCCACTAAAGAGATATTTAAAGAATAAAATTTACAAAGAAAAGCTTTCACTATTTTTTTTTTCAAAATTCTGTGTTCATCATATAATAGCTTCTTTCACTACAATGTTCATATGTCTAACATTAAAGAATTAATAATTAACAACCACAAGATTTTTACTAATGCCCTTATTTATAACGGAAATGTTTATAACTTTAATGGAAATTAAATTTATTCGAATGAGAAGCAATTACTTCAAGGAGAAAGTTTCTCTTTCGTCGACATTTAATATTCTTGTAATCATCAGTTGTATGAATTAGGGCAAAATTTAAAAAGTGGAGAATTTCAAGAAGCTGACGTATTTTTTTGCTAACAATCAAAACACAAAAACACATCGTTTACAGTTAGAGGAATCAATAAAATGAAATATGAATTTCAGAAAATGCAAAAATTTTAAATTATCCATTAAGAGGGCACTGCAATGAAATTCTCTGATTGCGAAATCCCATGTTAGCCTATGAGGAAATTATGAAGAGCCATGACTCATTGCCTAATATAATTATTAAAATACCGTTTTCATCATCAGAAAGTAGACGTTAGATGTCGATGATGTGCGTTTTTAAAAACTGTATATGCAATTTTTAAGTAACTTTAAGAATATGATAAATTTCAAAGTTTATAACGATTTTTTATGTACATAAAATTTACGGAGACAATTTTTAAAAACGCATATCATCGGCATCTGGCGTTCTGATGGTGAAAACAGTATTTTAATAATTAATTAGGTATAGAGTCACCACGCTTCAAAATATTTCCCTAGGCTAACACGATGCGGGAATTTCACTGCAGCGAAGCCTTAACTCAAATAATTAAAGATAAAATTTAATTAAAACAAAATCTTGAAAGTCTTAAATAAAGATTTTTTAACGGTTTATAATAAAAATTCTATAACTTAGGAAAAAAATAAAGCTTATGCAGCATTTTCTTCACAAGTCTAGCAAATGAAGTGTTAGCGTCACAATATTAGTAAGTGCTTTATGTAAAGTATTTAATTTCAAAACATAGAAAACTATATAGACTTCATATACAGGGTGAGTCATAAATATAGAAACAATAGGCTATCTCCTCAAATATTTTTTCCAGACCCATACTTCCAATTGCAAAAATTCATAAAAAAATGTAAAGTTTTCGATAAGATAAATTGCGACTCCATGAGGGGTCTAGTTGAAAAGTTACGAAAATAAAATTTTTATACGGCCCCCCGTAGGACAAAAATTCCAATTAGGAAAACTTTCCTTATTCAGACCTGAATAAGACACAAAAAGTTGCATCTTCATATCTCCAAAATTCGTAAAGTTATAAAAAATTCCTCGTTTAAAAAATTCATCACGTTTTAAGGGATTAGACACAAATTGAAAAGCGCGCAATTCAAAAAACAATGTTACTTTAACAGTTCTAGAAAACGCGTAAAAAATATATATCTTGAGTTAGAATTTTGATTTTTTTTCTTTTTTTATGATGCATTGTAATTTGCTAAGAAAATCATATTCTAAAATTTCTCATACAATTTATAAAAGTTTCATGTGGTTAGTACTGGTTTAAATGGGACAATCAAAAATCGTTATAACTCCTAACATTATTTATCGGATTTTAATTTCTTTCCATTTAATTAAAGATGAAAATCTGATTTTAGTTTTGTTCTAAGGTTTTTTTTTAAATATTAATTTTAAAACTATTAAAAATATTTATTGAAAAAATAATATAATTTAAAAAAAATCATATTTTCAAAAACAAACATTTTTTCAAAAGTAAAAATTTTTTCAAATTTGCCGAAACAAAACTAATGTAAAAAAAATCAAAAATGACGTGTTTCAAGTTCTTTTTTCTTTTAAAAATTCTTAACATTTAATAATTTAAAGACAAGAAATAGAGGATAATAAATTCATTATGCAGAAAAACGAAGTGTATTGTTTAAATGTCCGTGAGTTATTTTAAAAAATGCTTTTTCTAAGATGCAGATTAAGTCGTTTTTTTTTCTTTTTAAATTTACCTCTGACAACTTCAGGCTTTTTATCGTCCTCCAGAGGATGTTAAAAAATCTGTATTCTGGGCCCAGGTAGGGCCAGGACCGAGATGCTACTTTTTTCGGAAGACCCGCCAGGCCGGGCCTAGCGTACTTTTCATAAAGGAGGGGACTACTTCCTTCAACTTAGATGCACTCTGGATGAAATTTTCAAACCCGGTCTCGACAAAACCCGTATTAAAATCACTGTCTCTGACTGACTTAATACGTACATAAAATAAATAAAATTCGGCTCAATCGAATTTTTTTACGAAAAACATATAGATTTTAAAACTTTTATTTTACAAAAAAAAAAAAAAAAAAAAAAAAACCTTTAAAAATTACTTTTTAAATGGATTATTCAAAGGCTAAAAAAAATAAATACAATAAAACCAGTGAAAAAAAATCTGCCTATGACGGAATTCTATCTTAAACGGAAAATATGTTGATACATGCAAAATAAATGCAATAGTACTTAAAAAGAAAATAAGCTCCAATTGCATCTTCTAGGGAGAGCATCTGTCTATAACGTATTTTTTCTTTCCTATGTGATTCCGTCTTAAAAAGTTTTAGTGTATAACATTTTTCAGAGTCTCCAACGCATGGGATATGGATTAACGATATTAAAATATAAGTGAAACATTTACATATAAATAGAGATTCATTGATAAAATAAATATATTACAGCCTTTGGCGCTTCTTTAATAATAAAAAGTATAAATATAAAAAACGAAAAGCTATAAAAGAATTTTTTGGTCAGAACTCCTCCATATAAAACATTTTTTTTTCACGCCGAATTAAAAAACTATGTAGAAATTTGCGACTGATCCGGGCTATGATTTAAACTATTTTCCAGACCGGTCCGGGTTATGATGTTGACATTTTTTCAGGCCACGCCGAACTTTTCCCCCTATGGGTCGGTTTGAGACTTGACCTAGATATTTTGACCCGGGCAGACGTCTGGTATACCAATTTAGCGTAAAAACTATTTGCTGCTATTTTATGTCCAAAGAAAAAGCGCTATCTTAAACCGATTTTTATCAATTTGCAATTTGTGAATGTTCCCTAAAAAGCGTTGAATCACAGAGAAGAAAGCACAGTTTAGAGGCAGGGAATATTGGTGTAAGTCAAGAATTTTTGAGGATTTTGAAATTTAATATCTCTGTGGGATTTTTAGATACGGAGATGAAATTTGTTTTGTTCAATTTAGGAATGGATAAGGAATAATTTCCTAATTGGGAATTTTGACCTACGGGGGCCGTATAAAAATTTAATTTTGGTATTTTTTCAAATAGACCCCCCATGGAGTTGCAACTTATCTTATCAGAAATTTCACCTTTTTTTATGAATTTTTGCAATTGGAAGTATGGGTCTGGGGGCAATATTTGAGGAGATAGCCTATTGTTTCGATATTTATGACTCACCCTGTATGTTAGAATATGTTAATATATACAATTATAATGAATGACAATAAACAAAATTACTGAACTTAACTAAAAAGTTCTTAATATTTCAAATAATAATATAATTAGTTTTTTCTGGTTATTACATTTTATTTAAAATGAAATTGTCTCATGTCTCATTTTCATAATTTTTTAATGAAAAATTAACGTAAGAACTAACTATAAATTTTGTTAAAATACTAGAAAATTATTCGAACAACTTGTGATGCAAGTAACTCTTTCCCTAGTCTCCGTTTAGCGTGCCAAAAATTAAATAAATAAATTTCTTTTACTTTGATAAAAAATATACCGTAGGGGGAACTGGAGCACATTGATACCGTTTTTTTTTCTAAGAATTCTTTTGGTGTCCAGAAAGCAGAAATTTCAAGTTATTTTTCTATGTGGTTTCAGCAAAATCTGTGTAGTGTGTTATAAAAATGCACAAGCGTTGTTTTATACATTATTTTTGCATGTGATTAAAAAAAAAAAAAAGTCATTTGTATCAATGTGTCCCATCCCCGGGGCAGAATGATACACCTCTTGAGGCACTTTGATACGTCTGGAGAAAATGGAGACAAAATAACATCAATGCATATTTTTCATAGAAAAATAGTTAGCAAACCATTTTATATTATTTATAAAAATTCAAATCACCCACACTTTATTTGTAAGCAATATTAAAACAATCAAAAGGAAATGTATAATGACCTGATGTTCTGGCTGTTCCTTGTCTTATTGTTGGCTGTGGTAACTTTGTCATATCTGGCACTTCAACCCTAGCATTATCTTCTTTCTTAGGAAAGATGAAAAAATCACCAGGTTTTTTGTTTATAAATTGGTTTATAAAGAGAAAATAAAGGATAATTATATTAAAAATTCTGTTTATAATATAATTATCTTGTGCTGTTCTGCAGCTTGTTTCTCTTACTTAACATTTCTCATGTCGAAAATACTTTTTTCTCTGGAGAATCAATATAAATTTGAGATTTTTCAGATTGTCATCCTTTTCTTTTGTTAGTTCTACTAGCACTAGATGTTGAGTAAGTTCGTACGCTTTCTCTTTGCCAAAATACTATAAAATGTTCTAATATAAAGAAATTAGAGCTATTTCAAAGCTCTGTTAACAGCTTCATCATACTTTATTCCTGAATTTTATTCCTAGAGCTATTTCACTTCAACAAAAACTAATATTAGAAATACTTAGCAAAAAATGGTTGGATTAAGGAATGTATTGTAACAAAAATAATAAAAGGTAATGAAAAAATGAATTAGAAAAGGATTTAGATTGTATCAATGTGCCCCATACAGCCATTTTGAATAAAATGTGTCTCAAATCCAATACTTTATTATTTATTTAACAAAAAGAATGAGGAACTGATAAAGAGCAGCTTTACGTGCCAGGGAGAGTATTATTTTCGACTGAAAACACTAGAACAGTTGTACACTGTAAAAAAAAGATCGATCTACTAAAAAAATTTAGTGATCCTTGTAATTACTATAATTTTTTTTTAAATCTTACTCGGTTACAAGGAATTTGTAAGAATTACTAGAAAAAAGCTAGCAACGAATAGAGTTAATAGTTTTACATTTTTAATAGCTATTACTAAAACTTACTTGGTGTGGCCGTGATAGCCTTGTGGTCATAGCACCGAACTCCAGGCTGAAAGTACCCGGGTTCGATGTTGGATGCCACCAAATATGCACGGAATGTATGCAATGTAAGTACTTGTTAAATAAGGGGATTATGAAAATCCTGTCGTAGTAGTTACCATGGGTAATGATCTCTGGACTTTCCCTCCCCTTTAGAAACATGTAAAAATAGAGCAGGTAGCAATGTTTGGTGCTGCCATCTATTGCGGCCTTGCCAAAAATCTTCAGAAGTCTGTCTTCTTACACACTGGATGCAGCTCGAAGGAAGCTCCTGCCCTTCAGGCACACGTAATGGTTACTAAAAATAATTTTGGAGCTATTACTAAAATTTGCTTGGTGGCTCATACTAAAAAGTTTTCAGTTAGTTATACAAAAATTTTTTTTGTTCAGTTTACAAAAGAAATGATTGTTTCACTTGCAAAAATAAAGTTTGTAATGGTTACTAAAAAATTCTGTGGAATACAAATTTACTAAAAATTTTTTAGTAACCTCTTTAATTTTTTTTACCATTTCAATTGCACAACTCAAATTTTCTTTTGACCTACAAAAACAATAAATCACCCATCCCGTTTCATCAAACAACTGAATCACCCCAAGACTTTCTGTATGTAGTTGAGTGCACTAGTATCACATTTTGGAGCTGTTGTGAAACTTCTTGTAATGACCCTGTGAGCAGTAGAGAGGGTGTATCAATGTGTCCCATGTATCAATGTGCCCCAGTTCCCCCTATATACACATGTATAAGTCGAAGAGTTTTAGATAAAATTTGGGAATTGAGAATGGAAGGTCAACTTATACACAAGGTAGTAAAAAAGGAAAAAAAAAAAAGAAATTGCCGATAATCAACGAATGAGCAAGTCTTTTAAATAATACATGTGTGTCTAGGTGGAAGAAAAAGATAAAAGCGAAACAATGGTCATTTTTCTGTAATTGACCAAAAAAAAAAAAAAAAAAAAACTTAACAGTAATGTCTTTGAATTTTTATGCACACATTTTCTCTTGGGAAAGAATTCCATTCAATACAGGGAAATTCTTTTCAACATTTTAATCTGAACTTGAGAATGCTTCTAGATATCACTCCTAGAAGTCCTTCAATACAAAGAAATATTATATTTTAGCAGTTTAAGAAATTGTTTACCCTTGTATATAGGACTTGAAATGATTTTTGAAATTTTTTTTTTCTTTTTAAGCCTTATTGAATTATTGTGAATAGGCTTCAAAATACTATAAGCTGCTTCGGTTTTACATAATTACACAATTTCAAAACGTTGAATTAAAAAAAATGTAGTTAGAAACGTAAAGAATTTACTAATTTAATGAAAATTTATTATTCTTATTATTTTTTTTATCCTCGATTACAAATCATTTTTCAACATACTACCAGAAATGTGGTTCGACTTATGCACGAAAGCACAATCTTTTTTCAAAATTTTGTTTAAGAGTTGGGGAAGGTTGGAGTTAACTTAGTTACACTTATACACGATTTGACTTGTATCCGAGTATAAGTGTACATAGGGTGCTATAGTTATAGTGTATGAAGTCTTCTTTTCCTTAAAAAGTTATTTAAAAAGTGAAATATGGTTGAACTTGAAATACATATAACATATAGCCACGGGAAATCAAGAATAATTAAATTAAATTTATTTGTATTTTGTTGAATAAAATTACCACAATCTTTTGATACTACTTCAAGTTTTAACTCTATTCAATAAATTTAAAAAAATGGCACGAAAATATTAATAAATAAAACTACGTTAAAACTGACAATCTGGAAATTAATAAAAGCCTTCTATAAAACAGTTTTGACTTTGTTTTTGATAGAGATGAATAGCTATCTTTTATTAACAATGGGAACTTCAGACACATGTGTCTAATTATATTCTAAAATAGTTTAAGGCTATTGTAAAATAGATTTAAATCATTTTTCTTTTATCTGATATAATTTTTTTCAATTCGCATTTTTACTAAACAATTTTATAATTCATACAGAAAACAATTTATCCTTAGAATTTCTTGATCTAAAGAAGTTTATATATTCATTATAGCGTACTTTAATAAGTTTTAAAAACTTAAATCTCAGCCAAAGGCAAATTTATTCTAAAGATTTAAACGTTCCATTCTTTTTTTATTTCTAAAAAGTTGTTAAAAACCATCTTCTTCTTACAAAGAAAGAATTTCTTTTTTCTTGTTTCGTTTAAAAATAAATCTTAAAAGTTACTGAATTGGAAAATATTTATTACTGCCTAATACCTTTTACCTCTATTGTTTTAATGATAAAGTAAAAAATACGTAATAAAATTATTGTAAATTAAATAAGAAAGGTAGGGCGTGAAATGGACATTGTCACAAAAATGTTTTTTAAAATACCTTTTTAAGTTATTATCAGTATTATGTATCCCATTTCATACGTTAAGTATTTGTGTATGTCTACGCACAATATTTATTGCAGATTATTATACATAAGCAATAAAATATTGTAATATATAAAAAAAAAAATCTTTCTCTGTCCCAATCATTTCCAAAGCAAGCATGAATGAGTCGCAAATATCTCTTCCCCTCTGTATTCAAAATCGGCTAATAAAATTTATAAATATAAACATATGTGTAATTATATTTGTAATATATGTCTTATGACTGTTATATCTCAGCATTAGTAATCACTTCTTTTACTGCAGTTTTAAGTGGTAAGGAAAACTTCGACTGCCCATTAGGGTGGAGCGAAAAAAATTATTTTTTAAAAATCAAAAACGGGTAGATGCCAAAAGTTGCCTTTATACTAGTACATCAACAGCGTGAAATTTTACCGGTGAAAAAAAATGTCTTGAGTCTGCGCTTTTGCTCCAAAAATCGAAATTTTGGGTAAAGTTAAACATTTTTGGACATTTTTTCAAAAAAATTTAAAAATTCCTACAAAGCTGGTAATTATTTAAAAATTCTATTTAAACTTTTGTTATTAATTACTTAATATAATTAAACTATAAAACAATATCTTTTATCTGTACACTGTAAAAAAAAAGGGTCAATCTAATCTTAGTTGGTTACAAGAAAATCTGTAAGAATTACTAGAAAAAAGTTAGCAACGAAGAAAGTTAATAGTTTTATATTTTTAATAACTATTACTAAAAGTCGCTTGGTGTGGCCTTGATAGCATAGTGGTTATAGTAACGGACTCCAGACTTAAAGGTCCCGGGTTCTATACTGGCCACCGCCAAATACGTCCCGAATGTATGTAGTGTAAGTACCCGTTAGTAAAGGGATTATGAAAAACCTGTCGGAGCAGTTCGCAATGTTTGGTGCTGCCATCTATTGCAGTTTTGTCGAAAATCTTCCACTTCAGAAGTCTGGATGCAGCTCAAAGGAACTTCCTGCCCTTTGGGCACACGTCATGGTTTTTAAAAATAATTTTGGAGCTATTACTAAAATTTGCTTGGTGGCTCATACTAAAAATTTTTAAGTTAGTTATACAAAAAATTCTTTTGTTCGGTTTACAAAAGAAATGCTTGTTTCACTTGCAAAAAAAAAAAGTTTGTAATGGTTACTAAAAAATTCTGTGGAATACAAATTTACTAAAAATTTTTTAGTAACCTCTTGCATTTTTTTTTTTACAGTGTATAGCTGGGTCAAAACAGACAACTTTTGATAAGAAAACGGCATTACCACTCTATTGGAGCATACAACGAATTGTTATTTTGAATGCAATTCTTAAGTAGCTGCTTTCAAAACTACCCTGGATATAACTTGTGGAGCTGGCTGTATTTCATATTCCACTCGTCCCAACCACCAAACTATCTAGGCCCAGTGTTTTATTTATGTATTGAATTGTTATTTTTTCCCCCCCGAAGACGCGCATAAGTTTTCTATGTATCAAAGTAGTTAACTTCTTCTTTGTATTCACTGATTTTGGATGCTGCTGGTGTGACCCACTGCACGTATATTTTTATATCTTGTATAACAGAAGAGAAGCTGAGTAATGTATTGGGTATGTTGTTGATTAAACCTATTCAACAGTCTTTTATCTTCATTAAAATTTCATGCAATTAAATCATTATGATTGAAAGTTCTGTTATCACAGCATTTTTTCAATCAATTACATTTTTATATATAATGGTTTTCCTATTAATTGACTGTATGAATTCAATTTCTAGTATGCCATCATTTACTGTACCTATTACATTGAATACATGCTGAGAAGCTAGCTGTTTAATATTATGACGATTGTCACAGAGGATTGCAAACAAAATTTGCATATAAAGCAACATTATTTCTCAAGAAGTTTTAGTATTTGTTTTATGTCGTTTCATGTGTTGCTTCGAAATTGAGTAATTTCCAATAAGTTTTTAGACCTATTCTTTAGATGTGTATTACAGTTGGTATAAAACATCCTGCGGATTTGAACTAAATATTTTGTGAGTGTACCTATAGACTCTTATTGCCAATCTGTGCTTATATAAAGCGGAAAATTTTATTCGCTTTATGAGCTGTCTTTTGTGTGAGATGTTTTCTAAATTCTTATTCCCCAGTTCTTATGAGAAATAGCTTCCTTTATGAATTTGCTTTGCAATCTCCGGCAGAAATTTCTAGTCTGTTCTCAGTATCTTTTTCTAAATTTGAGAAAATAATTTTTCAAAATTCTTGTCTATGTTACAAAAAATTGTAATAGGAAGTGAATACAAGTACGTAGACACAAATTTTCTTATTGATCCAGTGAATCCATGTAAATTAGAAAGTTTTATATCGACTTCTATAATAATTGACCCAGAGAAAATTCTCTGGAGTTAAAGTAGCATATGATTCACATAGTTAATGGAGTCATGAAGTTAAAGTAGCATATTATACACAATTCTAAGCTTACCCCATGCAAAATGGTTCACTGCGACAAATAGAATTCTCTTAATTTAAAATGAGTACTTATTGATGAAGTACTTATGAAATGAGTACCCATTAGAGTCTGTACATTCCCTCAAAAACTACTGTGCATTATAAGTTGTCCACTTATAAAAAGGGAATCTAAAAGTTAATAGGAAATTACCTGGCTGCGAAAACACTTAAAAAATGGCATAAAACTAATGCAAAAAAAGTTATTTACAACAAGGTTTGCTCTGCACATGTAGAACAAATTCTCATTGCAATTCTCTCTGACGATCACCATCACATTAAACAGCTTCTCAACATATAAAAAATGCAAAAGTATAATAAATGATGGCATACTTATAGTTGAAATACCTAAAATCATCTTTGAAGCAGATCATTACGTAAAAAAATATAATTGACTAAAAAATGTTGTGGTAACTGGATGAAAGTTTGATAAAGGGATGGCCGAATAGATCCCTTTAATAATATTCCCGTGCATTTTTCTGCTAGTCATTTTTTCGTATAAGCTGTAAAAATATACATGAAGATAGTCACAGCAGCATGTGGAAACAAAGAACAGATACAATAGGTGGATGCATCGAAAACATGCCAAATTTTGATAAGGAAAATCACAAATCAATATATAAATAAAACACTATACTACGATGAACGAGTAGTTGCGACGGCTGTGTTATGAAATATAGACTTCCACGACGTATGTCCAAGATAGTTTTGAAAACAAGAGCTGTATTAAAAGCAATAATTCGCTGTATGCCCCAATAGAGTGGCAATGCTGTTTTCTTTTCAAAAGTTGTCTGCTTTGACCCAGCTATACGGATAAAAGATATTGTTTTATAGTTTAATTATATTAAGTAATTAATAACAAAGGTTTAAATAGAATTTTTAAATAGTTACCAGCTCTGTAGAAATTTTTTAATTTTTTTGAAAAAAAGTCGAAAAATGTCAAATTTTATCCAAAATTTCGATTTTTGGAGCAAAAACGCAGACTCAAGACATTTTTTTTCAGCGGTAAAATTGCACGCAGTTAATGTACTAGTATAAAGGCAACTTTTGGCACCTACTCGTTTTTGATTTTTAAAAAATAATTTTTTTCGCTCCACCCTACTGCCCATCTGTTTCATTTTCCCACTCACGAGGCATTTTAGATATGAAATAAAACTGAAAAAATTCCTTTATATACTGTATAACAATTTTTATTCGCAAGTTAATAATTAACATTGATTTAATGTATCCTAGATATCATCCACAATTGAAATTGTGTTAGGGAAAGTGCGAATGGAGATTTATTTACGCAAAAGTTCAAAATTCAACATAAATTCCTTCATTTGATCAATAAACAGGAGCTATTTTTAACAATTTTATCTATTTTAATGAAGTTTAGATAGTAATATTTGATAAAATATTTGACCTTTATTACAATACAATAATTAGGATTCAATGTGATTTTTAATACCAATAATTAACACAAATTTTTAATTTATCAACTTATATAATATTAGTTAGTTAATAAATAAAATTTTCAGTATTTCTAGAGATGAATGAGGTAGTTCTATTCAACCCCATTTGAAATGTCACCAATTCAGTTGTTAGGCATTTTTTGCTTTGTCATAATGGTTAATATTCATTCATTTTAAATATCAATATTGATCCTTCAAACAAACAATTACAACATATCTTAATGGTTTGTATTGCATAAGATATCTGACAATTTCAAATATAAAAAAAGAAAAAGATCAGAGTTTTAGGAAAAAGATCTTTGAAAAAAAATTAAAACAGCCATGTTGTTTTACTTTTAGTTCTAAAGCATGCTACAGTAATGCCATGTATGTGAATAGACAGCAGCTAAAAATAAATGTTTATTGCCTGAAATATGGAGAATGTCCCATCTAACCCTTCTACCCTTCATCTCCCAGCTCCCCTACATGAAAAAAAATGTAAATGAAAAAAAAGAAGTTTAGAAACTAGAAGCTTTCTATTAAAATTTGTATTTGTTTTCATTTACTTAGTATGGCTTGGATTACATTTAGCTCGAATAAACATTTTTCTATAATGAAAAAAAAAAGTCTGACACTTTTATAAAAATAATGAATTACCTTTATGAACTAGAATAGGGAATAATCTTTTGTTATTTAATATTTTTTGGAAAAATAACATCCGTGGGCAGTGACATATATTAAAAAAACATGATTAATGGGCGTGCGTACATTGTAACATTGAAAAAAGATTTGTTTCTCGTGTTCAGATTATTTTTATCTATTTACATATAAGTATTTTCATATTTACATATTAGTACAAATTTAACTTAACGAAAAAAGTAGATTTTTTAAAAATCTTTTATAGTTTAGTAAATAATAACATATTGGAAATATAAATTTAACCTTATAAATATAGAATCAACATTTTAGATATTAATAGTCCATAAAATAATGTAACATATTAATGTTTGCAGCGATTTCTTTAAAAACCTGTATTATAAACTAATTGCACTAATACACTATCTACCAATAAGTGTTTGAAAAATTTCGATTTTTGACATTTTCTCAAATATTTAAAAAGATACTTGTCGGATTCTTCTGAAACTTCAGGATTATGAAGATTATGTCTGACCTCATATTTATCAACATTCATTTTATAAGCAGGGCAATTAGGGGTCCGACAAAAAATTAAAGAATAACAGAAATATTTGGGATCACCCTGTACATGAAAAGGCACGAAACGATTTAACGCTGCAGAATACAAATATGTGGATACTGCACAACATGTACACTGATTTTTGTAAGAATAGCATGTATATTCATGGAAAAAGAGTGATTTTTTTTTTAATTAAAAAATTCTGGTATGTTTTTTGTTTATATCATGCAGGGTTTTTGACCCAAATTTGACGCAAATTTCAGAAATACTGGCAAAATCTATTAGAAAAAATATAGCGCAATTGGAATATAAATATATTAAATATTTTATGAAATATGAGTAGTTTTATGAAATAATTTTTATCTGCGCATGCGCGAACGATAAAAACGATTCTTTTACATCATTTAATAGTCAATTCTATAGAGTAACTTATAAAAAAATCCAATCAAATATCGTAAAAATTCAAAAAGATATCATTATTATAAGTAAGCTGTTTTTACATTGCTCTCTAAAAACGGCTGAATGATAAGGGATTCTCCACAAACTGACATTTTTTATTAACTGACTTTTAGAAAAAAATTAGTATTTAATGTATACAATATCTAATACAATATTTCTGTTAATAAGTATCTTGACATCTGTGATAGAAAAGAATAAAAGCTCTTTTCCTTTTCTATCACAGGTGTCAAGATACTTATTAGCAGCAATATTGTATTAGATATTGTATTCATTAAATAGTACCAATTTTTTCCCTAAAAGTCAGATAACAAAAAATGTCAATTTGTGGAGAATCCCTTATAATTCAGCCGTTTTTAGAGAGCAATGTAAAAACAGCTTAATTATAATAATGATATCTTTTTGAATTTTCATGATATTTGATTGGATATTTTTTATTAGTTACTTTATAGAATTGACTATTAAATGATGTAAAAGAATCGTTTTTATTGTTCGCGCATGCACAAATAAAAATTATTTCATAAAACTACTTATATTTCATAAAATATTTAATATATTTATATTCCAATTGCGCTGTATTTTTTCTAATAGATTTTGCCAATATTTCTGAAATTTGCGTTAAATTTGGTCAAAAACTCTACATGATATAAACAAAAAACATACCAGAATTTTTTAATTTTTTAAAAAAAATCACTCTTTCTCCATGAATATACATGCTATTCTTACAAAAATCAGTGTACATGCTGTGCAGTATCCACGTATTTGTATTCTGCAGCGATAAATTGTTTCGTGCATTTTCATGTACAGGTTGATCGCAAATATTTCTGTTACTCTTTAATTTTTTGTCGGCCCCTTAATTGCCCTGCTTATCAAATGGATGTTTATAAATATGAGGTCAGACATAATCTACATAATCCTGAAGTTTCAGAAGAATACGACAAGTATCTTTTTAAATATTTGAGAAAATGTCGAAAATCGAAATTTTTCAAACACTTATAGGTAGATGGTGTAGATTTAAATGGGTGATGTGTTTAAAACGTTTATGTATGTAGTACATACTTATTCAGTGTTGTCAGTCCCCTACTTAAGGTTGCTAGTCACTCTGTTTCCGAATTCTCCTCAGTAATGTTGTGTTTATGGGCGTTTGATGCATTTTTATATTCAAAATATCTAATCAGAAATTTAATGTTTTTAACATCTTTTTCCAGAGTTATCTTCTTAAGAAATGTTTCTTCTTTATCTTTATCTTTTTTTTTTCAAAATATTTCTAAAATTTACGCATAATTTTGTATGAAAAGTAAAAATTTTATTTAAAGTTCGTCAGTTTTAAGCCATAAAATATTAAATTATAAAATATTAAATTTAATATTAAAATATTAAATAAGCATGGATTTTAGAAATATTTTGACAACTAAGAAAACAAGTGACATCTTATAAAAATAGAACACTGTAAAAAGGTATAAAAAAATATTAATTTCCTACGAGGAAATATTTTGAATTTAAGAATTCATCAAACGTTTATAGATTTAACATTAACTAGGGGAATGCGGAAGCTGAATGACTAATAGCCTTAATTTAAAAAATATCAAATTGATTGATTGCAACTATTTCTTCAACATAATATATTTCGCCTGATTTTCACATTGTTTAATCTATCATTAAGTAAGGCAAATATTTCTGCTTCAAAAAAGGGGATGCCAATCAAGAAATACGAATTTAAAAGAAATAATGTATTTATTAATGATGTATATTTTGGTTCTTTATTTTCAGTATTACATTTAATGTACTGCGTACTTCCAATTTTATACGCATGTATGGCTGTTTTGCATTATTTGCTTTCCAATTTTTTAACAGCGTATACGAATTTAATTATAATATTTTGTAATTCTGCGATTAACTTTGTTCGTTTTCGGTATTTGAAATTCTTAAAATATACGTGTGTGCGATCAGTTAAAAATAGCCTCTCATTTTTTTTTTACTCTTCTTGAATTGCTATTAAATCCATGTTCTTCGCAATATCTGTCAGACTAATCCCTTAGAGGGAGGTCCTAGTTGATTTTTTCTCAAAACGAATTTCATACATATTTTGCATTTGTTTTACTGTTTTGAATCAATAAAGAACTTACGTGACTACAATGTGCGTTTTTCGAATTTTTCGCTTTTTGTACTTTCAATAAATAGCAATTTCAAAGTAATTTAAAATAAATATTAATGTATTTATAAAGAAGAACTTAAAATAATATAATTTAATGAAATTGCTTATATAATTATAATTAAATTTTAATAATTTTATAGTTTAATTTGAAAAAACACAATTTGACTTCGAATTATTAACTTTAATCACATGCTTTCCACACATACGCACTAATTGTAAACGAAAAAAAAAATGTGCACGTTATTTTAATGAAAAATTTTTGAGCCCACTCAATATTCTTCAAAAGTAGGCGCTTCTATTCAATCATCTCTAAATCACAGTTTTCTTCAACGAAACAATGGCAAAAGTATGGTTCGTCATTTTCTCAGTCTAGATTTTGTTCTATTTACATGTAATAGTAAAAGGAATTGTAATGTGATGTACAGGGTGGTATTTCAGCTAAAGTGTGTTCTCAAGTACCGTAAAATGGGGTGAATAGGAACAGCGGGGTGAATAGGAATGAAACTTCCCGGTCATACAAATAAATTCATTATAAATATATGTGATGATATTTTTAGTTGCCAATTTTTATATAAGAGGGTTATAACATTAAGAGTTGAGAAATTCAGTTTTGACATGTTGGTACCACTACTGGGGTATATAAAAAAACTTCAAGAGGATCCTCAAAAATCTCATTTTTTCAACGTCTTCAAAACTTTGTATGTAACTACAGTATTTTTCGTACTCTAAACCTAAGAGAGGGGATTTTTAATTAATGATAGACCAGTAAACGATATGCTGTATTAAATTCTACTTATTTCTAAACTACATAATGAAAAAATGAAAAATGGCTTACAACATCAGACGTTTAAGATTTACGGGGTGAATCGGAACACGTTTTCTCCAATGGTTTATTTTTATATGCAGTAATAGTTTCATGTAATATATGAAGAAAATATGTATGAATATGTATTGTAACAATATTTTGTTTGTTCTAATTACTTGAAGAGTGTAAAGGTGCCAAGAAATTACTTGGATAAACAACAAAGTCTACGCCTAATCCAACAGACATGGAACACAAAATAAAAGAATTAAAAAATAGCCAATTACTAAGAAAAATTGCACAGAATTATTCTCTGACATCCACAACATTACAAAAACATCTCAAAATGAAAAACCAATTAAAAAAGAGAGGGATGCTAACAGTACTAAGGACTGAGGATGAGGACGTATTAGTAGATCGTATTAATACATGCAGCGACTGGGGCTACTCAATATATTCACTTACCCAATGACAACTAGTAAAGAATAACACAGAACAGGGCTGAATTTGTATTAAATTCTACTTCTGCAATTCGAATATAATTTCTTAAAATAAATTTTATTTTTTCTTGATTTCAAAGTTGTTTTCTAATTTTTAAAAAAGGCATATCTTTACTTGTATATAAAATAAAGGTTTGGTTTCACAATAACTACGTGTTCCTATTCCTCCCTTATAATTATTACATGTTTTTATTAACTCTATTAAACTTTGAATCCGAATAAATAAAGATTATAACATTTGTTCCGATTCACCCCTATCTGCGGTGTGAATCGGAACACCATTAAAAAAGTAAATAATATATATATAAACAGTAAAAATTTTTCGTTTTTGCTAAAAAAGTACAGAACAAAACAAGACCGAAGTTTCTAGTAAAAAAATAAAAAATATAAAAAATTAGTTGTTGCTTTTTTTAAATGTTAAAGTTGAAAATTGTTCCGATTCACCCCATTTTACGGTACCTGCCGTACCCCGTACCCTGCATACAATATTTTTTGGTTTAGAGTGAAAAAAATACCTGCCATACATGAAATATAAGGAGATCTAAAAAAAAGTTATCAAATTTAATATTACAGGTGATTTTTTTTAACTTAAAAAAGCATTACACATTAGTAATCTGAATGTATTTATATTTTTGGAATTTACAGAATAGATGTTCCATTTCTATTCTATTTTATATGTACTAAGATGAAAACATGTCAGAAACAAATGTTTTTAGTTCCGAACGGTTCCTTCTTAGAACTTCTTTCTCTTGAAGTACTTATTATGGGTGAAAATTAAATAAGTATTTGATAAAATATTCGTATAAAAAATTATAAAATCCTACTTAGATAAATAAAAATCTGACGCTTAGCCAATTTAAAAATTAGTTATAATGTGCAATCAATGTATCAGTAAACCATAATAACACATTATTTTATGTTAATTTTTCTACCTTCTCCATCATATATTTTTATGACTATTTTAATGTTTTCTTTGAAAATTACATTTTTTTTTCTAGTTGGTAGCCTCAGTATGAATCTTAACGGAAAAAGCAATACGAAGTGTGTTATTTTTTAAGACGCTAAATAAATGTACTTGAAGTTGAGCATGGAAGCATTTATTGTTACACAACAAATAAATAAAGATAGCTTGGTTAAAACATTTTTAGATTTTGAGATTTATTTTCTTAAATTATCCATTTAGAAAACGCTTTTTTTCTTTATTTTTTTTCTTATTTGAAGTGTTAGAAAAGCAGAACAAAGAATATTTGTTCAGATGTTTAACCAAGAAGAGTAATAAATTGACAAAAGCATTTGCAGAAGGCTTCGGAGTCAAGTAAAAGAAGCATTTTAAATAGAATAAATAAAAAGCATTTGAATTAGACAATAATAAGAATAGAATTTCTTGCGCACAGATGGCATTTTGTTTTAAAAAAGAAATCAGTTATTTAGTTAAAGAGAATTCTTCAAAGGCGATTTTTTGTTAAAAGTTATCATAATTTGTGGAAAAAAAAGAGAAAGAAAGAAATTACAAAAGTTTTAGGTTCTAGTCATTTAATAATAATAATAATAATAATAATAATAATAATAATGATAATAATAATAATAATAATAATAATAATCTGAATGTATTTATATTTCAGGAATTAAAGAATAGATGATCCATTTCTATTCAATTTATATGTGTTAAGGGGAAAATATGTCAGGAGTAAAATATGTTTCTAGTTCCGAACGATTCAGCTTCAGCAGTTTTTATTAGAAATACATATTATGGTTAAAAATAAATTAAGTATTTGATAAAAATTTTGTTTTACAAATTATAAAATCCTACTTAGATAAATATAAATTTAACGCTTAGCCAGTTTAAATATTAGTTATCACGTGAAATCTATTTCTCAATAAAACATAATAACACATTCTTTTTATGTTAATTTTTCTACCTTTCCCATTAAATATAAGCCTATTTTTATTTTGAATTGTAAGATCAGAAAATAATTATTCTGCATCGTACATTTTTATCACTACATTAATGTTTCCTTTTTTTTCTAGTTAATAGCCTCAATACGAATCTGTTTCGGAAAAAGCTATACTAAGTGTGTAATTTTTTCAAACGCTTAATAAATATCTTTGAAGTTGCGCAAGGAAGTATTTATTATTACACAACAAATAAATAAAAATAATTTGGTTAGATCTTCTTTACTATTTTGCAATTTATTTTTTCAGTTATCCGTCTAGAAAATGTTTTTTTCTTTATTTATTTATCTTTTTTTAAAGTGTGAGAAAAGCAGAAGAAAGAATATTTGTTCAGATGTTTAACCAAGAAGAGTAATAAATTGACAAAAGCATTTGCAGAAGGCTTCGGAGTCAAGTAAAAGAAGCATTTTAGATAGAATAAATAAAAAAGCATTTGAATTAGACAATAATAAGAATAGAATTTCTTGCGCACAGATAGCATTTTGTTTTAAAAAAGAAATCAGTTATTTAGTTAAAGGGAATTCTTCAAAGGCGATTTTTTGTTAAAAGTTACCCTAAATTGGAAATAAAAGAAGAAATAAGTCACAAAGTTTCAGGTTCTAGTCATTTATTAAAGAATGATTTTCTTTAAAATGAATAATGCTTACTTATCAGGCGATTAAATAATCAATTATAGATGTTAAAAATTAATTTTATTTAAAAATCTTAGTACTTTCAAACCTTTTCCAAACAGGTTCTTCCTCAGAGAATATTTTCTTTTATAAATACAAATATAAGATTTCATTTTGAAAAATGAACGAGACTCGTGGCTTGAAGATTGAGTTAGTAATATTTTAGCCACGAGTCTCGTTCATTTTTCAAAATGAAATCTTATATTTGTATTTATAGAAGAAAATATTCTCTGAGGAAGAACCTGTTTGGAAAAGGTTTGAAAGTACTAAGATTTTTAAATAAAATTAACTTTTAACATCTATAATTGATTATTTAATCGTCTCTTAAGTAAGTATTATTCATTTTATGTTAAAAGCAAGGCGAAAACTTCATTCCGTCATATATTTTATATTTATCTGATTTTCTTTAAGTTCAGATTTTCGAATTAAATCTTAACTTTTATGCAAAATTTTCTTTTATGTGATACAATGTATCCTTTAATTACTTAGAAGCTATATTCTCAATTAATAATAACCTGAATGTATTTACATTTCAGGAATTCTAAGAATAGATGTTCCATTTCTATTCTATTTTATATGTGCTAAGGTGAAAACGTATCAAGAACAAAAAATTTTTCCAGTTCCGAACGATTTGGATTTAGTTTTTGTTAGCAGTACTTATTATGGGTGAAAATTAATTAAAAACTTGATAAAAAAATTAAACCCTACTGAAATAAATATAAATGAGACGATAGGCCAATTAAAAAATTAGTTATTATTTGTAATAAATTTTTAAATAAATCATAATAGCATATCCTATTTATATTGATTTTTCTACCTTTCCCATTAAATAAGAGTCTATCTTTTTTTAATTTTTAAGCACAAGAACAGAAAATAGTTATTCCGCATAATACATTTTTATTACTACTTTATCGTTTCCTTTGAAAATCACATTTTCTTTAGTTGATAGCCTCAATATGAATCTTTCCGGAAAAAGCTATACTAAGTGTGTTATTTTTTAAAATGCTAAATAAATATCTTTGAAGCTGTGCATGGAAGCATTTATTGTTATACAACAAATAATAAAAAACTTGGTTAAATTTTCTTTAGATTTTATGATTTATTTTCTTAAGTTATCCATCTAGAAGATTTTTTCCCCTTATTTTATTCCTTTTTTGAAGTGTGAGAAAAGCAGAAGAAAGATTATTTCTTCAGATCTTTAACCAAGAGGAGTAATAAATTGAGAAATCATATGCAGAAAGCTTTGGAGTTAACTAAAAAAAGCATTTTAGCAAGAATAAATAAAAAAGCATTTGAATACGACATTAATAAGAATAGAATTTTTTGCGCACAGATGGCATCTTGTTTTTTAAAAAGAAATCTTTTATTTTATTTTTCTTTAAAGACGATTTTTTGTTGAAAGTTATCATAATTTGAGGGGGAAAAAAAAGAAAGAAACCACAAAAATTTTAGGTTCTAGACATTTATAAAAGATTGATTTTCTTTCAGTTCAAATTTTCAAAGTTGAATCTTAACTTTTATACAAAATTTTCTTTTGTGTGATGGGATGTACCTTTTAATTGCTTAAACACCACATTTTTAAACAGTAATAATATTAATAATGTATTTATATTTCAGAAATTTAAAGAATAAATGTTGCATTTCTATTCTATTTTATATGTGATGATGATTATAAAAGATGTCAGGAACAAAATATGTTTCCGTTTTCGAGGAAGTTTTTGTTAGAAGTAACTTATTATGGATAAAAACTGATTAAATATTTGATAAAAGTTTTGTATAAAAATTATAAAACCCTATTTATAGAAACATAAATGTGACGCTTAGCCAGTTAAAACATTAGTTATCATGTGTAATCAATTTCTCAATGGATCATAATAACTCATTCTTTTTATGTTAATTTTTCTACCTTTCCCATTAAATATGAGTCTATTTTTTATGACTAATTGATTGTTTCGTTTGAAAATTACATTTTATTTCTAGTCGATAGCCTCAATATGAATCTTATCGAAAAAATCTATGCTAAGTATGCCATTTTTTAAAATGCTAAATAAATATCTTTGAAGCTGCAAATGGAAGCATTTATTGTTGTACAACAAATAAATAAAAACAACTTGATTAAGTTTTCTTTAGATTTTGCAGTACATTTTTTAAGTTATCCGTCTCGAAAATGTTTTTTTTTTCTTTTTTTTTTTCCTTTTTTGAAGTGTGAGAAACGCTGAGCAAAGAATATTTGTTCAGATCTTTAACCAAGAGGAGTAATAAATTGAGAAATCATATGCAGAAGGCCTCGGAGTCGAGTAAAAAGAGTACTTTAGACAGAATAAATAAAAAAGCTTTTCAATTACGACATTAATAATAAAATTTTGCGCACAGATGTCATTTTGTTTTTTAAAAAATATCACCTATTTAGTTAAAAGAAATTTTTCAAAGACGATTTTTTGTTAAAAGTTATCATAATTTGTGGAAAAAAAGAGAAAGAAAGAAATTACAAAAGTTTTAGGTTCTAGTCATTTATTAAACAATGATTTTCTTTCAGTTCAAATTGTCAGAGTAATCTTAACTTTTATACAAAATTTTCTTTTATGTGATGCAATTTATCCTTTAATTACTTTAAAACTATATTCTCAAATAATAGTAATAATAATAATAATAATAATAGTAATAATAATAATAATAATCTGAATGTATTTATATTTCTAGAATTTCTAGAATAGATGTACTATTTCTGTTTTACTTTATATGTGCTAAGTTGAAAACATGTCAGGTATAAAATATGTTTCTAATTCTGAACGGCTCGGTTTTATCAGTTTTAGAAGTACTTATTATGAGTGAAAATTAATTAAGTATTTGATAAAAATTTTCTTATGAAAAATTACAAAATCCTTCTTAGAAAAATATAAATGTGACGCTTATTCAGTTTAAATATTTTTTTTATCACATGTAATGTGAATTTCTCAATAAATCATAAATACATTCTTTTTATATTAATTTTTCGACCTTTCCTATTGAATATGGGTCAATTTTTTTTTAAATTTAATTTTTAAGCATAATAAGAGAAAACATTTATTCTACTTTGTACACTTTTATAACTACTTTAATGTTTCCTTTAAAAGTTACAGTTTTTTGCTAATTGATAGCCTCAATTGAATCTTTCCGGAAAAAGTTATATTAAATGTGTTATTTTTTAAAACGCTTAATAAATATCTTTGAAGTTGCGCATGGAAGCATTTATTGTTATACAACAAATAAATTAAAAACAATTTGCTTAAATCTTCTTTAGAATTTGCGTTTTTTTTTAAGTTATCCGTTTAGAAAATGTTTTTTCTTTATTTTTTTTTCCTTGTTTGAAGGGTGAGGAAAGCAGAACAAAGAGTATTTGTTCAGATCTTTAACTAAGAAGAGTAATAAATTGAGAGATCATTATAAAAGGCTTCGGAGTGAATTAAGAAAAGTATCTTTGATCGAATAAATAAAAAAGCACTTGAATACGACATTAATAAGAATAGAATTTTTTACGCACAGATGGCATTTTGTTTTAAAAAAGAAATCAGTTATTTAATCAAAGGGAATTTTTCAAAGACGATTTTTGATAAAAGTTATCATAATTTGGAAAACAATATCAAAAGAAATCACCAAAGCTTTAGGTTTTACTCATTTATTAATTAATGTTTTTTTTTCTTTTCAGTTCAATTTTTTAGAGCTGAATCTTAACTTTCATGCAAAATTTTTCTTTTATATGATGCAATGTTCCCTTTAATTTCTTAAAAACTATATTTCAAACAAGAAGAAATAAATTTTGTTCACTGTGATTAACTTTTTATATATAATTATAAAACAATATTTTATCATTGACAATAATATCTCAGAAACATTGTTTATATTACATATTGCATGCCAAATTGAAAGCAAATGAAGAGTCAATTAAAAGAATATGTGAAAAATTGAAGAGACTGCTGATAAAATCACTATATGAAATAATTATAATCATGCAGAAGAGATGTTCCATTTTTATTCAATTTTATATGTGGTGAGATGAAAACATATCAGGAATAAAACATGTTTCCAGTTCCGAACGGTTAGGTCTTAGCAGTTTTTATTAGAAGTACTTATTATGGGTGAAAATTAATTAAGTATTTAATACAAATTTTGTATATATATATATATATATATATATATATGTATGTATGTATATATATATGTATGTATATAATCCTACTTAGATAAGTATAAATATGACGCTTAGGCATATTAAAAATTAGCAATCACATGTAATCAATTTTTAAATAAATCATAATAACATATTCTTTTTACATTAATTTTTCTACCTTTCCCATTGAATGTGAATCTTTTTTTTTCTTTTTTTTTTTTATTTGATTAATTTTTAAGCGTAAGGAAAGAAAATAGTTATTCGATATCGTACACTTTTATTAATACTTTAATATTAGAAAATTAATTTTTTTTTCTAGTTGATAACTTCAATATGAATCTTTCCAGAAAAAAGCTATACTAAGTGTGTTACTTTTTTTTTAACATGCTAAATAAATATTTTTGAAGTTGCGCATGGAAGCATTTATTATTATACAGCAAATAAATAAAGATAACTTGGTTAAATCTTTTTTTAGATTTTGCGATTTATTTTTAAAGTTATCCGTTTAGAAAATGTTTTTTTTTTTTTTTTTTTTTTTTTTTTTTTTTTTTTTTTTTCCTTTTTTGAAGTGTCAGAAAAGCAGAAGAAAGAATATTTGTTCAGATCTTTAACCAAGAGGAGTAATAAATTGAGAAATTATATGCAGAGTGCTTCGCAGTCATGTAAATAAATTATCTTAGATAGAATAAATAGAAAAGCATTTGAATACGACAGTAATAAGAATAGAATTTTTTGCACACTGATGGCATTTTGCTTTAAAAAAGAATTCTAATTCTTCGTTAAAAGGAATTTTTCAAAGACGATTTTTTGTTAAAAGTTATCATTATTTGTAAGAAAAAAAAATCACAAAAGTTTAAGGTTTTAGTCGTTTATTAAAGAATGCTTTCTGTTAGCTCAAATTTCCAGAGTTGAATCTTAACTTATATACAAATTTTTTTATGTGATAGAATGTACCCTTTAATTACTTAAAAATTATATTTTATAATAATAATAATAATAATAATAATAATAATAATAATCTATTTATATTTCAGCGCAATTTAAAGAATAGATGTTCCATTTCTATTCTATTTTATATGTGCTAAGGGGAAAACATGTCAGGAATAAAATATGTTTCCAGTTCCGAACGGTTCTGTTTTAGCATTTCTTGTTAGAAATACATATTATGGATGACAATTAATTAAGTATTTGATAAAAGTTTTGTAAAAAAAATTATAAAATCTTATTTAGATAAATATAAATATGACGCTTAAGCAGTTTAAAAATTATTTATCACTAGCAGGCTAAGCTTGCTGCGCTGGTCTATTTTTCAAAACAGAACATGAATCAAACAAAATATTGAATATGACTGTGTTTTTTAAAGCAACTTCACCTCGAATGCTCTTTCACATTTCTGAAAATCATAGAAAACGCCATTGTATTTAAAGATAAAAAACCAACGATTACAAATGCACCAAAAATGCATTAAAAGTTAGCAAACAGCTGTTTCGAATCAACTGTCGAGATTCTTCACCAGTGCAAAACTCAGCGAGCTAGAAAAAACAAAACTGAGCTAAAAATAAAAACAACAACAACGGAATCAAGGCCCGTTGACGCCAAAATATATTAAAATAATAATAAAATATTATGTTGTTGTATCAGCTTATGCATTCGATAAAATTCGGGCTTTTAAGAAAAAAATATTTCAGTTGACCATTTATTGTAGAATTTGACAGATAAATGAAGCAATTATGAAAAGAGCAATTTAAATATAGTCTATTTACCATACTTCTAAAATAGCGAGCATTATGATTGCAGAGATTGACCATTGAATTTATACAATTTTCAAGTGATTCATTTTCATTTGATAGTTTTTGAACTCTAAACCTCTCAACTTGAGGATATGGGTATCTGTGAAAACTTTAATACATCCTCTAACAATATTATATTATATTATATTTCTCAACGTACATCTGTTCTTGACAAATATATTACAGTGTTCCGTTTTTGGAATGCAGCAGAATGAATAAAGTTAAATAAAGTTTTCCTTAGAAAAATAAGGTGGATGTTTTTTGAATGTGTGAAATTCATTTTTTGATACAGATGTCATATACGCATCAGATTGGCGTGATTGAAACAAAATGAACATTTTATGCCTCTTATGGTAATCCAGCTTTGTTTTTTATTTATTATAGCGGTATCACACGTAGAATGATAAAGAACAAACATTTCAGAAATCATTTGACACAACATGCTCTCCCAGCCAGTGCTTACTCGGTAAACAGGCTCTTCGAACTTTTTGTAGGGTTATCTGATGTACATTGTCCGGAAGGATTACCTGAGCTTCGCTCCAATTGGTTCAAATGATCAGCACTGACTGAACGTTCAACATTTCCCGGGCTACACGGAAAACGCTCGGTGAGCTAAAATAATGAGCAAAATTCTCTCCTTCATCAAGGTCAATCACACTCTAAAAAAAAAATGTGTAAATTTACACACAAAAATGTGTAAATCGATGATACAAAAACGACATGTCTATGTGTGTAAATTTGTGTGTAAATTGCGCCAAATGTGTAAATTTCAGAATACACATTTTAATGTGTAATTTGATGATAAGTCCAAATGTGTAAAAGTTATCTGATAACTCTTGAAATACACACTTTAATGTGTGAATTGCACTGAAATACACATATTTCTGAGCACTATTTTTACACATACATATGTGTAATACTCTTTTTTATATATATTTTTGTGCAATAGGAAAATACCTACAATGTTGTGTAATATGCAAAATACACATGTTTTTGTGTTATGTACAGAATGCACAGATTTTTGTGTAATATTCTCTTTTTACACATATGTCTATGTAACATGGAAAATACATTTTTGTGTAATATTTAAAATACATAGGTTTTTGTGTACAAAGATTTACCTTATTCTTTAATGTGTAAACTGCGAAAAAGTTTTTAAAATAGCAAAACAAAATTACATGAAGAACAAATTCGTATGCTTGACTTGTTTCTAAGTACGCGATCGTAATTATGTAAATACATAATAACTATAGTTGTCATTCAATCCGTCCGTCTGTCTATCTGTCCGTTCGCATATAACAGCGCAAAAACTACTTAATCCGAATTGTTTGAAATTTAAAATACATAACTCTTGCATAATTTTATCAAGTCATTTCAATTTTTATGAAAATGAGATGCATAATTCAATTATAGAGACAGTCAAAAGCGTTCCCTTGCATAACGGCCCATGTATAAAAATAGTTTCAAGTGCCTTTTAATAATGTTACACGTTTTCGAACATAATAAAATTGACTTGCATCTATGAAGTATATACTACAATATAAATTCTGCATAATCTGTAGTACAGAGAATAGTTTTTATTAATTTACAGGGCCATACTAAAATATTACATTACATTATGGTAAAGAAGGAAACATTGTTTGGGACGCGTTTTAATTTTATAAAAATTTATCTGAAAAAAAGTTATAATTGCTTCTGTGTCTGTAATTGGATTTGGTGTAAACATTTGAATTTTTCGGACTAGGTTAAAAAAACTATTTCTTCTGACATCAAATGACATTTTTTTAGAGTTTTTATTTATTTTTCTTGTAGTTTTTGAATGCAATACGCTTACAAAAAGTCTTCAATTTAAAAATCACAAACGAAAAACCATGAATTGAAATCTATGAAAAGCTGTCTTTTGTCATCGGTATAAAATGAAATAAGAAATGTATAGCATGTAAAATAATAAAAACTCGAAGTTTTATAGCAAAATATATTATAAACACGCTGAAATAGATAGTATTTAAACCGAATAATTATTTTAAATGCTATATAATGTTAAAACTGCAAATATTTACTCTTATGTTACAATATGTGATTTTAAACATGAAGAAATGATTTAAAACACAAAAATAATAAATTATTTTTTCCAAATTTGTAATAAGCAGAAAATAACACACTTCTCATCCATATTATAATTTTCAAGTGTTAAATTGTAAAATAAATGAACTTACCTTTGAAAAAAAATCTGTTCTGGGCTATCAAAATTCAAAATTCATTTTAGCAATAATGATCTAAAACTGCTCATGTGATCAAACTCAGTATCGTCGTATGTTGAGAATTTTAAGAACATATGTGGCAAAAATGCTATGATGGATGATAGCAGTAATAAATAAGACCCCCGATTAAGAGTGTATTTCAATACAAATTACCTTTTTTCTGATTTATTTTTAAATTCGTTTTTTCTCTCAAGCGCATCAAACTGGCAAATTCTCTTATTTAGAAAGTATATTAGGTCCCGTGCTTTTCAATTTTTTGATAAATGCAGAAAATATTGCAAAAAAATGCTGTTAAAGTCAACGTTTTAAACCGAATTTTCCGAAGCGGGAGATCTGGGAACGAAAAAAAGAGTCATACTGGGGAAATAATAGTTTATAAATCTAATTCTAATGAATTTAACAAAAAATAAAATCACACGACATCTTATAGATCTCTTTAAAAGTCACATCAGCAAGTTTCGTGTTTTTACTTCTAAAAGTGAGTCTGAAATTGTATCAGAAAATTTCGAACTGTTGAAGGTGAAAAAAATGTTTTCGAATGCACCCTTAATGCTCGCTGGTCATTTTGACTTTAGTGTACATCGCAGTTATGTAATACTGAGATACAAAGGTGTAATTCACTTTACATTATGATCTGACTGAAGCAAAATTCAAACTTTAAAAAATTTAGTTATTAAAAAATAATTTTAATCATTCATTGCGAAAATTACATTTTTATTTATAAAATTGTACATTTAAAAATAATAACTCTTGCTATCTATGATTATCATTTTTGAAAACAAAACTCATTTTTCAGGTCTTATATGAAAGTTTTTGCACAATTTTCCAAGAATCTATGTTGCCAGGGCCAATATCACTCTGATATCGTCATAAAATAATACAAGCGGATTTATAAGAATTTACTATAGTGGCTTTAAATGAAATGTGATAAATTTTTTTCCATATAATTGTCTGTTAGAAATCCATATAACCGTACTTATTTTTACCAGACACAGCTAAAAACAAAGTAGGAATACACAGTTAATAACTTTTTTTTATGTGAATGAAGTATAAAATTGCAGACCATACATAAAATAAAATCACACTTTGGTATATTATCATTAATATTTTATTTACAAGTATGGAGGATAGTTATAAATAACAAAACTTATTTTAACACTCCGCCTACCAGACAGTTCCCTCGTCGGATCGGCCAACAAAAATTAGTTTAAAATTCCGTAAAAATAGGGTGTAAAAAAATCATGATTTAAAAAGCAATAATAATAAAGATCGAATTTTTGTATTTAAATCATATTTCTTTTTATTTGAATCGGATTTTTTTTTCTCTCCAGCATTGAAATATTGAATAGATGAAGGTTTAGCCTAGGTTTCTAAGATTAATAGATTCTAGGTTTCTAAAAAATTAGACTTTTATTTACTAACATAATTTATGTTTTTGCACTTTAATCAATAAAATTTAATTATTATTTAGTAACTACAAAAATTATAAAAACTGTAAATTAGTAATTTCATTAATTAATATAATACTATAAAGTTATATACATTAATATTTTGCAATAATTATGTAAAACTATATTAAAAAATAATGATTTTACATTTATTAAAATTATCAGTTGCTGCATTTAATTTTAAATTGATTACAATCTTTAATTAGGTATATAATGCATATTGTAATGCTTAAATTAATAAACGATAATTCAGTATTTAATATTTATTCTAAAAAGAAAAAGGGCAGAATGCTTGTTCTAAAAAAAAGGCACTATTACATAAGAAAATATATTACTAATGTGCTTAGTAGCAATAAAAATAAGTACATAATTTTTTAGTATGATAAATATAAAAATCATTAATTTTCAATATTTCTATAAATCACGAATTGAAAAATACAATTAAATAACATGTTTTAATAATATCCTGCTTTTTTCCAAGAAATAAAGTTCTATCATTTTTGTTAAGTCTTAGGTGCACATATTTAGAAATACTGCGGTATGGAGGGATTTATTTCAAAAAAGATCTGGCTATATTTCACTATTTTTTAAAAGGTAGGGTGCATTTTGTTAATTTCAAAAGGGGCAAAGTGTTGCAGCCTTAACAAATAGCCAAAATGAAACAGTAATCAACAGAATTAATAAAAACAGCAAATAAGTAATTTCAATATGGCATAACCAACATAACTAACAAATATTATTGGTAGCTCATTTTGCATTTGTAGTAACAAAAATTACTGTTAATAGCATAAATCATACCTTACACAATGTATGTGCATACTAATATATATATATAGCCGAAATTTAGCATACTTTAAATGCTTATTTCATATAAAAGAATAAACAATTTAATTACTTAAAGGAAATTATGACATCACAAATTATATTAGATTTAGATTTAAATATAATATTTAAATGAAATATCTTTTATGCCTTAACAAAGTTATTGTATTTAATGTTTCGCAGGACTCAGAAATTAAGATTAGAAACAATTATTTAAAGCTTTTTTATCAGATTTTGGTGTACTGTATACAGTATTCCAAATTACATTAATTTTAATATACTTTCCAAATTACATTAATCTTAGATTTTAATACGTTTGTGTCATTTAGAACAATTAGATTTAAATCAATTTTGATTTAAATAATTGATTTTTATTTCAAATTGTTGATTAAAATAATGATTTAATCGCTAGCTTAAATCCACTTTTTAAAATAGTTAACACCCTAAGTAAAATCCAAATGAATGCGATAAAATTTAGAAATTGGTTTGTAAACTTGTTTTATTAGATCTAAATTCATAAAAATCTCGAAACATTTAAAAAATATATCGAATAAAAGCTAATGAATTTTAACTGTGGTTGTATGCATTATTGTAATTTTTGTGCACTGTTTATCTTTTATTTCTTTTTTCGTGGGTTAATCATATATTTTCTGATACTGTGTATCGTATAGATATTTTGAAATTCCTTTCATTAAAATCATTCACAAAATAAAATAATAAAAGCTTCTAGAATTTAAAAAAAAATAAATAGACAATATAATTATGACATTTCAGTCTCATTCCTTCAAACATATGGATTATTCATAGATTTTTATTTATTTCAACAAAATCATTGTAATTTAAAGAAAAGCAAACAGAAAAAATATTTTTCATACCTATTTTCCATCGACATATTTCTTCATTTTTTGATGGTAATCCATAGAATCATTTGTAGAAAACAAATAGTCCAATATTAATTACAAAAGCAATGGCATGAATCTATTTTACACATACCAACAGCATTTGTAAACTTTCTTAGACGTATTTTGCATGAAACACAGAATTTTGCGATACTCTTGTAATATTTTTTGCTTAAATTTTTAAACTTAGACGGACTATACGTACATAAACGGCTATTTTTACAAACAAAATGTTCTCGTTCTCTGTGTATTCCAAAGATCAACAAATAAACTTTACTGTCTTTAATTAAAAAATCGTCTGCGAGTTTTCCCTATTGCACATGGCATATGCGCATGCAAAAATTATAAAGCAAAAAATGCTTACATTACTAAACTTTCAAGTTTATCACCTGTTCGTTCAAAACAGCAGGCTTAATATTTTTTTTTTTCCTTTTTGAAACCACAGAAGTATAAGTGTCGCAGAAGTGTGTTTTGTTAACGACAGCTGATTGTTGACAAAAAATCACCGTAAAAGATAAACTGACATATATACCTGAACCTGAAACATTTTTACACTCTTCTATTTTTGCAAGAAAAAAATACTAGATTCGTGAAAATTTTCGAATTCTTGTTTTTAATGGATTTTACACGTTTTATAAGGTTAAAAATGTTTTTATAAAATGTTTGTTTGTATGTCTGTGACTCTGTCTGTCTCTATGTGATATAAATTTTGTTGGCACTCTATCTCAAGAACTAATACATGGAATACGTTTTCATTTTATTTGAACCTTATACATACACATGCATATATATATATTTGTGTGTTAGAAATGTGATTCTATATGTCAATAATTAATTTATAACAAGCTGAAAATTGCATTTTAAACGTAGCAAATGAGATGCGTTCGTGCTATGACAAAGTTCTAAAAATATTCAGTTTTTGGTGTAATGGATACAGTATTTCGGATACAGTATAGTGGCCGAAATCTTCGGTGTGTCCCTGTAAATACTATCTGCTTTCTGTCAGCGGTGTAGTCGTAAAAAAAGCAAAGGGTATATGCATAAAACAGAGGGTATACCCTAGAGTGTATACACTGTAGCTCTTTTGAGAAACAGAGGGTATACCGAGTTCCTTAAAAAATCCAAAGGGTATACGGCGTGTACCCGCGTATACCCTCCACTACATCCCTGCTTTGTATTATACAGGAAGTAACTTATAATAAACCTCAACAACGTACATAAAATGTGAAATAGTTTAATCGTATTATAACGCGCCCCGAACGGTATCTCCCCTATAATATTATGTAATGGAATACTTGTGTGTGGCCCTCGAAATTAATAATGAATATTCTTTGCACCACCGATTGTGCAGAACGTATATTTTATCATACACTTCTTAGATACATATAGATTGTATTATATTCGAAAGCGTGTAGCATCATTAACAAATTGGAAATTGCGCGTCAAACGTGGCAAATGAGCTGCGTTCGTACTACAATTAATTTTATAAATATTCTGAGCTTAATACATTAGCTGTTAAATTCTTATGCTAAAATGCATGAATATAAAATTTGATACGATTATATATCTCCAATTCAGTAACACGAAAATAATAGGACCTCTTCTTAAATAGGACGCAATCAAGATCGCAAACCTAGAATCATTACTTATCATGGGATACCGTGAAAATGCGTAACTGATTCGAAAACCACTGCTATTTTCATTTTTACTCTGTAACTCTTACAGATTCTTTTGTGTTACCCTGTATATGATTTACAGCATTTATATACACAAAGTAATATGCAAAAATATGGTTACACTTAAAAACTCATATCACAACTAAAAGTGCACTTCTAGCAAAAATCTGTAACGTAGAGTAGTTCTGGTGCAGTATAGTATCCGAAATCTTTTGTGAGTGCCTGTAAATACTGTTAGCGCTTTCTATTATTAAAGAAGTAACTTGCAATAAAACTGAGCAACGTATATCAACTTAATTATATACGAAATAATTTAACATGATTGAAATACGCAGAAAACAATGTTTTCCCATATATCATTATGTGACGGAATTCTTTTGTGTAGCTCTGTAAATGAATAATAAACGTTTTTTGACCATATATTGCACCGAATGTATATTTTAATACGCTTCGGTAAATGTATATAATTTTTTTCCTGCTTGGAATGCTGTAACACCATTAAAATGAACTTGAAACATTTTTTTCTCATTGACGGTAATGTAACGTAATACTTTTGATTATCCCTGTAATCAAACTATACATCCGATTTTCATAAAATTTGAAAAACTCGACAAAATTATGGAACAATTTTATATTTTAAATTTCAAACGATTCGGTTGGATAGTTTTTGCTCTATTATATGCGGACAGACGGACAGACAGACGAATGAATGGACTGAACAACGTTATCGGTCTTACATACATACATAATTACGAATGGACCTAATTTTGTATCATTTTGTATGTATTAATCACTTAAAAATTTTTTTATCGTTTTCGTTTTCGGCCGAAAATAGGATGAGTACCAAAATTCGGTTTCAGTTTCTGTTTTGATCTTAAAAATCGTTGATTCAGTTGATCCTTAATTATGATTAACACTTTCATTCGTGTAAATGCAAGTACTTTTCTACATTTACACATCTGTATGAGTTAATCAAGCGATAACAAATTGCACATTTGATTTTACATGCTAGGTACACATAAAAAAAGGTAATTTTTTGTTCAAAATGTGTAAATTTTATGACAAGTATGCATTTGTAAAAAATTACTCACTTATGTGTGTACTTATAATTAAGTTTAAATTAGACTAACACATAAATAAGTGTAAATTCAAGCATTTCTAGACATTTACACACTTGTTTGAGTTTTTCAACTGATAAAAAATTACACACTTACTTTCACATCCTAAATACACATATAAACAGGTAAATTTCAGAAAAAAATGTGTAAATTTTACGACAGGTGTGTAATTTTAGAAATTTACACATATATTCGGGTAAAATTAGCTAATTTACACATTTATTTTTTAGAGTGCAAGTTTTGCTCATTGAAATGTTCTGTTGGGGGAAAAGTTGAGCGAAAGACTCCCGTGTGATATGGCTATTAATGAACTATTTATTTACTTTCATTTGCATTTTAAAATTATACAAAATGTTATGCTCTATACATAGAAAAGTAAAATAGAAAATAGAAATGTATCTGTCATTTGAAAACGAAGTTTCCGTTAAAGTGGCGCCAGAAATGTATCACCCCAACGTGGTGCATATATGACATTTGTGCCTCTTTCTTACAACATGAGTGTGTGCATTTACACCTAAATTTAGTTATTAAGCTCTATTTTTGTAATATTAACTGGAGTTTGTACAATGTACGGTACTACTTATTTATTCTGTCGAGAGAAAAATTAATAGCAGATTATAGGAATAAATGTCAATAATCGATGATCGTAAGTATGATGGCAATTGATATTATACGTGATACACGTATTTTTTTACGTCATAAGTGCTTTTTAATTCGACTTTTAATTTGCATTTTTTATTTATGTTTATTGTTTTTTCGTTTTTTAAAATGAATTTATGTAAATTTGAATAGTTTGGCGAAACTGGCCGACGTGTTAATCAAGTAGCACTCAATTTACGTTTGAAAATATGATATTTCACAAAAAACTCCGGCACAAACCCGGATTTGCAAGATTTCCTTCAATACCAATGCGGCAAAATCCTCGTTTTAGAATAGCGAAGAAATGTGCATTTTAAAAAAATATTTTCGTTATTTTAAAACGAAAATATTTATAAATAAAAAAGTTACTATAGCATAAAACAATGTATAGAATTTCTAAAAAGAAATTGAAAGTAAATAAACAATTTATTAATACAGAAACAACTATTGCTGGGTTACCATATCAGGCAAAATAACACCGTTTTGGCGATAGTCAGATACCTCAGTGTGTTTATAATATTTGTGCCAAACATGTTTGGGAAAAACAATAATCGTTATTTATACAGCATGTTTAAATACTGTAGTATAGGGGGAAATGTATACATGGCATATACGCGCCACATTGGCGCGTTTTTTTTCTTCTGATGCCGATTCGGAGAAATTTTTGTTTTCAAATACCAGTTACATATATAGTTTATAATTGTTTTCTGTTATTTTAAATAGAAAAGAACAATAAATTTTAAAAAGTTTAGTTAATAATTATAAAACAAAACTATTTTTATCCTTTAAAAAATAAAATAAGAGAAAATAAAGATTTATTAATAAATAAACAACAGCCAGGTTACCAAGTGAGGCATAAAATCGCCATTTTATTGCAGTCGCGCAAATGTGGCGCTTGTATGGCAAAATAGTTTATATAATTGAAAAAAAAAGAAAAAAAATTTAAATAGACAATTTACTAATAAATAGACAATAACATCCAGTTTGCCATATCAAGCAAAATAATGACACTTTGGCGTCAGTTAATTACCCAGACGTATGGTATTGGCATAAGAGACGCAATCGCAAAGAGACTCAAATCGCACCGAACAAACAACATACAAATAACAATTAGTAACAATAACTTTAAAAAAAAAGTTAATTCTGCAAGTTTCTTCTGTAAAACACATAACGGGAAAGTTAGATTTAAAAATATTTTTAAAAAAAGAAAGAAAAAAAATACTTATGTTTTACCTAATGAAATTTTTGAGATGTTTTCTGTTAATCTGGCTCAAAAGAAATAAATAGCCAAATATTGTGTCACTTCAAAACTTTCTTTCACATTGAGTAACTTTTTAAATATTATAAATATTCTTTTTTTTTTTTTTTTTTTTTTTTCCGTTAAAGATAAATATTTCCCTTTCATAGTATTATTTTGCATTAAACGGATTTTTTTCTTTTTATCATTATTTATTTTAAATCAATAAATTAACAGGTTTTTTTTCGAAATGTTTATATTATTTTCCATTAGAGAAAGCATTTCATTTCTTTTTTGAAATATAATTATCGCCAAAAAATTAGTTGTTGCAACCCTTCCGTCAAAAATAACCGAAAATACGAAATTTAGTACGAAAAATCAGAGTTATCCCTGTATATTTGAATCATAAACCTCCGCAAAAATATTTCCTATCGAATGGTACAATCGGCAAAAAAATCCATCGGGTAGTTTTTGAAAACACTCGTTTGGAAGTTTCAGAACTTCTGCTTTATAATATATATGATATGATATGATATGATGTGTAATCAATTTCTCAATAAATCATAATAACATATTCTTTTTATGTTAATTTTTTTTACATTTCCCATTGAATATGAGTCTTTTATCTCACAGGCTTGCAAAGCCTGAGAGCTTATGTGCCCGCCCGTTCTGTATGTATGAATGTATGTACGTGCGTACGTACAGACGTAATGCGATAACTTATGATAAAAATATCTGATTTACTTGACATTTTAATATAGGCTTATCATGATAAGGTGCTTCCCTGATTCGTTTTGAGACTCTTTCGATAATTATAAGAAGGGGAACGGGGGCTAATGCCCCTCCCCTTAAATTATAGAAACAGACTTTTCATGCAAAATTATCAGATTTCCTTCAAATCTTAGATATAGGATCATTCTGATGAGACACCTCCATGATTAGTATTGGGTGTTCATTGGGTGAGTATTAAGAAGGGGAACGGGGGCTATTGCTCCTCTCCTTAAGTTATATAAATGGGTTTATCATGCAGAATTATAAGATTTCGTTCAAATCTTAGGTATGGGATCATTCTGAAATGGGATCATTCTGAGGTGCTTCCATGATTAGTAGGTGTTCATTGGGTAAGTTTAAAGAGGCGGAATGGGGGGGGGGGTTAGCCCCTCTCTTAATTTAGGTTAAAGGGTTTTTCACGCAAAATTTATCGATTTGCTTGAAAATTTGGATATGGGTTCATTCGGAAATGGCGTTTCTCTAATTTGTTTTTGGAATTTATTGTATAAGTATAAAGGGGAGATAGGGGGAATTATGCCTTATAATTAGGTAAATTGTTTTTCATGCAGAATTAACCAATTTGTTTCAATCTTTGGATACATGTTCATAGCTTAAGACGCTTCCCTCATTAGTTGTGGTGATCTTTTGTTAAGTTTACCGGGGGGTACTAGGGATAACCTCCCCCTTAAATTAGATGAATAGAGTTTTATAAAGGGTTATCCGATTTGCTTTAAATTTTGGATGTAGTTCTTTCTGAACAGTTTTGGAGGTTTAATGGTTAAGTGTAAAAGAGGGAGCGGGGGACAACGCTTCTTAAATTACATAAATGAGTTTTTATGCAGAATTATTCGACTTGCTTCGAATTTTGGATACAGGTTTATTATATGATAAAGCGTATCCCTGAAAAATTGTCGGAGTTCAATGATAAAGAAAGGAAATGGGGGGGGCTATTTCTTCCCTTAATTTGTTTTTCGAAGGGTATTATTATATAAGGCTGCAATCTACACTTAGTGTGCATAGCCTGTGAGCTCTTTGTCATCAGTTTAACTGGGCAATATTCTTTTTATTTCTTTTAAGTTTAAAAGCAGAAAATAGTTATTTCGCATCAAGCACTTTTATTACTACTTTAAAGTTTCCTTTGAAAATTACATTATTTTCCTAGTTGATATAGTCATAATATGAATCTTTCCGGAAAAAGCTATACTAAGTGTGTTATTTTTTAAAACGCTAAATAAATATCTTTGAAGATTCGCATGGAAGCATTTATTGTTGTACAACAAATAAATAAAAAAAATTACTTAGTTAAATCTTCTTTAGATTTTGCGATTTACCTTTTTAAGTTATCCGTTTAGAAAATGCTTTTTCTTTATTATATTTCCCTATTTTGAAGTGTGAGAAAAGCAGAAGAAAGAATATTTGTTCAGATCTTTAACCAAGAGGAATAATAAATTGAGAAATCATATGCAGAAGGCTTCGGAGTCAAGTAAAAAAAGTATTTTGGCGAGAATAAATAAAAAAGCATTTGAATATGACATTAATAAGAATAGAATCTTTTGCGTACAGATGGCCTTTTGTTTTAAAAAAGAAATCAGTTCTTTAGTTAAAAGGAATTCTTCAAAGACGATTTTTTGTTAAAAGTTATGATAATTTGGGGGGAAATAGAAAGGAAAGAAGTAAAAGAGGTTTTAGGCTCTAATCATTTATTAAAGAATGATCTTCTTTCAGCTCAAATTTTTAAAGTTGAATCTTAACTTTTATACAGTTTTTTTTTTATGTGATAGAATGTACCCTTTAATTTCTTAAAAATTACATTTTCAAACAAAAAAAAATTTTTCATAGTGATTAACCTTTTCTATGTAATTATAAAACAATGTTTTACCATTGAAAATGATATCTCGAAAACATTACTTATATTACATACTGTATATCAAATGAAAAGCATTTGAAAAGTTAATTAAAAGAAATATGAGAAAAACTGAAGAGACTGCTGATAAAATCCCTATATCAAATAAACATAATCTTTAATGAAATAATCAATATATTTTTTAATTATAATTTTCATGTTTAAAGAAGACGAAGCAAATGAGAATTCACAACGAATAATTATCTTTTTACTTTCTTGTATCTTTACAAGAAAAAAATATTGGATTCGTGAAAATTTTCGAATTATGGTTTTCGACGGATTTGCATGTTTTAGAGATCAGAGAACATGAAAAACATGTTTTTGCAAAATGTCTGTCAGTCAGTCTGTATGTGACATAAATTTATGTCACATACAGTGTCACATATGTGGGCATCATTTCTCAAGAATTAACTCACGGAACTTCACAAAACTTCAGATTCACTTAGACTATGATATAAATTAGATGTGATTAGTTTTTGGTGTATATCGGTAGACAAGTGGCGCTGCTATGAGGCATTATTCATATATTTATCATATGGAATCCTCTCATCGCGAGTAATACTCGCAATTGACCATTTATTTTTATACGATTGTTGCAGTAGCTTAGGAACTAATGCACGAATTTTCATGAAACTTTAGACTCAGTCTCTGATATAAATTAATATTCTTTCGGCTTTGGAGTAAATTGCTCAACAGGTGGGGCTGCTATGCAGTATTATTCATGATGATCTCAATATCAGGAACTAACGCACGAATTTTCATCAAACTTTAAATTTAGTTAGTTCCTGATATAAATTGGTATTTTATAGTTTTTAGAATAAATCGCTCAACAGGTGGCGCTGCTATGTGGCATTAGTCACGATTTTTGCAGTAGCTCTATCTTAGGAACTAATGCACGAATTTTCATCAAACTTCAGACTCAGTTAGTCCCTGATATAAATTAGCATTCTTTCGGCTCAGGGTCCTGAAAAACATTATGTGATAAAAAAAAAGCCTTGTACAGGCATATTAGTACGTACCATACGCAACTTTTTCGTGATATGAAATTTTGTTTTTCCAACTTTACCTTCATTTCGATTTATAAGTTGTACAACATATTTTTGACAATTTTTGCAAAAAATTGGAGGTGTATGGGGGAACCAATAGATAAAATTTGATTTCTGAAAAACTATGCAGACATATTGCTTAGTATCATATTACATAACATTTCTATAGTATTACATTTTTATTTTTCAACTTTCTGTTAAATTCGATTTTTAATTTATACAAGGCAATTTAGACAAATTTCGCAAAAATTTTTGGAGCCTGGAAACACTGAAAGATAAAATTTATTTCCATATTATTCTGCAGCTTTAATAGTAAACGTACCCAACATTTGTAACGAAGGATATTTTGGTTTCCGATTTTTTTTTTCACTACACTTTATTGTGTATGTTTATAGCTATAATATACCAGAAAAGTATCAGTGGGTATATTTTGCCTAAATAATATAAAATATTCCTATATTGTATAACCCCCCTTTTTTTTAAATCCAAACCAAATCTGTTTTTTTTTATGATCTTAATTTGGTATTGACAATAAAAGCCGCGTTTATTTAAATTTTCTTTAGCTTTTCATAAAACTAAATTCAGAGTGATAATAATATTTTCTTTTTACAGTGCAACTAAAACAATAGCTTTGTACAAAGTTTAAATTTAGTATTGTGTTTAGCACGCTTCAAAAGGAGGTAGCAAAGTTGTAATGCCTTTTCGTTCGTGCCATGTTTTTCCATATTAAGTTTTTAATTAACTTTTAAAGACACGCGAGCCATATTGAGAGATGCACGCAATGCAAACTAGTCGAAATTCTATAGTATTTATGTCGTTATTTCTAATTAAATTAGTCTGTTTCTAACAAATTAACGTTTATTGATTTTATACTACTACTAACCATTGCATTATACAAATATATTATTAAAAATTGTTATCTAGGCTTTAAAAGTCAATGGTATATAGAATGTACCGCTCCTGTCATTATGTGTGTCCAAACCATCTAATGTCTTTAAGATTAATATTTCGATTAATTACTAACGCTTTCTTTCGAAAATCCTTATCAACAATGCTTTTATATTTTTGCTACAATAGGTTTGATGAATGCTTGCGAAGCAAAATTTGTGTTCAACAACAACAGAAAAAAAAAAAAAAAAAAAAAAAAAAAAAAAAAAAAAACCACACACACACACACTTTACGCAAAAACTATATGACATAGGGTAATTGCCATAGTTTTCTGCAACTTTTAAATTAACGTCTACTATCTCTTATTTTCCACGTCTATTTTCTTTAATTTCTCCCCCTCCCCCCCAAGAAAAAAAAAAACACGCATTGATCCTTGAATTTAATTTAGTTCTCAAAAAACCTACTAGGAGAGAATAGTATTATTGTTATTTGATTAAGATAATATTCAATTTTTCCTAAGAATAACGCTTTACTATTATATTACTTTTCTTATATAACCTAACTTACAATTAAAATAATTTAAAATATCATTTTTGTTGTTGTCGTTGTTTATATGAAACAAAATTAATTCATATAATTTTTCGATAACTTCCAGTTCGTCTTTTGATTTTTCTGATTTTTAGGTGTGTTCGTAAACGCATAAATATGAAGCACCTATAGTCATCGTTCAATTCGACCGTAAATCTGTCCGTCTGTGTCCGCATATAACAGAGCAAAAACTACTCAACCGAATCGTTTGAAATTAAAAAAAAAAATGTATAATTGCTGCATAATTTTTTCGAGTCATTTGAAATTTTTGAAAATCGTATGTATAGTTTTGTTACACGGACAATCAAAATTATTTTGTTGTATTACGACCAATAGGAAAGAATAGCTTCACGTGCATTTTAATGATGTTACACCTTTTCGAGCATAATAAAATTGATATGCAGCTGTGAAGTAATACTAAAGTTACATTCTGCACAATATGTGATACAAAGAATATTTATTATTAATTTACAGAGCCACACAAAAGCAATCCTTGCATAATGGTATATGGGGAAACATTATTTGTTTTATTTATGTTAAACTATTTCACATTTTATGATATTGATATACATTGATGAATTTATTACAAGTTATTTCTTGTGTAATTGAAAGCAGATAGTATTTACAGGTAAACACTAAGATTTTGGATACTTATACAGTATCCGAAGTACTGTGTACCATTACACCAAGATCTGAATGTTTTTAAAACTTCGTCATTTTTTTACAGTACGAACATACCTCGTTTGCTACGTTTGGTGTACAATTTCCGACGTCTTCTTTTTATCAAGTATGCTACATACTCCTAGCCAAGTTATTATTAGTATTATTTTATCTTTATGTAATTTGCACGAAGTATAAAACAACATTGGACACTCTTGTCTTTCAAAAATTATTAGTTTCACATCTATTAAATCCATTCTAAATTCTAACGAGAAAATTCGATGCGCAACCAGAACAAAAGCTCATGAATTTCTGATGAAGAAAATCAAAATTCAGCCTAATCAAAATAACAGTTCGTATAAATAACACAAAGAAACAATAGCCTCAAAAACGGCAGCAGATGCTATCGGTTTGGAGGAAACGCCATACCTCGACGTACAAATTTTCCAATTTTTGATCGCAACAGTTTTTTGGCGCTCGTCTGAACAGACCAAAATACTTTCAAGAGAGGCCGTCTACATTGCCGTTTTTTAGAACCGCTCATGTGACATTAGCCTAAAAGTGAGCAAGTTTTGGATATAATTTTAAGCAGGTGCAGATTTGTGCATCGATTTTAAACAGTTTAAAATTTAAAAAGTTTATTTGTGGTATATAACGTATGATAAAATTTAAATTCTCTACTTAAAAAAAGGAAAAGACTTTTTCCTTTTATAAATAAAAAAACCTTTGGAAGTCATAAAGCTTTTTTTTTTTTTTTTTTTTTTTTTTTTTAAAGCAGTAGCAGTTTTTTGTGTTTTTGTGATGTTATAAATTTAATTTAAAGTGTTCAATCAATTTAAATTAAATTATGATGTGAATTTGAGTTAAAGTGAACTAAAATTTTAAAGCAACTCGGTAGTCACATGACTAATTCATAAAAGCCTAATTTATTGCGTAATTTCAGTTACTGTGTTGCATTTAACGTTTGATACTAAATAAAATTAAAACAGACAGCGGTTATACTACCTCTGACAATAAAGTTCGGTGAATAGTTCTGTAACATTAATTTAGATGAAATATTAATGAAATTTACCGTACCATCCTTCGAATTAGTCATCTCATATAACTATGCACCACTGACATCTGCTATATATGTCCTGAGAAATTCGCAAGAAGGCTTCTTTTGGGATGGAGTTCAAAAGCATCGTCACATATCGTTTAATGTCAGCAATATGGTCAAATCTCTTTCAAAGAGAGTTTGAGTCATGAAAATAGGAATAAGTCTCGAAGATTGAGATCTGGCGAGTATGGTGGCTGTCTAATTTGCACAAGCCTTCATTAATTTCTTTCGGTGTCTTGCAAAACTTAAAACCAAAATTTAAACTGATCTTTTGTTAGTTCATTTTCATGTTCTCAGATAAGAACCAACACCCTGAATAAGCACTTAGTAAAGCACGTCTTACACAGAACATAAACGACGCTCAACTGAAAAATGGTGGGGGAAGATGGTCAACACTTGCCTTTATGCAGGTGCAGCGTTTTGTTTTCCCAGTGTTGTCAGATCGGTCGTTCCGAATTCATTCACCGAACTTTATTGTCAAAGGTAGTACATTAAAGCAGCGGTTATAGCTCCATTTCACAATTTTATAAAGCAAACACGAAATTATGTTCTTATGTTAATCATATTTATTTAAATATGAATATGATTATCCGGCTTTATTAAAATATAAAACATTTACAAAATTTTAAAATTTAAATAACATTCATATTAAAATGCTTTATAAGTAAAATTATTTTGGGTAAGAGAGAATTAAAATCGTTACTTTATTATAAGTAGTTTAGAAGTCTGTTTTTAAAATGAAATTAAATTAAAAAAAATATTTCTTTTTAAAAATTCAGGTATTGTTTAATCTTTTTAATATATGTGTATGCTAGCAAAAGAATAATGAATTCATCACACATTATTTGTTAAACACAAATTTCTCTTAAATTTCACTTTGCTAAAAAAATAATAATCATAAATAAAAATAAAGTAAAATAAATTAAAAGTAAATAAAAAATGCTAATATGCAAAAACTTTTTGCATCTGTAACTTTCCCCTTTCTTCGTTTATTTACATAACAACAGAGTTTAGATTGAAGGGGAAAAAAAGCGATATTTGAATCTCGAATAAGTGAACATAGAGTTTTCCTTCATTCAAATGCAAACTAATTTGAATAATAATACATGGACTATTATTATAAACTTTTGAACCATGAATCATGCGCATTCGTACGAAAGCAGTAGCATAGTTTTGAAAACCATTTTAAACCAAGAACAAAAATTATAATAAATAAATAAGAACAGAATACGAGAAAACTTCAACAAACTTTTTTTTTTCTTCAAAGAACAAGTTTTTTTATTCTTTTTTTACAAAGTTTTTTTTAGCTTTCATGGACATTAATGTAAGCATAAGAACTTATTTGATGACACATTTATAGATATTCTCAAAGAAAGTATACATGGTGTTGTCTTCATAAACTGTTATAATATAAATTGAGAAAGGAAATACTATACATAAAAGTTAAGTTTTTTTCAATAGGAATACAGGAAAAAGGTTATGTGATATTTCATATTTTTTTTCTTTAAATCTTAAAATATGTCTCCCCATTTTTTTTAATATATGAGTATATAAGTATATATTATATATAAGTATGATATAAAATAATGTGTATGTAAATGTAGCTTATTTTGAAAACTCACAAATCTTTATTTGTAAGTTATGGAAAATCATGCTCAAGAACAAAAAAAAAAGTTCTTTTGAAAGATCTAAAAAATTTTCTTTGAACAACTTATTCAGTTTAAAAAACGTCATTATAAAATAAAAAAAATTTCCAATAACATATTCCAATTCATAAATCTAATGAATTAAGAAATAGCACCGGCTTTCAAAAAAAAAAAAAAAAAAAAAAAAAAAAAAAAAAATCATTTTTTTTTTTTTGGACGGTGGCGTAGGAACTAGAAAACTGTTTATATTTTTTATTTTCAGCATTTAACAATTGTAAAATTCAACTTATTTTCACAGCTATAGCTCTGCAATTATCCGAGAACTTTGATTTTCAACATATATCTATAGCCAACATACAGGCATCAGATTTTTCCAAAGATCCGCGCTCTTCCACTTTTTTACGTTTCTTATATCGTAAAAAGACGCGGAAAAACAAGAATTTCGTCAAAACATTGCGTGAAAAAAATACAATTTTAATCAAATGTCACGAAAAAGAAAAAAAAAATGATAATTTCGTCAAAATATCGCGAAAAAATGTTATTTTCTTTGATCAAACGATCGCAAAAAATCTCTGTTTTCACCATAAGATCGTGAAAAAATACGATTTTCGTCAAAAGATCTAGAGAAGAATGTAATTTCCGTCAGAAGGTCGCGAAAAGATGCCCTTTTCGTCAAAAGATCGCAAAAAAATACTATTTTCATCAAAAGATCGCAAAAAATTGTGTTTTTCACCGAAAGATTGCGAGAAAAACGTAATTTTCGTCAAAAGATTACGGAAAAACGCGTTTATCATTAAATTATCGTGAAAAAAAATGCATTTTTCTCCAAAAGATCACGGAAAAATGAGATTTTCGCCATAAGATCACAGAAAAAAATGTATATTTCGTGAAAGAATCGCAAAACAATACACTAATTCTGTCAAAGGATTCCCCAAAAAAATGAGAATTTTATCACAGAATCGTGGAAAATTTGCTGCAATATTAATGTTTCCAACATCTTTTTTAGGTAGATTTCGTATGAAATACTACCTATTGCATTGTCTCCCATGTTGGAATTTCTGAAAAATTTTTGCGGATTTACACGAATCATGACTCCTAGACCCCAAAACTACCATCAGTAAAAAAGTTTATCTATCTATCTATCTATCTATCTATCGGTGTATATCACTTTCTTCTAGACACGATAACTTCCATAATTATGCTCAGATCTTCATCAAACTTTTACATAAAATAAAGGGGCATAAAATCTCGGTTAAGTTCGTTAATGGGCAAAATCGGACCAAGGGGGTGGAAGTTAGGAGGGTTTTTGTGAAAACAGAAAAAACGCGATAACTTTTTAATTAAAATAGATATCGAATCGGTTTAAAGTTTATATTACTTCTAAAAAATGAGGAAAAAGTTTATGCGTGACAGATTTTTGATAAAGTTAAAAATGGGCTCAAGGGGCGAAAAAAACATGGTTTTTGGGAGAGAAAAATTCATAACTTCGTCAATTCTCAAGATATCAAATCCAACTAAATTTTATATAAATGTACTCAATATTATCTAAAACTTTTGTATTTACAAGTTTTTGATAGGACCAATTTTTACCGATGAAAAAAATTAAAAACGAAAAGAAAAAGGGGGGAGGAAAAAGAAAAAAACCCATAACTTACTCAATTCTTAAGCAATTAAATCTAATTAAATTTATTTTACATCTTCACAATAATATCTACAACTTTTATATTGACAAGTTTTTCATAGAACCAATTCTTATAGCAAAAATAAATTAAACAAAAATAGGAGTTGGAGAAAAAACCTCAAATCCAAACTGCTTATATTCTGACTCATTTTAAAATTCATTTTTGATTTTAAACGCATCCAAATGACAGATCCTCTTATTTAGCAACTATATAATGCGACTTATTGGCCAATTTTTTGATAAAGGCAGAATATATTTTTAAAAAGCTGCCAAAAAAGGTATTTTGAACAGATTTCCCGAAGTTTTCACCATTAAACAATTCATTAAGTATAACAAATTGCGTTTTTCATGAGTCATTTTTAAATTCATTTTTGTTCTCAAACCCATGCAATTTACAGGTCCTATTATTTAGGAACTATATAACTTGACGTATTGGCCAGTTTTTTGATAAATGCAGAATATATTTTTTAAAAGGCTGCCAAAAAGGGTATTTTGAACAGAATTTCACGAAGTTATCATGATTAAAATTTGAGGAAATTTAAGAAATTGCGTTTTTACCGAGTCATTTTTTAATTTTTTTTGTTCTCAAACGCATCCAATTTACAGGTTCTCTTATTTAGGAACTATATAATGTGACGGAGTGGCCAGTTTTTTGATAAACGCAGAATATATTTCAAAAAAGGCTGCCAAAATGGGCACTTCGCACAAAATTCCCCAAAGCGAGATGATTAATGAACTGTGGATATTCAAATAACAAATTGGTTATTTTATGACTCATTTTTAAATCCAATTTTGCTCTGACACGCATTCAATTGACAGTTTTTTGTTACTTAGGAACTATATAATGTGCGTATTCGTCGATTTTTTGATAAATGGTGAATATATATATTTTAAAAGCTGTCAAAGTAAGCACTTCGCAAAAAAATTTCCCAAAGCGATCATGATAAAAGAATTGAGGTTGTATTCAAATAACAAATTGTTTATTTTATGACTCATTTTTAAATTCAATTTTGCTCTCAAACGCATTCAATTGACAGTTATTTGTTATTTAGGAACTGTGTAATGTGCCGTATTGGTCAGATTTTTGATAAAGACTAAATATATATTTAAAAAAATCTGTCAAAGTGAGCACTTCGCACAAAATTTCTCAAAGCGATCTTGATTAAAGAATTGTGGATGTATTAAAATAATAAATTGGTTATTTTATGACTCATTTTTAAATTTAATTTTGCTGTCAAACGAATTTAATTAACAGTTTTTTGTTATTTAGGAACTATATAATGAGCATATTGGTCAATTTTTTAAATAAAGTAAGAATATAATTCAAAATATATTGCCAAAATGGGCATTTAAGTAGAGATAGGCATTTTTTTTTTTTTTTTTTTTTTTTTTTTTTTGAGATGAAAACTTTTCGAAATCTACCTCCGCCTATAGGCCATGCCGAAAGGGATTTTTTGCAGTTGAGCGGCAAATGAAACATTAGCTTGCCATGTTTGTTAAATGATCTTTTAAGTGAAAACATGTTAAAATTTGAATTGTGCAACTAGCTTCTATCTGTTTAAAACATTGCAAGAGAAGTACAAATCTAAAATAGAACTTTTATTTCAGTTTATCGTAGTATTTGCATAAATTGATCCACTTATGTCCCCTTCTCTCCTTCCAAATAAAAAAAATAAATATAAAAAAAAAAGTAAAATAAAATAAAATAAAATAAAATAAAATAAAATAAAAATAAATAAATAAAATAAAGCAGGATTTAAACAAAAATATTGACAATTTTATTGCTAATAAAATAACTTTCTTAATTGACTTTAATATATTGTTTAAAAAAACTATTTAAAATAATTTCTCATTTTCCGGTTTTCACGTGCTTTTCCTCTTTTTTTTTTTAACTTTTTGCAATCTCATGCCTGCAACATAAGACTCCAAAAATAACTTAAAAGGCTAGGAATAGAAAAAAAGCAGCTCAAAAGGTGTTGGTAGACATCCTTGCATCAGGGGGAGACAACATGTACGAGCTAGTAACCCCAGATCGAACGTAATTAAAAAAATATTTGGTTTTAAGATGCTGATGCAGTACTTTTAGGTAGCTTTCATTACAAAAAGTATTAGGTAGCTTTCATTACAAAAAGTAAAAAGCTACCTATTGCAGCCGTCCGGAGGAAAGCACTTCCGGAAAATTTTGGTATATTTTCACCGATCATGACCCCCAGACCCCAAAACCACCCTCCGTTCAAATGTTGACATATATATATATATATATATATATATATATATATAACCATATATATATATATATATCTGATTTTTGTCATGCGATAACTAACGTATTTATGAACCGATTTGAATGAAACTTGGTATGTACATAGTACATACAAATGTCTCGACCGAGTTCGTTGGTCAGCATCATCCGCCATTTTGTTTCAAAATGGCGGCCATTTAAAAATTTTTAAAAAATTTAAAATTTAAAATTAAATGCGAAAAAATTAAAAGTTGAAAAATATTTTTCTTTAACATGTTAGAACTTAAAACAAAGATTCCAGAACACTTTTTATTTTGTCTATATCCTAAAAAATGATTGAGTTATAGCACTTTGAATTTTTCTTATGGCTGACATTTTGAAACGATCTGATTTTTGTCACTTGATAACACGTGTATTTATGAACCGATTTCAATGAAACTTGGTATGTACATAGTACATACAAATGTCTCGACCGAGTTCGTTGGCCAGCATCATCCGCCATTTTGTTTCAAAATGGTGGTCATTTTAAAATTTTTAAAAATTTAAAAATTTAAAATTAAATGCGAAAAAATCAAAATTTGAAAAATATTTTTCTTTTACGCGTTAGAACTTAAAACAACGATTCCAGAACACTTTTTATTTTGTCTATATCTTACAAAATGATTGAGTTATAGCACTTTGAATTTTTCTTATGTCTAACATTTTGAAACGATCTGATTTTTGTCACGTGATAACTCGCGTATTTATGAACCGATTTCAATGAAACTTGGTATGTACATAGTACATACAAATGTCTAGACCCAGTTCGTTGGCCAGCATCATCCACCATTTTGTTTCAAAATGGTGGCCATTTTAAATTTTTTAAAAATTTAAAATTAAATGCGAAAAAATTAAAAGTTGAAAAATATTTTTCTTTTACGTGTTAGAACGTAAAACAACGATTCCAGAACACTTTTTATTTTGTCTATACCTTAAAAAATGATTGAGTTATAGCACTTTGAATTTTGCTTATGGCTGACATTTTGAAACGGTCTGATCTGAACAATCCACAATGTTGCTTTAAAATGGCATACACTTCATAATATCTTGGAATTTGGTGACTCTCTAAATCGCTTAAAATAAAACCAGGTTGAATAAAAGATGACTAATTTCTAAAAATTTCTATTAATATTCAGTATTGACAAAAACTAGTATTCAATCTTATAAAATCACTAATTTTATAAGATTTTTTCCACTAATTTCAGCTTAGTATTTTTGAACAATGTAACTTACCTTAAAATAAATAAATATATATATAAGTATATGAAAGCTACCTCTTCCTCCCGGCATTGCCGGAAGGACTTTTTATTTTCTTCTATCTAATTAAATATTGTAATCTAAAATTTTTTTCGAATTCCGGTTTTTGATGAATTTACACGTTTTAGGGCTGGGAGATTAAAGAAAAAATATTTTTACAAAATGTCAGTCTGTCCGTCCGTCTGTTCATGTATCGCTATTGTACCGCCGAAAATTGCATGAAGTTATGCATAGAATTGAACTAAATTTTTTGTGTATGTATTTAGATGTGAGAAACAGCTTTTCCTTGAGTTTAGAAATATTCTGCGCTGTAATAGCATTTTTTTTGTCATTTTCATTTTTGTACAATTGAAAAATAAATGAAGTTATGTATACAATTGAATCAATTTTTGTGCGAGTTTTTGTGTATGTTATGCCAAAAACCCTTCTTGGATGGATTTTTCAAAGGTTATGGGGACGTTGCTCTGCCGGAAAATCCAACAAAGGTCGCCAATACTCTCTGCAAATACCAGTAAATGAGTTTGTAACATTTATAGGTAATCGGTACCCTACACGGATTCTGAGTGATAAGCTAGATTAAGTTTACAACCACAGTCGAAGTCTTCAAACACCATCAATAAGCCAACATCTCCCAGTCCATGTTGAAAGCTAACCACAAGTAAAGCAGAATCAATGAGGTCAAATATCCAGGCCCTTATTACCGCATGGGCAAATCGGGACTTTGCCCATGGGCCCCAGACTTTAAGGGGCCCCCAAATCCATACATTAAACTATAAAACATTTAGTTTCTTTTTCCAATTCCAGTTCTTCCATAAATTGAAGTTATTAAATTCATCTTAGAGTAATATAATAAACTGTTAAAATTATATAAAACAGTTTTATCCTATATAAAGGAAAAAAAAGTTAAATTTTATTAATTAAGGTATTTAAATGAAATTGATTCAGCTAATAATTTTCTTCTATTTATATCAAAGGGGCAAAAATATGTTTATGCATTACGCATACACTTATGATGGACTTTTAGTTCTATTTGAATAACGATGCAATGATTCGAAAGGGGCCCCCTAATGTATCTTCGCCCAGGGCCCCAATTAGTCATAATCGGGCCCTGCAAATATCATCAAGCGTGGAAGGACCAATGACATCTTGTTATATTCTCAGATGAGAAAAAATTAGTTTGGATGGTTCAGACAGCATTTCTTTCTATTGGCATGACATGAGGAAATTTTCTTCAAAATATAGCACGATGGAGGCTTGTTAAAAGTGTTGGGATGCTTTGATTATTATGGTAAACTTAATCTAGCTTTTCCCTCAGACCTTTTGTAGGCTACCGATTACCAAGAATTGATAGAAACTCATTTATTGAAAATCGAAGAGAGAATTGTGGCCTAAGTTGGATTTACCTGCACCAAAACGCCCTTGTAACCTTTGCAAAATCCTTTTAGGAATGTTCTTTGAATAATTGGGGACATGTCATTGAATGGTCTGCCCTGTGCCTTCATCTCAATCACCAAGGAAATGTGTGGGAGTATCCTCAGTAGAGCTTTAAATACCATTGGCAGACAATTCAAGTCTCTGGCAGAACTGAAGGCCACCATCATTGAGGCCTGGGATAATATTGATGCTACCGTCTCCCAGAGGTTGATAAATGGTATGCCACATCGTATATTCCAAGACTTCGGAATAATGTTTGCCCCCCCCCATCCCCCCACTGTCTATGTCGGACCCTGGATACAACAGTTTCAAAAATATCGAATTAAAGTGTTGAAAGACAGTAGTAGAAATTATACATAAAGTTAATTCAAATACTGTCAGCAACACAGTTATTCATATATCAATATATAGTTAAAATGCAGTTAAAATGCAACACAAATTCTATATTTATAACATAAGCGAATAATTTAATGAATTAACGAGTTACTTGACATTCAGGCACGTAACTGAAACAATGTGCTGAAATGTCGATTCAATTTCAGTTAATAAGGCAAAAGTTTCGCACGAAATACAAAATTAATTATCATTGCAATATCTTTTTGATCCATTAGTGTCAAAGACGTGTCTTTAATCATTTACGTTAATACGATGAGTGTTATGAAGAGAGAAATTATTTTATGTCATTAAAAGAAGATGTTGCTTTTTAAGTTTTTTTATAATTTTTCTATTAAGGAAAAAAAAAAAAGAAAATTATATTTTTCGAAAGTTACAAGGAAAGCAAAATATACAAGTACAGTCTCCTGCCATTACTGAAAAAGAATCTGTAACTTTATTAGGAATATAAATTTTTATTCACTATAATATTCTTCTATATCAAGATGAAAGAAATAATATTTTTTATACATTCTTGATTATTTTTGTGCATTTGTATTTTAAGGAATTATTTCTCTTTAACTCCATAAAATTCAAAACTTTCTGGGGAATTTTTTCTTTTAAAAATGCGGGAAGTTTTTACAAAAATCCATTTACAGTAATTTATTATACATATAAGACAGATAAAAGTAGAAATGAATTGTATTTTTACTTACTCATCATATATGTAGTATAGGTTAAATCTAGTAATCATTTTAAAATTTGAAGTTCTTTGACGGATTTACAATTTATACGTTTCAGACAAGGAGATTTCGAAAAACATATTTTTAGAAAAAAAAAAAAAAAAAAAAAATGCCACCCGTCTGTTTGCATGTTATTAAACGCCGAACAAATTTAGAAAGAAGCTATAGCTTCTTTCAAAATTTGGTGTGTACTTATTATGTAATAATGGAGAACAGCCTATCGAGTTAAATTATTACCGAGTTAAATTCCTTATAAATAGATAAGGATAAGATAAACAAAGAGTTACACAGAATAGCAATATTTGATATTATTTAGGCATATATATATATTCGAATTTTTATGGTATACCCATTTATAATTTTCTAGTATATACAGCAATAACAAACCTTACTTTGTATAGATTTTTACAAAGTTTTTATTTATTTTTTTTAAATAAGATTTAATAAAGACTAATTACCGACGAATTTTTTTCAAAAATCATTATCAACATTGTTTTTATATTTCTGCTACGATAAGTACTTCCAACGCTCCTCAACATCTTTGCTCATTGCCCACAAATCGAAATTTGTGTGTTGCAGAAATATGTGATTTTTTCAAAGACTATGCAATCTAGATTAATCGCTATAGTTTTCCTGCAAGGTTTAAATTGATGTTTATTATTTCTATTTTTTTCCGAATTTTAATTTCAGTAGATTCAAAATTAGATGGGGGGGGGGGGGGGAGGATATATTTTTACACTGTATTTTCGACAATATCTTTGAAAATATAATACTTAAAATTAAAAGAAATGTATTTTTGAATTCAGCGTAACAAAAGCTTTCGTAAGATATTTTACACGATATACAAAGAAAAGATCTTTTTCTTCAAATAACCTAATTAGCCTCCTACACGCCCCCCCCCCTCTAAATGTGTTTGTGAATGCTGTAAATATGTGGGTGAATAGTCTTTATTATTTTTCCCGATTTGAACTTTCCACGTTTTATAGTTTACGAGTAAAATGGCTGTGACAGACGGACAAAGAGACACGGGAGTGGTCTTATAATGGTTCTGTTTTAACTTTATAAGTACGGAGACATAAAAACTGAAGAAATATGTAATAAAATAATTTATTGGAAAGTACTAAGAAAAGTTATAGATTTGTAAATAAATGAAAAACTGAAAAAATGAACTGTTAGTATGTGTTATTTATTTTAGAAAATAGAAATGACATTTTCATGTAGAAATAAATATTTATGTCTAAATAATAAGTAAATAAAAAATTTTCAGTGTAATATAACCTCAGAAAAAAAAAAAATACCGATCGATGTTCGGTATACCAGATATTTATTATTATGGATAGATGATAACAATCATGGTAATTTGTGAGAAAAAATTATTAAATTAAATTAAAAGTCTGTTTTAGTTCTTGTTTTCTTCTAAAAGCAAAGACAGTGACCGATAGACCACTTTTGACAGCATTATCAGTCTCAACGTGTTGTGAATGTTTTATTCATTAGTACAAATAATTTTAAATAAAATGATAAATAATAAAATTCTTTTTTGTAAATGTTTTATTTTTGCAAATTTCACGCCCAATGAAGTGAACATCTGGGGGACTAAAACGTACTTCTCTTAAACTAAAAAGAGAATTAAACTATTTCCGAAAGCTAAAAAACAATCATTATCTTGAGCAGTAAAGTGTAATATAAATGGCTATCAATGTGTTTGGAATCATCAAAACAAAAGCAGCAAGTGTTTTATTGAATTTCATTTTCATCTGGGAATAAATACTTTGCTAAGATAGTCAATAGTCATACATTAAACAATCAATACCATCAGTTATTTAGTAAAACAAACAAAATATACATTTAACTATTGTTTCTAAATATAAAGGAATGGAACTCATATTCTCCAAGGTGATGTTATCTATTTATATGTCACTAACTATGATGTTCTTTTAAAAGTAAAAATTATAGTCACAATTAAAGTCCATACATGGCGGTTACATAGAAATAAGTACAGATAGGAAGTTTCTTTGTTGTGCAATGGGTACATTGAAGTTTGTTTAAATTATACAAAAGTATACAAAAAGGTATTCAAAAAGGTTTCTCATTCACTTTAAATATGGAGTAATTTATTGGCCTGAATTTTCGCTTTCATGGTAAAAGAAAGAGGTCGAATGTTTCTTAATACTCCAGTAATGCCGTTAATTAAAAATTAAATATATGTAGCATCTTATGAATAAGTTCCATCGGGCAATTTAAAATATCTGAATTTAACAAAATATAAGTTGTCCCAAAAGTTTCTTCCTTTTTTACCCCCCCCCCCCCCCAAAAAAAAAAAAAAAAAAAAAAAAAAAAAAAAAAAAAAAAAAAAAAAAACCTATGAGAATTTTAATAAAGGCAATATTTTATTGAATAACGCTTGTGTCAATCTGTTGAACAAACCTTCTTCTATCTTTCCGGTAGTCTAATAACACCTTCTTTCCAAAACTTTTTTGATTTGGTAGCAAAATACTTAATAATAATACGAGGTAATTCTTTATGTCATTCAAAAAGTTCATCTTTTTGGTGAACAAATTGTTTGAGAGAAAGAAATAAATGGGTCATTCCATGGAAAATGCGCAAAAATGTAAAAAAAGCCATGGCTCCATGGGAGCCGATTTTAATAAAATTTTATACACATGTTCAATTTATATTCAAATGAAGCTCGGCAAAATATCTCGACGAAAAATAACTTTTTTTAGCTGTTTTGGACCTTTAAAAAACTTGTGATTTAGAAGGGCATGCGCACAATCGTCCAAAGTTGCAAGTTTGAAGTTCTATATCTTGAAAACTATCTAACAAAAATTATTTTTTTTACAATATTGTAATCTCTGAAAAGCAATCTTTATATTTATTGAGTAAAAATAATCTTATAATATCATAATTAATCTTAAATTGATTGTAAATATTGAAAATTTGTAAATTTTTGAAAAATTATAAACATTATAAAATTTAAAGGATTTAAAAAAACATCTGTGAAATTAATTACTGATGTATCTTAACATATGAAGATTGAGTTGTCCAAGTTTAAAAGTTGTTAATTATTTCCTTCATCTTCAAAAAAACGTAGAAACTTTAAAAAAAATTACAAAATCATAAATTTTCCTCTTATTTATCCGTACAAAATAAATAAAGGGAAGGTTCGACAATGATAATATTGCACAGCCATAAAGATCAAAAAGTCCAAGATACACTCAAAAAATTTAAATAGTGCCTTTTGGCTTCCTAACATAATAAAATTGGGTTAAAAAAACTAATATTCGAGACATTCTGAAGATATCTTCCTTTGAAAACACGCGCTTTTTGCAGGATTCTTGCTGAAAAAAAGAATATGTTCTGCCATCTACATTTGTTATTTGATTTTAAGTTTAATATACAATTATTTATTGTAGAGTGTCCTTTTTTTTTTTTTTTTTTTTTTTAACTCAAATTTAAAATATTCTTGAGGCAAAAATAAATTGAAAGCAAGAAAAAAACTTCTATAATATCAAAGAGTTTAAAGTTTTTGAAAGCTTTTATTGAAAGCAAAACAAATGATAAAAACTTTGAATTTTTAATCAACAGTTTTCACTGTTTATTTTTTTTCTCATTAAGGAATAAAAAAGGCAAGGATTAAATTTTAGTTATATTAAATATATTCCATTAGCTATAACGCCAAAAATTTTTGAAGCTGTAATAAGTGTCCTTCTTTATAAAAGAAATAACTGAAATATTTCATTTTTTCCACAATTTTTTTTTATTATTTATTTATTTTTAAATTACGGAATAAAAACACAATTACTAAATTACGCTAATCTGTTACATATAGCTCACTCTTAAGTGTAAATAATTTTTAATACAGTCTTTTCATTCCTAAGGCTAATAATCAAACTTGAAATTTAGAGTATGTACACAAGACCTCGATTTCGTATCAACTTTAATTTAAATTTTTGTACTGAAATAAACAAGTCTGAAACTTAATACTTTGCGTTTCCCCGTAAATGATTGTAATCTACTTATATGATGATTTTCAATAAAATCTGTGACATGACAGCCATACCTGATTTGCTCATTTTGTATGGAATGACCCAAATAGTAGTCGGACGGAGAAATGTTCGGGAGAGTAAGGTAGATCGGTCAAAATATCTTAATTGAATGCTAAGAGTTTGTATCCTGCTAGTCAAAATACCTGTGGAATGGAGTCGTCATAATGGAAGATAATACAGTAAAACCCCGAAATAACGCGGTTGTTGGGAGACAAGTTTCACACCCGGGTTATAACTTAACCGCGTATATATCGGAATGGTTCAAAGAAATGGTACAAAATGATGAAAGCACTTACTCGCTTTCTGAAATATAATTAATTTTATCACTCATTGAACACAGACTTAATCTTACGCTGTCTTAAAAAAGTCTATAAGTGTTGCTTGATGAAGTGAGACGTTTCATATCTTTTCAGAATATTTTTTGACACTAGCAAGATAGAGTAAATGAGAACAATCTGAATCATCTTCTACTCCATCCACGAAATTACCTTCGTTAAGTATGAAATGAGTTCACTAACATGTAGAACATCGTCTTTCACTACCACATTTTCAGTTTCATCAGCATCATCATCTTGCTTACTGCAATTTTTATGCGTTACAGCATCAATGATATCTTGATCTGTTATAACTTCTGAAATTGGTTCGCTGTTGTCACTTTCTATCCAGACATTTAAATCGTCAACAGAGATATCGAGATGTATAGCACTGTCCGCAGACTGCAAGTCCCTCATTGTGTTTCACTGAAATTTTAATTGCAAAAGTTATTCTAAAATTTGTTTTTTCTTTTCGGGGGACTTTTCCCTGCGTTAAATCCAAATTAGCGGTATATCGGGCCGCGTTATTTCGGGCTATTACGTATCTCATTTGTTTGCTATCTCGGTGTGTTTTATTTCGGGATATCTTCAGTTCGTTTAGTAGTAATTTTCAGAATTGAGGGTCTGGTTAGGCGGAAGTCGCTCGCAGTAGATTCAATTTTCATCAAACAAAGACCAAAACTTTTTTCTGTAAGAGTCCGGCTTTTGCGAAAAGAATAGTAACTTTATCCCGACTGGATCAGGAATGTTTACGTTCCTCGTTGTTATAAAGTCTTCAACTTTCGCCACCGGGACCAATCTTTTCAAAAAACGATCTTTTTGATTTCGAAAATGCGATTTACAAAGTTACTCGCCAACAGGTCATGGGCAGGACGGCCACTAGCAATTATTTTTATATATTACACCAATATTTTTAAAAATGTGTTTCGTAGTAGTATTTTTCTTTTGCAAATGTTGTCAAAAGGTGAGTTAAATATTTTTATTTTCAGAAAGTGGTGCAATTTGAATTAAAAATAGCACATGAATTGCAAAAGAATCTTTTGGGGACAATCTTTGACTGAGAAAACCAAATTCCTTACTTTTGATTGAGCTATTCTGGCACACCCTCCCTACTCCTCGGACATTGCTCGATCCAATTATTATTTACTTTTTTCTCTCAAAAATTCTCTTCACACACACACACACACACACACACACACAAAAAAAAAAAAAAAAAAAAAACTGTTTGAATGACATAAAAAATCACATCCGTAAATATTTTGGAACCGATAAAAAGAAATAATATTATTAAAATGGAAAAAAGACATTGTAAGACTCTTGAAATGTAGAAAAAGCTTTGCAGAACAGTATAGCATAGATTTTCTTCAATAAAATCTCGCCATTTTCGAAATTTGCTTGGATTATTTTTGGCCAAAAAACGAAAGTTTTACGACAACCTTATACTTTATCATTCGAATTGAATATTTTCTACTACCGAAATCGAAAATGTACTAACTGGTCCTATTACGGATAGAACTCAACTATCCTATAAAAAAATATTTAAAAATATTCAAGTTTAAACGAGAGATTTAAAAATTACTTCGTCATAGATTTAAAATTTGTAAACGGGTATTTTCAAGTGAGTAAAGAATCCCCTTCCCGTTGGAACATACTCCAAGGATTGTATTTTAGGGTGTGCAATAATAATGAAGTGACCTATTATTTTAACTCAATCAAACGGATTAGTAAAGTTATCATATGAATTGAATTTCACCAACTGACAAGGAAGGTCTCCATACTGGGCATGGGCATACTCAAATTTTCTGAAAAAAAAAAAAATCCTAATTAAACTACTTATGTATGTAATAAAGGATCAGTCAAATTTAGCGGCGGAATCGCGGTAGGATCTTTGTGAAAAAATAAAATACTTTCGAATATTTGGCGTGAAAAGATAAAAATGTCACTTGATTTGGGGAGCACGACATTTCCTTGCCAAAAGTAAACGATTTTAATGCAATTGAAATTTCTTTATCAAAAGATTTTAAAATGCGTGTAAATGTATTTATTAATTTAAATTTAAACAATTAAGGAGTTTATTTCTTTTTGGGATTACATACTTATGTTGCTTATTATGTTGCTTATTTATTGCTGCAGCTATTTAATTTTATCACTGTAAAAGTAATTTCATAGATAAAAAAATATTTTCATTTATTTAAGCGCATTCCAAAATAAAAACCAGATGAAGAATGCTGCACTAATACAGGCGGAAACAATATCGGAGATGTTTTTCTTTTCATAGCAACAAAGTTTAATCGACAGTGTTCATTTGCTCTTAATTTTGAGATTGTAACGATTTTAATTATTTTTTTATTCATAATATTTCATAGTTAACTTTCAATATACACACACACACACACATATATATATATATAATAAAACCACAGTTAAAACAAACTAAAACTGACAAAATGAAAGTTATTTAAATAATTATTTTAAAATTCAAGTTCAACATGAAATATACCTTTAAAAATATCCCCCCCCCCCTCAAAAAAAAAAATGTTTTTTGAAATTTTATTCTGTCGCCAACTGGCGATAAACCACCAAATAAATGATATGTTTATTATTTTTTTACGAACATTTGAAAGGGATTCCGCAGAATTTTTTTTTATAAACATATATACCCACACTAGAAGAATACTCTGTAATTTTTTCAGAATTATTTGAGTCTGCCCGTATGGAGACCTTCCTTGAGAATGAAAAAATGCCCAAGCCGGGAATCGAAACCAGATCCTTCGCTTACGAAGCAGTTTAAGCTGTTTAGGCTGACAAACCGGCGACTGTATGTTGCTCATATAGCCCTATAACCCTATTGGTAATAACATTTGGTTTGTCATGAAGAAAGCCCAATAGAAAAACTGCGAGTAATGGAATAAACGATAGCTACGTAGATAAACTATTAATTTATATAATATAATATAATATAATATAATATAATATAATATAATATAATATAATGTTAGCGTACATTGCGGCTTTTAGCTGGAGTTGAGCCTCGAACCCGCGATGTTTCGGCTACTACTGTCATTGGATATATAGTATTTCAAAAAATCCCCCCCCCCCTGTGTACTTGAATCCACGGGTAACCTTCCGCGGCACACTTACCTCATGACGTTTAAACATCCAGTAACGATTCCTTTACATCCAATGCGTGTAAAAACTATAAGGACAGTAATAAATATTAATTTTTTCTATAAATTTCAAAACACAAATGAAACTTTTTCGCTTACATTATGTATAATCAAGCTGAAAAGCTAATAAAAACGTCAACAAAATTCGATCGTGAGTATTTTATTATGAAAATAAAATAATTGTAGAAAACACACTATTTTTGTTTGTGTAAAAACTACAAGGACACTAAAATAAACTCAATATAGTAATCAAAGAATCAAATATTTAATGTATTAAGCCCTCACCTATGAATTTAATAATTGCAAATATTCCATCATTCCTCGACATCACTAATTTTTGGTACATTTCGGGATTGTTTTTGCACCATTCATCTTCAATTGTAGATCTGAGTTCCGATGCTGAAGAAAATGCCTTCTATTTACATAAACTCGTCTTCTAAATTTACCCATATATTACCGATAAGATTAAAATCAGGATTTCTGAGCGGCACAACTTCTTCTTCTTCTGCTTTTTTAAAAATAGAACTAAAGCTTTTTCTCACGACTTGTGTGGATAGATGCATTATCTCGCTATTATATCCGTTTTTTTCCTGTCAGAAGTGTTACAACAAATGAAAGATGGTCAAAAAGAGTTTGTACATGTTTCTTTGAATTAAATTTTCTTGAAAGATATGTAAGTGACACTACGATGTTAAACGAAAGCAGCGTCCCATGTTACGAGAATCATCCGCCACTTAACTGATGTTTTAATAAAATTTCCTTTTTTTTTTTCTTAAATCAATTTAATTAATTTTCTTCGATGAAAAGAAATGAAACTTAAATGGTCCTGATGAGTGGAAATATTATTGGGAGGATTTAAGATTAAACTTAAATTATTAAACTTTAACTCTGACTTTAAACGAAACTTCAAATCTTGAGATTTTAGCAAACATATATATTATTGTTTATGTTATTCCTATCACAAATTATTATTATTTTTTTAAACTACACTTTTTAGCACTTTACAGAAAATATTGAAATATACATAGATATTGTTTCTGCATTAGTTATATTTTTATTAATTAAAAATTTTTATGAATGCTTCTTAATATTATTGATTTCTTTAATTTTTAGCTGGTATTTGTTATGGTTTATTTCAAAAAAGAAAAAATAAATTCCCTGTGTTTTACAAAATCGTTAAAAAAGAAAATTTGATCAATAAAAATATTTATGTTCCAGGAATTCTTTTTCACTTAAAAAATATATTCATATAATAATAAAATTATAAGTATGGAATTGGCTACCGAATTTTTGTGTGGTAAATTAATTATAGGTTGTTTGATAGCCCAAGAGTAACAATTTTCTAGCTTGCTAAAATAACGTGAAGGAGACTTGTTTTTTTACCTATAAAACGAATCTCTGGCAGGGTTTTAGCAACGTTAGAAACATTTGACAATAATGGATTAATATCACGAATTGTTAGTAGAAAAAGATGTTATGCACAAAAGCCATGCTAAAATGACGTAATTTTGAAGTTTTTTAACTGCATAACCACTACTCTCATAGGTAAAGGCAACGTTTCCCGTTAGCCAGTCCGTCCGCATACATACTTGACCATAAAGTGAAATAGCGTATAGAAAATTAAATTTTGCTGAAATGAAGTGACGAAAACGTTGCTAATTTTTAATGTTTACAACTCTACATATTATTTAGCTATAGTCTAGAAATTGTACCACTGAACTAAAATCAAAAGTGCTAAAAAACAACAAAAGGAGTTCAGAAATAGAAAAATATATCCTTCCGCTTCAAAATCGCAGACAATAGTACCAGCATATGCTATGTTTACCTGGCTGTTTTCCTAAGTTCCTGCGCGACAAGGGGTTTTACACTAGGTAAAAAAGTCAAACGGCCCTTTTGCTCTTTCTGGCCCCTTTACTTTTCTTCTTACACGCGTTTGCTGTTCAAGTGTGTCTGTTGCGGAGATTTTACTATATTATTACCCACTATATTACCCCTTTAAATAAACATTAATAACTCGACCTCAATAATTAAATTATATTCTTGAAAATGAACGAAAAAAATCATAAAAGATTACTACACAGATTACTAAAATCCGAACAACAATATTACTCGGAGATTAAATTACATTTTACTTTACTTCATTAAGATCTAAATATAAAGATGAATTTTCCCAATACCTAGAAAACAATTATGTTTCATAAAATATAAAAGTAAATTATATTTTCGTTGTTAATTGTGTCTACTTAGCCTATTTATATTAATATATTATAGCACGGTTTATTAACACGGCGGAAATATTACAAAATATCCCTTCGAAGAAGTTACTTCGAACTTGATCTCATTAATTAAATTTATATTTATGAACAGAGTTTCATTAAATTTAATTGACAACGTGCTCTGTTGGAAGATGATAAGATTAGTTCTCTTAATCGAAATTCATAACAATTGTGTGTTTGAGTTAAAATCTCTAGGAACATTCTGACTTTTTAGAATAATATTTGTAGAATATAATGTATCGAATATAAGATGAAATCAACTCTTTTTATCGATGCGTTTCTCGAAGAATAATCCGTAATGAATCTGTCTCAAATATGAAAGCTATAGATTGCAAGCAGATTTAGAAATTTGAATCATAGTATTTCTACGACACAATATACAGTAAATTACAATATATAAATATAGATTATTTTGAAATATTCTGAAAATTGAGTTTTCCAAATGCACTCAAATTTTTCTTTTTCTTTCGATGAAATTAAACACAACAAGGATTTTTCCAAATATTGTGAAAACTGACTTTATGGTACATGATTAATTTATGGTACATGAAGTAAAATTTTCCGTATTTTTGTTGAGAATTGCATCTACTGCACTGATGACGATCAATAAATCATAGGATGGTTTATCAACGGAATGGAAAAATTATGTGATAATCATCCGAAGGAACAATAAGAGTTGGATTTCATGAACTGGAATTATATTTATAAATAATTTAATACTTATTAAAATGAATCGACTCAATGAATTATTGGAAGCTGATTCATTTTATTAATCTAAATTGATAGTTTGATGAAAATAGTTTGTTTTATTCAAAATCGTCAGGAAGTTGCTGCAAATTTTAAATAATAATCTTTCAAAATATCGTTTCTAACAGTAAATACAATGAATGGCTGATATAAAATGATTGTACGTTTCTAATCTATAGTATACTTACCATTGTCACTCTAATTAATGGGGTAAAAATATCATACAGTGTTCTACCTCCAGAAGCAACTAAGAAATGAATCTTATTAATTGAAATTACATTTATAAATATCAGTTCATTAAATTTAATTGACTCAGCGCATTATTGGCAGCCATTAGCTATTTGGTATTTAAAATCAAAATTAAGAACTTTTTAATAATAGTATCTTTGAATTCAGATAGCCAATAAAATTCTGACTATTTCAAATAATGAATCCCACTGATCCGTTTTTAGGTGCGTTCCTAATTATATAAATACGAAGCACTTTTAGTCGTCGTTTGATCTGTCCATCTGTCCGCATATAACACCGCAAAAACTACCAAATAGAATTGTTTGAAATTTAATATGTATAATTGTTACACAATTTTGTCAAATCTTTTCAAATTTTAAGAAAATCGAATGAAAAATTAAAAAGGTATTAATAAAAATCTTCTTGATTCTATTAAATCCTATCATACATAATTAATTCAATGACCAACATTATAAGTAATGATTTTAGGTTGCATGTTGATTACGTCCTATTTAATATGGAATCATATTATTTCCGTATTACTAAATTTAATGCAGGTAATTGTGATAAATTTTTATATCCATAAATTTTTGTACAACAGTGCAACAGTTATTGAACGAAGATCTGAATATTTATAAAACTAGTTATAATACGCAACTCATCGCTGCCATCGAAATACTAAAGACCAGAGGACACGAGGTGTGACGTCATCACTAATCGATCGACTCACCACTAGTATTGGAATTCACACAGGGCCGTAGCTAGAAGTGAATAAGAGGGGGGGGGGTCAAGAAAATGAAGGGGGAAGGGCCCATATTTTCTTTCTTTTTATCTCTGACTCAGAAAGATAAATTAATGCATATTCACTTTGTAGGTACTAAGTTTCTTATTAAACTGTTGTAATAACTCCATTTTATGCTAAAAAAATATGATGAAAAATTCGAGTGTAAAAATTAAACCAATTTTTAATAAATTAAACAAATTGTTAGCTTCATATGTGCAAATACGAGTGTTGAAACACTTATTTTAGTTACATTTTATTATTTCTGCATAACTGTGAAAAGGTTTCAAAACTAAATTAGATTTTTGAATAGAATTTCATTTAGATTTTTGAAACAGAAATTCATTTAGTGACCTTGGAATTTTTTCCAGGGGAGGCTCAAAATCTTTTAAAGGGAGGGGGGATGAGCTGCCCCTAACACCCCCTTAGCTACGGCTCCGAATTCACACCGGAAAATTTTCAATAGCAATATTATTTTATTTTATTTGTCGAATATCTAGCATCTTATGAAGCAATAACATAACTATTTAAACTTAATGGGGAAAATTCTGAATCCCAAAATAAAAATTGCTTGATTGAAACTTCATTCTAATCTTCAGAAATTTCTCATTTTTTTATTGCTTTTAAAAAATTTAAGTATAAATTTAATATATTATATATTTAATATTTGTAATATATATTTAATATTTGTAATATATATTTAATAATAGTTGTAATATATATTTAATATTTGTATAAATTTAAGTTATTAATATTTTCGGAATTTTTAAAATCGATTTCTAAGGATTTTCTCCACACAGGATATAAAGTACAACTTTCGAACTCATTTTGGGCAAAAGAGTATTTACTGATAAGTAAACTGCAATTAATAAACAGAAAATGACAAAAGATCCGAATTATATTTGAAGATAAGTAAAAGATTTTCCAACTGATTTAAAAATTTAGCGATCAGCATTGTAATCAGTCGACTGTCAGACTCATATTTCAGATTTATGCCAGATTTATTTTAAATATTGCACATATAAAAGATACATTTTCTTATGAATAAAATATTCAGATATATGTGTGTGTTTATATCTATAGATCACAAGGGACACATACATATATATGTGTGTGTGTGTGCATTTGAATTCTTCGATAAACTAAAAGATTATAAAAGTTAACGGACGCAATGCTTGCATCTATTAAAACTCATAGAGTAAAGAGGAAGTAAAGAGATAAAGTATGGTGGTTGGGAGCGACGCCAAAAATGTAACCCTAAAATCCACTACGCTTGGCCCAAACACAATCACGTGCTTTCGCTAAAACGAAGGAAATCTTTAATAATGCAGTTTTTAAACCATAACTCAATGAAAGGCTTCTTTAGAATGCTTAAATATAAGCATATCATTTAAATTAAAAAAAAATGTGATGTGAAAGAATTCGGTCCCTGTCTCTCGTGCTTGTTTCGTTTGGGCCGAATAATGGCCCTTAATTTGAGTGATAACGCGCATCACCATTTGCAAACCATTTTTACGGCATACTGTATCTCTTAAAACTAAAATTCTAGTACCAAACGAAAAATCAAATTTTTTTCATTATTAATTTTGACAATTTTCATATGATAAGGAAAAAAAAACATATTTTTATTAATTTCTATCATATTTTTGCCTTTTTTGATAAGTTAAAAGAAAACTGCAAGGCATTGATGCATACATATTTTTAAATTTTAACCAATTTTCGATGAAAAAAGCATAAGGAATAAATTAAAAGCAAACGCCAGAGGTTGTTAACACTTTGGGTCTCTTAATTTCCCCGTAACCATAGAAACAAATGACCGTTTAAGGCACGCTTACAAATTTAAAGCATTTTCAGAAAAAAAGAACCATCGAGGAAATGAACATTTCTCATAATATTATGATGCGTGTAATGCATTTAGAATTATTTTAAAACTATATCTGTATTCCTAACCGCTTGTCTCTTTAATAACTTTCGTAACGATGTTAAGGTAAAAGTTGTTAAAGATTAGAAGAAAATTAATAAGGTAAATAAAATGTTTTTCTAATTATGTTTTTCTCCACTAAATGCTCACATAAAAATTATTAAAAGTGAAATAGAGGGAATGAATATTTCTGAAGTGAGATGTAATTTAAAATCAATTTTAAATTAAAATTTATGTACATAACAAAATTTTGAATTATATATGGTTTACCAAAAGCCATATTTTAATCCCTCCCCCCCCCTTCCATTATTTCGGAAATGCATTACAATTTCGACGCTTGTTAAATAGATTTAAAGCGAGATTGATTGAATATGTATCATACAGCACAATAGTGCTGTATAGTAGAGCTCAGCTGCATCTCTAATGTTTAAGTCCAAAGTTTGCCTCTTAATAACTTTGGACCCAATCATCGGATCGCGACGAAATTCAAAAGGGGAAGTGCCCTTCCCTAGATATCAAAGTTAAAAAAAAATCATCCAGATCCACCGATTAGTTTTGGAGATCCAGAACCCCTGTTTTGGCACTTTTTGCTCGTGAAACAACAACAACAAAAAAAGAAACAACTCAATTATAATCAGAACCAGGAAACATTCAGCGACGTGTAATAGCTTGTTCGAAAGCTTTTAATTTAGGGATGTGAATTTCGAAGGTCCGGTAAAAAAAAAAAAAATAAAAAATTAAGGAAATGGCACCCATTTAAAATTTATATAACACTATTCCCTTCATAATTTAACATTATAGAAATCTCTCCTTTTTAATTGCTAATTCAATTGTTACTTTCGAATTGGCACCAACTAAAAACAATTCAATAATTAAAAAAAAAAAAACGATAATACTTTTTTTTTTTTTTTTTTTTTTTTTTTTTATAGATCAATAAAAATTCTGATTCTCCTTATAGTTTTGAACCTTTGAAGTTGACATCATTTGAAACAGAAAATGCATATTTTTCATAAACATATACAGGGTGTCCGAAAAGTCTGGAAACGGTCGAATAACTCAAGAAATACATATGAGATTGAAAAACGAAAATATACGTGTTAAATATTTTTAAATAAGCTACTCAGTGATACCAAATTTGACCTTCGCAACCAACCTTCGCTCCTGGAGGTCAGAAGGGGTCCAACTTTAAAATCTTAAATTACCACCTCCATTTTTCATTACAGATTCGGATTCTACGGACAAATATACGTAACTTTTATATTTGATGTTTATTTCGAATCCTCGTTTATCACGGTGTAATTAAGCATATTAAATCGATACATATTTCGGTTTTCCAGAATTTTTGACGTCAAATTCCTCGTTTTTTGCAGGAGTATCGTTTCCTGAAAATCACCCGTGGCAATTATTTTGATAATGCTACACTGTAAAAAATTTAACTCATTTGCTAGAGCTTCACTCCACCGCTTTTATAGAAAACGGTTACTTTACTGTGTTATGGAGCATTCTCATTGGTCATAAAAGAGATATTCTATAAAAGCTGTAGCGTCACTCCACAGCTTTTATAGAATATCTCTTTTATGATCAACGAGAATGCTCCATAACACAGTAAAGTAACCGTTTTCTATAAAAGCGGTGGAGTGATGCTACAGCAAATAATAAAATACAAGATGAATGTAGATTCTACCATTGCAAAATTCAGTTTCGCCTCCAATTAGAAAAAAAAAAAATCGATAGAAGTTTTTTAGAAGGGCGACCCCGTTGAGATTGCAATGAACTAACTTCATTTTTCTTGTGTTTATCAATATAGCAAACAGAACGGCGTGAAATACCCAATTGAATAGCAATTTCTCTCTGAGACATTGGAATTGCGGAATAATAAAGAGATACAATTTGGCGTGCTACTTCTCCATTGAATAGATTCATCAAAAACGGATTTTTTCTTTAGTTTAAACGCTTTTTTATAGACTCTGAGTAAAAGGAAATGCAATTTAACAATAAAACGAATGGAATCCCATCGAATTCGACGAATGAAATGTTTAAAAGACCCGATCGATTTGGTTTAAAAAAAAAGCAAAAGTAATTACATTATTGAATCAATATATAATAAATATATTTACAAAGTAAATGTCAAATTTGCCAGTTAAAATTTTGCATGCAATTATTCGCACAAGTACAGTTAAAATTGTAATATGAGTGCCGGCGAAATCCAGAAATTTTATTTTATATGCACTCACAGAAAAATAGCTTTATTAAAAAAAAAAAGTAATATCGGGTACTACTAGGTTATCCCATCGACCAAAAAATTATCGCCAAACTATAAGATTAAATGCCTATAAGATAAAACTATAAGACTAATGGATGATCGTGAATGTCACATTCAATGACATTAAATACAATTCATGTGTTTAAAATGTCATTAAGTGACTTTTATTTCGACTTTTTATTAATATTTTTATTAATATTCTACTGATTATTTATTTTTTCGTTATTTAAAATAAAAATTAAAGTCAATATGTATAATTTGGCGAAATTGGTCGACGGGATAACAGAGTAGTACCTAATATTGTTATGAGTAAAAATACGATGTTTTAAATAGTGACGTCATTTTCTCTTCAAATGTTCTTTAAAAGTTACTGTTTATGAAAAAGGCATCCATAATAATATTGTAATTCCCATTTATCTGGTTGCTGAATGACATAATTTTCCTCATTTGAAATTTCTCTTATTTTGATTTAGACATTAATTTTTATCATATATTATTTTCTGTCATTTTATTTACATTATTAATATTATTTCTCAGTAAATATTTTTTTAAAACTCAATTAGTGCATAATTATACGCAATCATTTTAGAAAATAAATTTTTACTATTGAGAGAAAAGCTAAACTGTGTTGCCACCATTTTGAAGAAATGTCATGAAAAAGCTTTTAAAATTAAAAATAAAATATAAAAATGGAAATAAATATGGAAATAATGGAAATTGTTTGCTGCCATTTTTTGCTGCCATTTGCAGCAGAAAATCATTCGGTGCTAATAACCGAGCCACATTTTGATTATTTTTATCAAATTCCAGAATACTATCTAGGGAGGTCTAGCATTTCAATATTAATAGGCGTTGCACCAGCAATATCATCTTGAACAACCTTTAATATAGTATGCGGCATGATAGAAAGCAGGCTGACAACTCAGCACTATGTTTCCAATGTCATAAGTCAAAATAAACACAACACGAACAAGTCGAAAATTTACTGCAAAGAAATGAAAAAATCGCTTACCTCAATGCGAAAAGGTCAGCAATTGAGGCACGCTCAATCGCTGACCTTTGCGATTGAGCTTTATTGAGAAAAGACAAAACAGATTACGAAAATAGAAAACAAACCATCAAACACCTTGAAAAACCAACCACTGACTCAAAAACCGCCCCTCACACGTCAACTACAGATCAGTTCCAACCTCGCGTTACGTCATTCATCGGTGACTAACATTGAACTTTCTGTTTAGATGACTGTCTTTTCATCGATGACAGACAGTCTAAAATATGATATAAAACTAAAATGTAATATGATATAAAAATTCTTTTGATTCAAAGTTTTTTTAGAAAAACTGACCAGCGTAGCGGGCGAAGTCTGCTAGTTGTACTATATTTTTAAAATTTTGTATATCGGGTGTTAAAAAATGCATAGTTATTTTAATATTTCAAATAGCTTACAGAGTTGAAAATTTTTTGCATTAATCCGGCAAAAATATTTCATAATACTAAAAATTCGAAATTTTTTGTTATCATTATATGCACAGTCGCGCTTAAATTGTATTCATCTCTAATACTGATTTAGCTTTTGCTGGTGAAACTACCCGGCAGATTTTTTTTAAAGACAAAGTAAATAGTTTATTTCAGTTACCATTTTTCAAGTTTTGGCAAATCACTGAATTTAGAGTGTGTGTTTTTTATTTACATTCCAAGTTTCCAAGTTCAAATTTTTCTAAAAATTCAGAACCTGCCACGTAATTTTTTGAAACAGCTGTAGAACCTAGTATATATATATTTATATATATATATACAGGGTGTCCCAGAAGTAATGGGACAAACTTAAAGGGGAGATAGGGACATAACAAGGTTCCAGAATTGCATAGCAACCCATGGTCAGAAACGTCTTCGTTCGTTTGTATTTTGTTCACAAGGTCATTGGGGTTTGGTCAGCAATGGATTGGCCGTGGAGGACCGGTTCCCTGGCCACCACGATCTCCCGATTTAAGCACCATCTATTTCTTTCTTTGGGGCGCACTGAAAAATGCTGTGCACGCAACGTCTGTGGAATCTGAAGTGGATCTGGTTGCAAGACTCATCTGTGCTACTGCGGATATCCAAAAAAATCCAGGTGCAGAGGGAGACCGGGGTTAGTTGTGCAAGCGGCAAGTTGTGCCATTGAGCTTCCTGGCTGACCCAATAGGTTACAGCAACTGCAGCGCCATGTGAGTGAAGAGGTTGATTGTCTCAATGTGCTGCGTATTTTTTAGCACTTTCCAACAAAGTTGAAAAGTGCTTATGCATTCGGTTTGTCTGGCCGTATGGCCTTATGTCTGGATGGCCGTCTGTCCGCGCTCTAACTCCCGTAAATATACTCGGATTGCTATGAAATTTTTATACTTTATTGAGGTTTACCCTAGCACGAACCCTATTGAAAATGAAGTATCTACCATGATTAGTTTATCTACAGAGAGAATCAAAAGTTTCCGATTACATTACGGCCTTTTGGGAAAAATCGTTAATATACTCGGATTGCCATGAAATTTTAGGACGTTATTGATGTTTACCCTAGCACAAGTCCTATCGCAAATGAAGTTTCTACCATGATTAGTTTATCTACAGGGCGAATCAAAAGTTTTCCATTACATTACAGCCCATGGGGAAAAATCGTTAATATACTTGGATTGCCATGATATTTTAGGACGTTATTGACGTTTACCCTAGCACGAACCTTATTGAAAATGAAGTTTCTACCATGATTAGATTATCTACAGGGCGAATCAAAAGTTTTCCATTACATTAGGGCCCATGGGGAAAAATCGTTAATATACTCGGATTGCCATGAAATTTTAGGACGTTATTGACGTTTAGCCTAGCACAAGCCCTATCGAAAATGAAGTTTCTACCATGATTAGTTTATCTACAGGGCGAATCAAAAGTTTCCGATTACATTACGGCCTATGGGGAAAAATCGTTTCAAAGGAATTTTAAAGATATTATACCCTCTCAAACATATTAAAATATGCATTCTATAAAATATAAGGTGAAAATGTAGCTATTATTCATTTACAGGGCCACACAAAAGAATTCCATTAGATAATGGTAAAAGGGGGAATTGTGGGTGACATATTTTAAATATATTAAGCTGTTTCATGTATAATAAAATTGATATATGTCACTGAGGCTTAATATAAATTATACGCTACTGTCTTGTATAATATGAAGTGCATAGCATTTACAGGGCCACACAAAAGATTTCAAATTGTATATTCTTTCCGAAGTACAGTATATGTGTCCGATGATGGCTGATGGAGGGATGAAATACATTTTAATTGTGATATTCGCATTTATATTTTGCTAAATATATGCACATTATACGGTGTATATAAATGTTATAGTTGATATACAGGGCTACCCAAAAGAGCTCACCAACGTTACTGAATATGCGCATAATTTATTTAAACGTGGTTCTTAAATAAGCTATGCATTTTTACGCTGAGCTGCATTCAATTTACTGTGAAATGTTTTCAGAATATAGATAAAAGGATATACAGGGCTACGCAAAGAATTTGGTACATGGACGCCTATGAATGATGATTTATGAGAATGTGATTTCAGTTGTTTTAAAAGTGTTTTAATTTACAATAAATTTTAACCTAATGCTGACGTGTAATAAAGGGACAATGTAAACTACAGGGCTGAACAAAAGTATTCAAGTATGTTTCCATCTATTAGTATGAATTGCTGAAAAAAGAAATTTTAAGCTACAGGGTATTTTCTTGCTAAACTAAATTTTCCAATTATATCAACTGACATATGAAATACAGGGCTGTTCAAAAGTACTGGAATACATATTTGGGTATATTTAACTATACACTATTATTTCCCTAAATAACAAAGTTTTGTTAAAGATTTCATTAAGTGTTGGAAAGTGCTTTATAATCTATGCTTAACGCATGATTTTTCTTACTTGTTAAAGTATAGCGTCGCGTTGTTTTCGAGATAAAAATATTTATCTTGCTTTCTATCGTAAAAATAAATTTTGCGACCTGCATTTGAATCTTCATTGCCACTAGCGTTACTGAGTTATGTAAACTTCCTTAACATGAATTAAATGCTTACATTTGAGCTGTTATTCTATGCATTTCATTTGTTAATCATGCCAATATTTCGGAAACTAACGTATAAAATTCAAAATGGCGCAACGCGGGGTTGGTTGTGACGAAGTCTAAGAGGCAAGTTGTGATACTTCCACCTTACACGAGTCACAGATTACAGCCCCTTGATGTGTCAGTAGACGGGCCGGGCCGTTCAAAAAATTCTACAATCAAACTGTATGTGGATAGTTGAAATCGCATCAGGGAAGCATTGTGTCGATCTACGACATACCAGGTATTGTCATGATAGCCCTTCCTAGTGCTGCCAAAAACATTCAAGCAGGATTTCATTGTAGTGGAATTTGGAAATTTAATAGGAACATTTTTTACAGATGAAGGCTTCCTATGTTCCTCAGTAACTGATCCACCTTTATCTATCGGAGATGAGAGCGTTAAAGACCAGAATGACAATGAAAAAAAAATTGGTAAACATGTAACTGTTAATGAATCAAGCACTTCAGCAATAACTTTAATCAATAATGGTGAGATTGCAGGACCGCGTTCAGGAGTAAGAAATCTCATTCAATTAGATGATTTTATGACAACGGATAATAGCAATGTGTCAGTAGTATGTCTTACAGAAATAAGACTACCTCCTAAAGCAGGACCTCGAAAAGGCAAGCGATCTATTCGTAAATGTTTGAAATCAGCCATTCTAACAAGCACACCTGTAAAAGAGAAAATTCGAGCAGAACAAAAAGCAAAAGAACGCAGAAAACAAATTGAAGAAGAAAAAGCAAAAAAGAAACTGTATGGAAAGGCCAAGCAGTGCATAAAAAATTGCACCTAGGTTATTGAATAAAAGGGAGAAGTAAGTTTTGGATAGCTTTCAAGAAGATGAATTGCTTATGTCTATTTTGCTTGGACCAATACAAACTTTCTAGACCCGGAGAAGATTGGGTGCAATGCACGACATGTAAAATATGGGTGCATATCAAATGTACCAAAAATGAACTTTGTTATATTTGTGTTAACTGCAAATAAGACGCTGAAACAAGCGATGACAATATAGGATATAGGCCTACACGTTGTAGTAGGCTTCCGAGTCAAAGATCAATATGGCCAAAGATTAGTGTTGGCTTAATTTTTATTTCTTTCCTGATTAAGACAGTTTTTTTTTCTTTTTATTGCTAAGTGTCTCTAAAAGTATCTTTATAAAGGATTAAGAGTTTACAAATGCTAACAAAAGTGTTAACAATTTACCTATTTTTTCATTTGATTTACAATATTATTAAAACATGAAAGTGTTTTATTGTCCGTTATAAATGAATAAATTTCTCATTCTTGATTTAACGTATTCCATGTAATCGCTTTTCTTACATAATTTGTATATGTTACAATGTACCTGTATGTGTCATTTATGTGTCACAATGTGCCCCAAGCATGTCACAACTTGCCCCGTACCGGGGTTAGTAGTGACAAATTCCGAGGTTACGCAGAATTAATTTTGTGATGAAAAACGTTAATAATATTAATAATAGTTTCATAAATATGTTACGCAAGACTTACTCTAATGATATGATACACTAAATCTTTCGCTTCAGTTCAAATTTTACGGCTAATATAAAAAATGTCGAAAATGTCACTACTAGCCCCGGTCTCTCCTACTTGAGCGAGTCCGCCAATCCATGGTTCGACGGTGTTATGCATGCATCGCTAGCAAAGGTGGAAACTTTAAACATCTTTTGTAACATTTTCACATATCATCTACTACAGTAAATGTAATATCGTTGACCAATAAATTATTTCAGATGATCCCAGTCTTGTGTCACTTCGTCCCTTGTACCTGTCATAATATCTTCCCATGACGTTTCCGACCATGAGTTTTCTATGCAATTCTGAATTCTTGTGATGTCCCCTACCACCTCTTAAAGTTGTTCCATTACTTATGGGACACTCTCTCTCTCTATATATATATATTATATTATTTACACATTATGCATCTGTTGCTCAAAAAAGCATATTCATGCAATTTAGAATATTATATATATATATATATATATATATATATATATATATATATATATATATATATATATATATATAATACCATTAAAAGTAGACAAGATTCACCAATGGATTTTATCAACAAAACAATAAACCAAAACGAAGAATTAAATTGAATTATAGTAAACAATATTAACCATTTGAAATTAACCATTGAATTTAATAACTTATAGCACATTGAACATGGAAGGAAAAAAGAATAATATGAATACAAATGAAATTTGTAGAACCAAAGCAGAATCTTCAGGTCCCAAATACTTTGGAACTACAAATGGAGTGTGTTGTTATGTTTTTTTTTTAGTAATATTTTTTTTTGTATAAATTATTTTAATATTCCAAATTTAAAAAGCACTCTTGTTAAGATATTGTTAATACGGCTTTTTATAATGCTTTGTGTATTTCATATTTAAAATTAGTCTTCCTTTTTTTTCTTAGTAGCGAAAACCCTGGACATTTCCTTTTTTTTTCTATTTATTTTTATGATCGTTCTCACGAGAATAAAGGCATTGTTGTGTATGAAAGTGAAAGTTTCCCATCCCCTTATCTAGCGTAAATAACACCCGTTCGTACGAATGCTTTTACTGTCCTGGAATTGTTGTACTATTTGAGTAAAGTGGTCCTTTGTTAATTTTTTTCGAAGAAGAGTAGCTTCTGGCTTGTGTGTAAAGGGCATATATTCAGCCTTGTTAAAAGTTGGCCCACACGCATAGTTTATTGCTTGCGTACGTGAATGAATAGTACCCTAAAATATTATAACCCATGACAAACGTTGACTGTCATTTGAGGCGGAGTTGATATTTTCCCAGACCCTTAAAGTTTTTATGACCGATTTGAGATAATAGGGCAAATTCACGGATATCGGCGAGCACTGGTTTGCAAGCAGGTGCAAAACTTAGAGACAGCTGTCCCTGCTATCTGACCACGTGATTGAGGGTAGGGGACGCAAGCGATGACCATATTTGGTCATGAGAGAGGGTGAATATTGCATTGGCCAATGAGATGGACTCTAGGAACAGGAGAGAAAGGGGAAAGCATTAGTCTTCCTAGTTTTTGGTGCCCCTTTTGATTTGCAGAGGGACGTGCAATTGGTTTTTTGGAAATAAAGTGAGTCTTGGTCAGAGCTTCGTATGGAGAGCATCTAGTAAACGATTGCGGATAAGTCTTGTCTCCCCCCTCCCCTGTTTTTTTAATCTGGGAGAGGGGAGGCCAAAAGAGTTCTTCGAGATTGGCAGTCTAAGAGAAAGCACTCCAAGTGTAAGTCAGGAAGAAATGCTACCTGCCGGAGAGAGCCGAGATCTTGCCGTGAAAGAATATCCCCTCCGATCTAGCCTTCACCGTGAGCAGTGGAATGATTAGCGATCTAAGACAACACACTCCAAGTGTAAGTCAGGAAGAAATGCTACCTGCCGGAGAGAGCCGAGATCTTGCCGTGAAAGAATATCCCCTCCGATCTAGCCCTCACCGTGAGCAGTGGAATGATTAGCAATCTAAGACAAAACACTCCAAGTGTTAATCAAGAAAAAGTACTACCTGCCGGAGCGAGCCGAGAGCTTACCGCGAAAGAATGTCCCTTCCGATTTAGCCTTCACCGTGAGCGGTGGAATGATTAGCGGTCTAAGACAAAAATCTTGAAAGAATTCAGCTGTTGCTTAAACTGAGTATAGAAACTGGGAATTATGCTTTGAGACTGTTGCTCTAGTGCATGGAAGACTTTGTGTACTGCTGTCCATCATATAAATGAAAAATACTCAAAATGGGTAAATGAAGGAATTCAGCTGCTGCTTAAACTGAGTATAGACACTGGGAATTCTGCTTAGAGACTGTTGCTTTAATGCATGGAAGATTTTGTGTACTGTTGTCCATCATATAAATGAAAAATACCCAAAATGGGCAAATTGAAAGAGTTCAGCTGCTGGTAAGAGATATATTCTGTATTTAATCTTAAACGATTTTCATCTTAGTGATTAATCTTGTAGTGATTTAGTATTTCCATATATCTACAACAAAAGTTGTATTGGTGAATTCAGATGTTTTTTTTTTTTTTGTTTTTCATTTTTATGTTAAATTAAATAAAGGAGAATGTATATAAAGGATATGCTTTAGTATAGTTTTTTTTAGTTTTTTTTTTTTATCTTACCTTGATATTAATTTATTTGAATTTTAACCTCTATAGTATCGAAATAACTATACTAAGTTTTGTAATACCATAAAATTAAAGTAGTTACTTTGAATGTTTGGAAGTAAAATAATTTTCAACCATTACCTATTTTTTTTTATTTGGAATTTTTAAAAAACTTTTAAAAAAAAAAAATAAAAAAATAACTTAATAAATAATTAAAAATCATATTAACACTGATTAATTAACATACTATTGCTTAAACTGAGTAAAGATATTTGACTAGGTATTAGAAATTTTAAAGCAAAAACTGTTAAGAAATTCACTTGATTTTAAATGAATTAACTTATCTTATAAACAAAATAAAAGAAGAAAAAAAAAATGGAGAAGTTAAAGCAGATGTACTAACACTTTACGAGATTGGCCAAAAATATCATTGTTGATTTCTGGGGTGTTTATGTTTGTTATTTCTAGTTTTTTAATTTATTCAAAATTATATCTTTCTTTGCCTTCTTGAAAATAAGAAGGATTTCAGGGTCTCTCTTCTCTCTTTTATAATGTTAGATTGAATCTTGTATTTTTAAATTGTTAATATGAGTTTAATATCTCAGGAATCAACATTGATAAATGTTGGGTTCTACTGCAGATCAAGGTTTAGTACTTGAGACTGGGTCAGATTGAGAATCTTGCTGTGTTCTTTCTTATTTACTTGTATTCATTAAATTTTAAAGAATCTTAAATTATATTTGTGTTTATCCTTTTTATCGTTTTAATTTGTCGTTTAGTTTGTTTATCTTAATGATTTCTTAATGTTAACTGGTGTAATCTTAACTTAATTAATTCTTTTTTTTATATAAACATCTAATTTATTTAATTAAACCAACAACAAGATTCATGTGATTGGAAATTTGATCCAGATCTCATTAAATTCTTTAATAAAGCTGAAGAATATTTATTGATCTATATTAACTAAGTATAATTTGCTGAGCAGAAGTTGCAATTAATTAAAGTAATGAGCTGTTGCAGAAGTTTAATAAAAAGAACCCAACACAACAAATGGTGCCGTGTGTGAAAAGCCTGGTTATTGTGACAAATAAATGGTACCGTGTGTGAAAAGCCTGATTATTGTGGTACAATAAGTATAAAAATAGTACTATGAAGTAGAGCCTATTTGTTACAACAATAGCCTGAATTTTGATATATATTTACTATATTAAGAGTGAAACGAAATGAAAATATATGTGTTTTGTGATTTTATTGTGTATTATGTTTGATTATTTTAGTGTATGTTGTGCATAACCAATAGGGGTGTACATAACTTACTAATTTCAAATGCTTTTTTTAGTTAGGCAATTTTACCGGGTTTTCAAAAAAACTATTTAATTTGAAATTTTTACTGTTATTTGTACATTTAAATGAGTGTTTGGGCTTACTGAGAGAATTATATGCCAATATAAGTTATGTATTTATGTATTTTTTATTTATTTATTTATTTATTTTTTTTTTTCTCTCTTTCTTGGGCATCTGAGAATTAAGTAGCAGTTAAATTACTTTATTTTCTATTATTTTATTTTTAATTCGGTGTGAAGTTTTGCCTAAAAATGACAGAAAATCAGCATTTCAAGGAGCTCGCTCTTATTCAGAAAAAGAGCGCATTAATCGAAAATGTCAGTCTTATTCAACCCTTTTAGTGGCGAAGGCAACTCTTGCTCATTTTCTGCATTTTTAGAAAAGTATGAGCAGTTGTCCGAGTTCTTTAATTGGTCAGAGGATGAAAAAAAATTTGCCCTACTAAGTAGATTAAGTGGGAATGCTGCTAGGATATATAAATTGCACCGCACTAAGGGAACTGAAGAAATAATTAAAGTACTTAAAGAGAGATATACGCAAGAGCTAGCCCCTGATATTGCTTTGACCCAATTTTTGAATTTTAAACAAAATCCCCATATGCCTGTTCAGGAATTTTACGACAGAGCATATGATTTGTCCCTTAAAGCATTAGTAGTCGAAGGTGTAGAACAGAATGTTGCTGATAAAAGCAGGGAAGCTCTACTGCATTCTATGTTATTAAGTAATTTAGTTCCTGAGATAAGAAGAGGAGTTATAACTAGGTGCCCTAAGACACCTGTGGAAATTTTAGAATTTGCCCTCCTTGAGGAAAAAGCATTAAAAAGTGTTAATCCTTTATATAACATGCAGGTAGAGAATATCAACCCTTTTTTCCCCCAAATTGCCCAGCAAAGTGTTGCATGTGCTGCTATCCAGCCAAGTCACCCTAATCAGTCAGAACAGGAAATTAGTAAACTGCGGGAGCAGGTAGAAGCTCTTACTAGTAAATTAGAGAGATTTTTAGAGGGTAGCAATCAGCAAAGAGACTTTCACACTACTGAGAGGCCTCAGTATAGAGAATTCATCTGTTACGTGTGTTCCCAAACAGGGCACATAGCCAGATTTTGTCCACAAAACCAAAATGCTAATAGAGGGAACTTTCAGAATTTTAGAGGAAGAGGTAGGGGTAGTTATTCTCAGTCCCACCAAAATCGCAGGGGAGGATATAATAATTACAGAGGTAGAGGGAATAGAAGTAATGATAATGGTGTAAATATAGAAAGCGAGAATGTTCAGAGCTCAATTAGTGAAGGGAATAATCAAAACAATTCTTTAAACAGGTAAGGGCTGGTGTCGATTTGGTCGAATCGTCTCCATCAAGGCCTCTAGACCTCCCAATTATTTTTAGTATGTTTTCACCCCAGTCTTATCATTTACCTACTGTCCTCATAAATGTAAATAATGTGTTTTTTAATGCGCTATGTGATACAGGATCTGCTATAAATATTTTAAGTAATACAATACTTAATGGTTTAGATTCTTATGAAATTGTGGAGTGCAACACCCCTATTTTAACGGTGACTGGCGAGAGAGTGCTTTTAAACCATAAAATTTCCTTAAATTTTAAATTTAATAATTTATTATGTCAGTCTGAGTTTTTTATTGTCCACGGTAAGTTGGCCGATGAGTTTAGTGTAATTTTGGGGATGCCCTTTTTAAGTAAATATCAGGCTGTAATTAATTGTAAAAATAACAATGTGGTTTTAGATGTTCCTACTGAAACGCAGTGTAAGCAAATAGTAGAGAGTCATATGTCAAATGTTTTACCTGTGAAAAATTCTAGAGAAAAAAATGTTGTAAATAGTATCAGTGTAAATAGTATAGGTTTGGAGAATAATTATGTAAATACTTGTAATGTGCAATCTAAAGGCAAGCAAAGTTCTGATAGTGAACAGAGAAGTAAGTGTAGTAATAAGAGTACTCCTAGGAAAAGTGTAAACAAAAAGAGTAAGGAATGTGTAAAAGAAAAATTTGGGAATCTGAGTAGTGGAAATGAGACGGTTCAGGGTAATATGTATCCCATTATGGAGGAAAGGGTAGACTCAAGCATAACATTTATTGCGAAAGAGTCAGAAAGTGAAATTGCTCAGGTTTTTTGTTTGCAAAGTGTACCAGGGAGTAACTCAAGTACTAATGAGTGTGAAATTAATGAGAATAATGTGCCTTTAGACCTTAGCCAGCAATCAGCGAGTCAAATTGTACAGGAAAATTCAATCTATGTCCATGAAAATTTTTACATATCTGAGGATAATGAAAATGAAGTAGTAAATAGAGCAAATCAGACTAATGAGTTAGGCATTGTTGACAATAATAACAGAAATAGCGAAAGTACTTCCTTAGCTATTTTATGCGAGAGAATTTCTGTTCCCCCCCAGTCAAAATTAATAGCTGAAGTAAAATGTAATAGAATTAATTTTATAAAAGATAATGATATACTGATATTAGAACCTTTAGCGAAGAATTTAAGCCAAGGGCTTCTTATTTCTCGAGCCATTTGTACCCCAGAACATGGCCTTTTTGTTTCGCTTGCTAATTTTTCGAATAAAACTGTTAAGCTAGGAAAAAATACTTATGTTGCTAAAATTCAGAAATGTGTAGATAAATCTAATATACCCTTAAATAATAATAATATAACTTGTAATGTAAATTTAACCACTCCAATAGCTGACTTTGATCACGCTGATCTCACTTGGAGCTCTGATATTGATTTAAGCCATCTAGACCCCCCCTTAAAATCTAAAATGCAGGAATTTTTAGACCTAAATAAAGATGTGTTTGCAGCTTCTGTCCTAGACTTACCAGGCTGTAATACCATACCCCATGTTGTAAATTTAACCTCTGATAAACCTGTAAAATCCAAAGCTTATAGAGTCCCATATAAATTACGCCAGGAGATGGAAGATCAACTTAATATTTTACTGCAAGCTGAAATTATTTCCCCATCTATGTCTGAATTTGCTTCACCAGTTATTCTTGTAGAAAAAGCAGATGGTTCTTATAGGTTAGCTGTCGATTTTCGTAAACTTAACAAGAATCTTGTCAAAGATGCATATCCTATCCCAAACATTACTGACTCTGTTGATGCGTTAAGTGGAGCTAATTTTTTTCGACACTAGATTTAACTAGTGGCTTTTTTCAACAGGTCATAAGACCCGAAGACAGGCATAAAACTGCTATTATCACGCATAAAGGTCTTTTTGAGTGGAATAGAAATTGTTTTGGGTTGTCCAATTCAGGCAATAGTTTTCAGAGGCTAATGAATGCCATTTTTGGAGATTTAGGAAATCTAGGAATTTTAGTGTATATAGATGATATTGTCATTGCGTCTTCTGATGTAGAATCCCATTTTGAAAAACTTAAATTAGTATTTGATAGACTAAGACAACATAAACTGAAACTTAAGCCCAGTAAATGTAATTTTCTTTCGAATAAAATACAGTATCTTGGCTTTGAAATTAATAGCGGGCAAGTATCCCCGGTTAATAAAAATATTGAGATAATAGAAAAATTGCAACCACCTACAAATCGTAAAGGTGTCAGGTCTTTTATTGGAACCCTATCATTCTATAAGCGTTTCATACCTGACTTCACAAAAAGGGCAATTAATTTAATCGATTTGACTAAGGAAACTGGACATTTTGCCTGGACAAAAGAAGCCCAGGAGGAATTTGAAGATTTAAAAAAGGCTTTAATATCTAAACCGTGCCTAGTATTGCCTGATTTTACTAAAGAATTTTATCTATATACAGATGCGAGTGGAGAAGCACTGGGTGCTGTTTTGTCACAAATGGATAATGAGAATAAAATTCATCCAGTGGCGTTTGCCAGTAGGCGACTAAAAGGTGCAGAGACAAGATATTCTGCCACTGAGAGAGAACTTCTCGCTCTGGTTTGGGCGACTAGTCATTTTAAGTGTTATCTAGCTAACACTCATTTTAACATTTTTACTGATCATGCACCACTTACTTTTATGTTAAAGATTCATGACCCCACCTCACGTATAGCCAAATGGGTATGTACTCTTTCAGATTTTGATTTTACTATTAAATATATTAAAGGGAAATGCAATAGTGTAGCAGACTTTCTATCTAGATTTGCTAAAATTGATGAAACACCTGAAATTAGTAAGAGTAATTTTTGTATTCAAGTAGAAAAAGAAACTACTTTTGTTCCCCATTCAAATTTAATTGAGAAAATTAGTGAATTACAAAAAATTGATAAGAAATGTTGTGAAATAGCTAGAAAATTAGACAAAAATATAGATATAGCGCCTAAATACATGAAGTTTTTTTTTAGAGATGATATTCTCGTATGTGAAGATACCAGAGATTCAAGTATAATAAATAACCCTATTAAATTAGTAGTTCCTAGGGATATGATTGAGCAAGTGTTCGCTCTAACACACGATTCTCTAGCGGCTTGTCATCAAGGGTTTAAGAAAACGATTGACCGCATCCGGGAGCACTTTTACTGGCCCGGAATGTCGGCCGATGTCAAGCATCTAGTAGAATCATGTATTAGTTGCCAGCAGAAGAGGGCGTATAAACCAGATCAGCAAGCACCCCTTCAACGGATGCCTACACCTGAATTTCCCATGAACAAAGTTCATCTAGACCTAATTGGCCCATTACCGGTCACGTTTTCTGGTAACACCCATATTGTTACGTATATAGACTCGTTTACTAAATGGCCAGAGGCCTATGCTGTTAGCTCTACCACGTCTGATGTTATCGCAGATACACTTGCCGATTTCATTTCACGTTATGGCGCTCCTGTGTATATTGCGACTGATAATGGAAGAAATTTAATATCGGAAGCGATTGAGCATGTATATAAAATGTTCGGTATTAAACATATAACTACATCTGCCTTTCACCCAGCCTCGAATGGACAGATTGAACGGCAGAATAAAACTTTAAAAAACGCACTCAGTCACATTGTAAATGAGAACCAGTCAGACTGGGATACTAAGCTAAAATTTGCCCTGTTAGCGATGCGTTCGGCTGTGCATTCTTCGACTAAATTAACCCCCGCAGCAGTTTTATATGGCAGAAACTTAAATCTACCATATAATCTATTTTCGCAGTCGCCGAGGTTTAGCTATAACGACGCCCCATCTTTTTGTGAATTATTAATACCCGCACTCCAAAAGGTATATGCTGAGGTGTATGATAGTTTAGTTAAGGTGTCTGAAAGCCAGGAAAGGTACAGAGAAAAAACTGCAGTCGTTAAGGATTTAAAAGTAGGCGATAGAGTGTGGTTATTTAACCCATCCATCACTGCTGGCAATACGAAAAAATTGTCAAAATTAAATAACGGCCCATTTACTATAATTGAGAAGCTCAGTGAAGTTAATTTTAAGATAGCATTAATTGCTAATCCGTCTAAAACTCAAATTGTCCATGTAGACCGCCTCACTTTATTTAAAGATAGGCATATTTCAGGTGTAAATGAGCAAAATGGAGACGATATTGTAGACCAAAACAAACGCCAACCTCTGATATCAACTACGAATGATTCAAATCATTCTCAATTCGAGTTCACCACGCGAAGGAAAAGGAATCGATTCATAAATAGATTTCCCCCTCCCATTCCATGTCAAGGAACCAGCCAACCTGCAGTGCAATCTACGAGCAGACGACAAGAGGGTTGCGAGGAAACGGTGGGTGGGTTGCTCTCAGAAGCACGGGAAAATACGGTAATAGCGAGCGCTGATAACTGTGAGGGAGTTAGGCAGGTAGGAACGCATATTGATTCGGTGCGCGTGAGTCGTTCGCGAGATCGTAATGGCGTCTGTTTATCTAGGCGAAACAAATCTTATTCGATTCCGAGAACTGGGTATGCGTTTCGAAAAAGGGATTCGCGACCGAATTATAAACTGTAGGGCGGTTTAACTTTATTTTTTTTAGATTGTATATAAATACTTGTGATTTTAGTTATTCTAGGAAGGTTTTATGCGCGAGTTAGCTAAAATTTAAGTAATTTTCGAGCCTCGATATCGTTTGTTTTGATTTGGTTCCGCTGTTATTTAATGTGGATTTCCGCCAGTTCCGTGTTTTCTCTCGGTGATTTATGGATTATTTCGATAGATTAGGACCGTGTAAGTGCTCCACCCCCTATATGTGTTCTTTTTTTTATTTTTTAGCGGGTTTTAGCGCTAATTTTGGGGACTTAGAGAGATTTCGGGTCAGGAAATTTTGGAGTAGAGATTTGGTAGCAGTACATGTGATGCCTGCGTATTCCTACTGCCCCTTTTTGTATATAGTATAGGTACTGTTAGGAATGTAGTTCATCTTTTATTATTTTTTTGCATTTCTTTTAACTTTGTATTTTTTTTGGGTATTTTTGATATTAGTTCTCTATTTGGGAAGTGGGGATTTAAGATACAGGTAGTGTACACCCCACAGCCCACAGATATATTATCTGGTTTATGTGTATTATATATGTATATATTTTGTTTATATAGTCTGTTTTGTTATTTCATGTGATTTTTCTAACAATATACCCATTGTTTATGTAAATTGGGTATTTTTAAAAAAAAATTAGTGGTACTTGTCAATGAAATTGGCGAACTCTCTTGTGAAATTATCAGTTCATTTTAAGTATTATGTGTAGCATTTTATGAATTTTTTTTAGTTACTACCAGTATATGGAATATTTACCCATTGATAATAACTAAGGCAGACAATTATCAGTCTAGGCTACACAAGGTAACCTATATAATTATAATGCTGTGATATAAAATGCCCATACACTTATGTAATACTGTGTCACCGATGCAAGTCATTGAACTGTTTCTTTTGTTTATATGCACATGTTATGCCACTGAATATAAACAAGTATTAGTACTGTTTTTTTTATGTGTACCCTATATATGTACTGAAAGGTTATTGCTATTTTTATTTTGTTTTGTGTATGTGTATACAAAATGTTATCGTACTATTATATGTATATATTTGTGATACCTACAGCTGGCAAGTAGTATATCTATTGTATTTTTTCAGAAATTGATTGTTTCGGTCCTTTGGCTCTATCCTGCTCACAGGATTCAAATTTTTAAAAAAAAAAAAAAAAATTTTAATTTTTTTATTCACTGGACAACTCTTCCTTGCATTCTACTTGTGGAAATTTTTTTTAGGGTTTTTTTTTTCTTTTTACAGAGGTGTTAGCAGATAGGGATATCCCAGTGTGTTGGTATTCGTGACGGTATAGCAGATGTAGAGATTTAATTAAGTATGCCAGGTATATAGTATAGATTTTAATAGCATCTTAGGCCCTAGTATATGTTTAACTTCTAGATGTTTTGCCCAAGCTTCAACTTAGCATTTCCGGTATGCAGAGTTGGTGTGGTAGCTTAGTAGGGTGATAGGTTATCAACTTTTCGGGTCGTCGTCTGATCTGTTCTAGGCGATTATCTTTATCCTACTTTTCAACCGGGGTACTGCATTGTTTTTTTTTTTTTATTTAATCTTTTCTTTCATTTTGGATTTAATTTTAAATATTTTTTTAGGACTTTCTTTAACTGACCTTTTGTGGTCATTTAGCTAAAAAAATAAAATTCTTGTTTTTGTTCAAAAATAATAATGTTTATTTTTTTTTCAACGAGGGGGAGCTCTTGTTATGTTTTTTTTTAGTAATATTTTTTTTTGTATAAATTATTTTAATATTCCAAATTTAAAAAGCACTCTTGTTAAGATATTGTTAATACGGCTTTTTATAATGCTTTGTGTATTTCATATTTAAAATTAGTCTTCCTTTTTTTTCTTAGTAGCGAAAACCCTGGACATTTCCTTTTTTTTTCTATTTATTTTTATGATCGTTCTCACGAGAATAAAGGCATTGTTGTGTATGAAAGTGAAAGTTTCCCATCCCCTTATCTAGCGTAAATAACACCCGTTCGTACGAATGCTTTTACTGTCCTGGAATTGTTGTACTATTTGAGTAAAGTGGTCCTTTGTTAATTTTTTTCGAAGAAGAGTAGCTTCTGGCTTGTGTGTAAAGGGCATATATTCAGCCTTGTTAAAAGTTGGCCCACACGCATAGTTTATTGCTTGCGTACGTGAATGAATAGTACCCTAAAATTTTATAACCCATGACAAACGTTGACTGTCATTTGAGGCGGAGTTGATATTTTCCCAGACCCTTAAAGTTTTTATGACCGATTTGAGATAATAGGGCAAATTCACGGATATCGGCGAGCACTGGTTTGCAAGCAGGTGCAAAACTTAGAGACAGCTGTCCCTGCTATCTGACCACGTGATTGAGGGTAGGGGACGCAAGCGATGACCATATTTGGTCATGAGAGAGGGTGAATATTGCATTGGCCAATGAGATGGACTCTAGGAACAGGAGAGAAAGGGGAAAGCATTAGTCTTCCTAGTTTTTGGTGCCCCTTTTGATTTGCAGAGGGACGTGCAATTGGTTTTTTGGAAATAAAGTGAGTCTTGGTCAGAGCTTCGTATGGAGAGCATCTAGTAAACGATTGCGGATAAGTCTTGTCTCCCCCCCTCCCCTGTTTTTTTAATCTGGGAGAGGGGAGGCCAAAAGAGTTCTTCGAGATTGGCAGTCTAAGAGAAAGCACTCCAAGTGTAAGTCAGGAAGAAATGCTACCTGCCGGAGAGAGCCGAGATCTTGCCGTGAAAGAATATCCCCTCCGATCTAGCCTTCACCGTGAGCAGTGGAATGATTAGCGATCTAAGACAACACACTCCAAGTGTAAGTCAGGAAGAAATGCTACCTGCCGGAGAGAGCCGAGATCTTGCCGTGAAAGAATATCCCCTCCGATCTAGCCCTCACCGTGAGCAGTGGAATGATTAGCAATCTAAGACAAAACACTCCAAGTGTTAATCAAGAAAAAGTACTACCTGCCGGAGCGAGCCGAGAGCTTACCGCGAAAGAATGTCCCTTCCGATTTAGCCTTCACCGTGAGCGGTGGAATGATTAGCGGTCTAAGACAAAAATCTTGAAAGAATTCAGCTGTTGCTTAAACTGAGTATAGAAACTGGGAATTCTGCTTAGAGACTGTTGCTCTAGTGCATGGAAGACTTTGTGTACTGCTGTCCATCATATAAATGAAAAATACTCAAAATGGGTAAATGAAGGAATTCAGCTGCTGCTTAAACTGAGTATAGACACTGGGAATTCTGCTTAGAGACTGTTGCTTTAATGCATGGAAGATTTTGTGTACTGTTGTCCATCATATAAATGAAAAATACCCAAAATGGGCAAATTGAAAGAGTTCAGCTGCTGGTAAGAGATATATTCTGTATTTAATCTTAAACGATTTTCATCTTAGTGATTAATCTTGTAGTGATTTAGTATTTCCATATATCTACAACAAAAGTTGTATTGGTGAATTCAGATGTTTTTTTTTTTTTTTGTTTTTCATTTTTATGTTAAATTAAATAAAGGAGAATGTATATAAAGGATATGCTTTAGTATAGTTTTTTTTAGTTTTTTTTTTTATCTTACCTTGATATTAATTTATTTGAATTTTAACCTCTATAGTATCGAAATAACTATACTAAGTTTTGTAATACCATAAAATTAAAGTAGTTACTTTGAATGTTTGGAAGTAAAATAATTTTCAACCATTACCTATTTTTTTTTATTTGGAATTTTTAAATAACTTTTTAAAAAAAAAAATAAAAAAATAACTTAATAAATAATTAAAAATCATATTAACACTGATTAATTAACATACTATTGCTTAAACTGAGTAAAGATATTTGACTAGGTATTAGAAATTTTAAAGCAAAAACTGTTAAGAAATTCACTTGATTTTAAATGAATTAACTTATCTTATAAACAAAATAAAAGAAGAAAAAAAAAATGGAGAAGTTAAAGCAGATGTACTAACACTTTACGAGATTGGCCAAAAATATCATTGTTGATTTCTGGGGTGTTTATGTTTGTTATTTCTAGTTTTTTAATTTATTCAAAATTATATCTTTCTTTGCCTTCTTGAAAATAAGAAGGATTTCAGGGTCTCTCTTCTCTCTTTTATAATGTTAGATTGAATCTTGTATTTTTAAATTGTTAATATGAGTTTAATATCTCAGGAATCAACATTGATAAATGTTGGGTTCTACTGCAGATCAAGGTTTAGTACTTGAGACTGGGTCAGATTGAGAATCTTGCTGTGTTCTTTCTTATTTACTTGTATTCATTAAATTTTAAAGAATCTTAAATTATATTTGTGTTTATCCTTTTTATCGTTTTAATTTGTCGTTTAGTTTGTTTATCTTAATGATTTCTTAATGTTAACTGGTGTAATCTTAACTTAATTAATTCTTTTTTTTATATAAACATCTAATTTATTTAATTAAACCAACAACAAGATTCATGTGATTGGAAATTTGATCCAGATCTCATTAAATTCTTTAATAAAGCTGAAGAATATTTATTGATCTATATTAACTAAGTATAATTTGCTGAGCAGAAGTTGCAATTAATTAAAGTAATGAGCTGTTGCAGAAGTTTAATAAAAAGAAACCAACACAACAGTGTGGTTTCATCTTCGTATTTGCCATGAAAAAGCAAAACAATACGAATTTGGGACTACCATCACACAAAAACCAAATTATTAAACAAGGAACAAAGATGTTTTACAAAAAGGAGTTGAAAGTAAGTAAAAATAATAGTTATCCATAACAAACAAAAAAGTTAAAGCTGAATGGAAATATAATTGAACCGGAAAAATAATTAATAATCGATATTAACATAAAATTAAATTAATAAAATGATTAAAATTAGAATTAAGAGATAACATTCATATTAACATATAACTTAAAATACATTATTGTTACTTTAATCAGTAACATTTATTGTGACTTTACATGGTGAAAACTCATTATCTTAATATAGGATAATAAAAATTAAAAAATAAAATGAAAGAAAAATAAAAAAAATAATAATAGTAATAATATTATTAATTATAATACCAAAAATTTTATCAATAACATTAAAAATAATTTGATAATTAAAATATAGCTATTTAACTATAAATAATAACTAGACAAATATCCATATATTGGTGTAAATTAAACAGTTTAAAAATTATGTTAAAATAAATAACCCACGCTCAATTTTTTTTTTATAAATAATTAACCTTTGCGTTTTTATCCAGACAACACCACCCTCCTCCGTACTCTAACATCTACCCACCCAACCAACCTATATATATTTTTTTATTACTTTTTAACATTTTTAATTTTTTATTATTATTTTTATGTTTTATAATTTTTTTTATACATTTTTTACGCAAAGAATTAATTATAAGATCATGTAATATCTAATTATAAATTAAAGAATATATGAATTTTTTAGGATAACCATTATTTATAGCATCATATACAAGCTTTTTAATATTAGTATTAATTAAATGGGAAGAACATAGACATTTTATTCTATATAAATGGTTAAGTATTATATTACGATATACAGAATTATGAAGACATGATTTAAAATTAGTAAAGGTATTAACTTTAAAATTAAATTCTTTCCTTTTGTCATAAATATCAGTTATAAATTTGTTCTCTTTTAATATAATTTTAATATCTAAGAAATTGATTGTATTATTAAAAAGCAGGTTTTTTGAAAGTTCTAGATTAGAAGGATAATCAACAGGGAATTGAGATATACAGGTGTTATCAGTATCAATTAAAATTACATAATCTATATATCGATATAAATGTATTGTATTATTTAAATAATGACGTTCATAGTAATATAAGTATAAGTCAGATAATACACTAGATGTACTACCACCTTGTGGTATACCAACATTTTGAATATATATATTGTTATCATGCATGATAAAATTATTATAGATAATGAAATTAGTTAAGGTATGAAAATAATCAGAATCGATATTATGTGATATGTCCAACTCGTGTTGATATTTTTTAAAAGCTCATTTATGATATTATGTAAATCCGATAAATCGATATTATTAAATAAATCTTTAAAATCATAGGTAGTGATATTTTTTATACATTTAAGATTTTTCATAATATGGACCAGTTCATAACTATTTTTTATGCAATGTGTATTATCACTTTTTTTTTGTAATATTATATATTTGATTAAGAATTACTAATAGAAGTTTGTTAGCAGCATTATTATAAGTATTGCAACCAATTGTAACAGTTCTGAATTTAACAGGATGCTTATGAAATTTGGGTATAAGGACTAGATAAGGATATTTAAAGTTAGTAGGGTTAATGTCTAATAATTTATAGAATCCTTTAATTTTACGATTATTGGCAAGTAAGTTATCATTAATTTTTTGAAATGTGTTATTATTAGATATACTAGATTTAAGCAGTTGATGATAATAAGATTTACAAATAATGGCATAATTATTAGGAGATTTATCAACATAAGTTATTACAAAGTTTTGTTGTAATTTATTGATTTGCTTAAACAGATGCTGTGTATTTACATATTCTAGGTGTGAAATATTATATTTTAAGGACCTGGTTAATTTATCGATAACTAATATTTTCCATTGATTAAAATATTCAATGGGTTTATTATAATAAATTGCAAGTTTATAAATAAATATATCTATATCATATGTAAATTGTTTTATGATAGATTTAATGTTTAATTTGGATGGAATTCTGTACTTGGTCCCATAACCCATAATTCTTCTAAGTTGTAAATCATCTACAAGATTAAGATTACCAGTAATAATATGTCCATGATCTTTATTTATATATTTTTGTAGAGAGGGGTCATTGCATTTACAGGGTAAAGTACTAGCATCAAAAGAAGATTTAGCGAAAGAATTATAGTTAAAAATCGTTCTGCCAATAGAGATGGGATACTTAAAGGTTTTAGAAATATGAATATTATTAATAGGAAATTGACAGTTTTTATCATTTAATATGGAATTAATATTGATTTTATTAAATATTGGATTAGAAAAAGTAATTACCATTTGAGTATTAGTTTGTAGATTTTTAGGTTTTTTTAGTAAATTTATATTGTAAAGGTTGACACGAGTCATAATGAGATCATAAAAAACATCTGAAAAATGTTTAGAGTAAGTTTTACTGAGAAAAATATTTAATATTGTACTATATGTTTCTTTTTTATTCCAAAAATATATTTACGTATTAGAAACCAATTGTAATTTTTTAAATAATTACGATGCAGATTATTAATTTGTTGAATTATAATGTTTTTAGGAGTAATACTAGAAGATGAACCTTTTCCTCTTTTGTTACGTGTAGTTTTAGGATTTATAAGATGATTTAAACTATGATAAATGGGAGAATAATCTGTAGTATCATTTATAGATGAAAAAACTTTAACAGATCTTTTAAAAACCTCACTATTAAGACCATAACGATAAATTGTATTATAATATTTCATATATGAAGACTCTATATATAACAGAGACACATAAAAAATTAATATGGAATCATCTACTACTTGCTAAACATGCAGGATTATTCGTAACTATGTGATTCAAGATAAATGTGAATATATATATATATATTTTTTACAAAAAGCAATCTGACGTGTCAAATCGTCAACTAGCGTACACTAATTAATTGAAAAAAAAATGCACATAATCGCTTTTTATTTAATCCCCCCCCCTCCTTTTTCTGAGGGTTACACTTTAAATACAACACATTTCCAGAGGGAGGAAGGGGTCCACACTGTGTGATATAGTGTTATGTGCTTAGGGGACAGGTTACCTTATTGTATGACCTCATCTGAAAATGAAAGCTATTAGTTATGTATTTCTTAAAAGCAGCATAATAAAATTCATTTTAAAAATATTTTTAAAGAATAAAACTCAAATAGGTTTTATGTGTTTTTTATAAACTTTTTATTATTGCCTTTTTAAAGTTCCTTAAGTCTGTTTCTAAAAACATCAAATTATATATATACATATATATTAATACCTTTAAATTACTTTGTTGCGTTATTATTAGTTATGCAAAAGATTATTCCTATTTACATAAATATTTAAACATATCTTAGAATATTAATTACATCCAAACTAGTAAGACTTCATCGTAACTTTGTTACTCTTAGTGTATTGGAAATAAATTACCGGAGGGATTCACATTGCAGTGCTGCAAACATTTCCCTTCTTTTCTATCCTATTATTTCAAATCCATTCTTTCAAGGGGATTAATTCTTTCCGTAAAGTACTTTTTCCTGTTGAAAACTGACATTTACAGAGTTTCATAATGACGAGTAACAGAAAATTAGAAAGGGAAAAATAGTTTATCTCCCTTACTTAATGCGTAGAATTAGAACAGGGTAGAAAAATATATTATTAATGAAATGCCAGAGTTTCCTTTATGTTTTACTTGTTATGTCCTTTAATGCTCTTCAAAGTTTTAGTTTATTAATGTTTAATTTAATGATATTTTGAGAGATCTGCAGGTTTACAGCATTGAACGCTCGAGGTTTGTTATGCACGATGAAAAGAAAGATTATTAATTATACAAATGTTTATAATAAAATGTAAGTTATATATATATGGCTCATATAATTATACAGGAAAAAGTTATGCAAATATGGAAATAGAAGTTTAAATTCAAGCGTAATATTTGCCACACGCACACAAACAAAACAAATAAACGAAGTAAGAACATCAAATTAAATTTGCGCCAAGCTAAACTCATTAAAATTGCCAATTAAGCATAAACCCCATAACTAAAGTTTACCAAATTAACTAAAAAAAAAAAAAAAAAAAAAAACACTAATTCGAATAGCTCCAGAAATAAAATATCAAATTATATATATTAATATTTTTAAATTAGTTGGTTGCGTATTTATAAGTTATGCAAAGGATTTACATAAATATTTCAACATTTGATAGAATATTAATTACATCCAAACTAATAAGACTTCACCGTAACGTTGTTGCCATTGGTGAGTTAGAAATAAATTATCGGAAGGATTCCCGTTACAGTGTTGCAAATATTTCCCTTCTTTTCTATCCGATTATTTCAAATCCCTTCTTTCAAGGGGATTAATTTTTCCCGTTAGCGTACGTTTTCCCAATCTGTTGAAAACTGACATTTACCGAGTTTCATAATGACGAACAATAGAGAATTAGAAAGGGAAAAATAGTTTATCTCCATTACTTAATGCGTGGAATTTGAACCGTATAGAAAAATGTATCATTAACGAAATGCCAGAGTTTCCCTTCACGTTTTACTTGTTATGTCCTTTAATACTCATTAAATTTTTACCTTATTAATTTTTAATTTCATAATATTTTGAGAGATATGCAGGTTTCCAGCATTGGATGCTTGAGGTTTGTTATGCATGATGAAAAGAATACTTATTAATTATACAAATGTTTATAGTAAAATGTAGCTTATATAAATATGGTTCACATAATTATGCAGGAAAAAGTTATGCAAACATGGAAATAGAAGTTTAAATTCAAGCGTAATTATTTTCCAAATGCTCACAAACAAAATAAATAAACAAAGAATGAACAACAAATTAAATTTGCGCCCAGTTAAGATCACTGAAAACGCCAATTAAGCGCAAACCCAAAGACTAAAATTTTCCAAATTAACTAAAAAAAAAAAAAAAAAAAAAAAAAAAAAAAGGAAAAAAAAAAGAAAAAAAAAATCCAATAGCTCCAGAAATAAAACATCAAATTGTATATGTATTTTAAATTAGTCTGCTGCTTTTGTTACAATTATGCAAAAGCTTATTGTGATATAGTTTTTGTGTGCGTACTGTATGACAGACAAACAGAGAACAGAGAAGCATAGGTTTTTGTCAGGTGAACGAAACCCTACAAATATCAATTTCTCATGGATATAGTTCAAACATATGAACTCATAAAATGTATAATTATGAAAATATATAAACTTATGATAGATATTAATTGCATCCAAACTAATAAGACTTCACCGTAAGTTTGTTACCCTTAGTGAGTTAGAAATAAATTATCGGAAGGATTCGCATTACAGTGTTGCAAATATTTCCTTTCTTTTCTATCCGATTATTTCAGATCCATTCTTTCAAGAGGATTAATCCTTCCCGTTAGCGTACGTTTTCCAAATCTGTTGAAAGCTGACATTGACCGAGTTTCATAATGACGACCAATAGAGAATTAGGAAGGGAAAAATAGTTTATCTCCATTACTTAATGAGTGGAATTAGAACCGGTTAGAAAAATATAACATTAATGAAATACCAGAGTTTCCTTCATGTTTTGCTTATTAAGCCCTTTATTACTCTTCGAAGTTTTAGCCTATTAAAGTTTAATTTCATAATATTTTGAGAGATCTGCAGATTTTCAGCAGTGAATGCTTCAAGTTTGTTATGCATGATGAAAAGAAAGATTATTAATAATACAATTGTTTACAACAAAATGTAGCTTATATAAATATGGTTCACATAATTATACAGGAAAAAGGTATGCAAACATGGAAATAGAAGTTTAAATTCGAGCGTAATTATTTGCCACACGCATACGAACAAAATAAATAAATAAAGTAAGAACATCAAATTACATTACAAAAATAAATTTCGCTAAGCTAAGCTCATTGAAATCGCCAAATAAGCATAAACCCAATAATTAAAATTTGCCAAATTAACTAAAACAAACAAACAAACAACAACAACAAAAACACTAATTCCTATAGCTCCAGAAATAAAACATCAAATTGTATATATTAATATTTTTAAAGTAGTTGGTTGCTTAATTATCAGTTATGCAAAAGATTATTCTGATTTACATAAATATTTCAACATATGATAGAATATGAATTACATCCAAACTAATAATACTTCACCGTAACTTTGTTACCCTTAGTGCATTGGAAATAAATTATCGGAAGGATTCTCGTTACAGTGTTGCAAATTTTCCCCTTCTTTTCCATCCGATTATTTCAAATCCATTCTTTCAAGGGGATTAATTCTTCTAGTAAAATACGTTTTCCCAATCTGTTGAAAACTGACATTCACCGAGTTTCATAATGACGAGCAACAGAAGATTAGGAAGAGAAAAATAGTTTATCTCCATTACTTAATGCGTGGAATTAGAACCGGGTAGAAAAAATGTATCATTAACGAAATGCCAGAGTTTCCTTTACGTTTTGCTTGTTATGCCCTTTAATACTCTTCAAAGTTTTAGCCTATTGATGTTTAATTTCATAACGTTTTGAGAGGTCTACAGGTTTTGAAAACTGAATGCTTTAGGTTTGTTATGCATGATGAAAAGAATGCTTATTAATTATCAAAATATAAGGTATATAAATATGGTTCACATAATTATACAGAAAAAAGTTATACAAATATGGAAACTGAAGTTTAAATTCAAGCGTAAATGTTTGTTGCATGCACATTGCACATATGCCATACAAGCAAAATAAATAAATAAAGTAAAATAACAAAAATAATCAAATTAAATTTGCGCCAAGCTAAGCTCATTGATATATGCCAATTAATTGTAAACCCGATAGCTAAAATTTTCTAAATTAACTTAAAAAAAAAACAAAAAAAAAACATTAATTTTATTAGCTTTAGCGCAACGTCATTTAAATTCACTATTAATCCTTTCTTTTTTTTTCTTTAAAGAAACCTTCTCAAATTTGAACCGTGCACACAATTTATTGAAAACTTAAATGGCGCTTTTGTCATTTTTTTACAGTAATATTGTCTTTTTATTATTTCAGTATTTTCTCAAGGCTACTAGTAACTCAGTTTATGAATTCCCTTCTGTAATGCTACATCTATGAGCGTTTAATGCATTCATATATTTAAAATATCTAAATCAGAAATTAATATTTTTAACTTTTTTTTTGTAGGGTTTGGTTCACTTGAAGAAACACTATTTTTGTCTGCTCTCTGTCTGTCTGTCATACAGTCCGTACGGAAGTCAGAGACTTCAAATGTTGTGTACTTACAGCTGAATTTTCCGTGTCACACAACAAATTATAAATCATGAAATTCGTTTTTTCGATTTAAATTATAAAAGTGATTTCAACGTTTTTCGTCTGCCCTTCATGGCTTGAACGCAAAGCGTTTCGCTAGTGAGCAGAAGTTCCTGAAATCGGATCTCGGTGCTGAAACTTTCATACTAAGTTGGATTTAATTAAAAGAAACTTCGTGATTTTGCCAATTCATTGTTTATTTAGTTTTTTTTTAATCACAAACATTCATATTATTTTTGGAATTCAAATTATCTTCCTATTTTAAATACTATTGCAATTTATTAATGATTCAGCATTGTAAATTTCGTTTAAACATTTTTTGATTTTTATTTTTGAAAATTTAAAATTTTATTTACATTTCCGCTAATTTTTTTTTTTTTTTTTTTTTTTTTTTTTTTTACTTACCGATTTTCAAGAAATTGGAATTCTGAATTTCATTTATATACTTTGATTGAATATTTTTAAATTGATTAAAATAAATAGCTTCCTTTTATAAATAATTTAAAATTAAATTTATTGGCGCTGATATAAAATTCTGTGTAAGATGTTAATAATTATATGTGCTATGTAAGATGTTATAAATTAACAATTTGGATTTATTAATTAAAGTATAATTAGTTTTGAAAGAAATATTAAACGAAGCCCTCTGTGCGATCTGCGATCACACTTGTTTGTGCATTATTCTGAAAGTATATATTTTTTCTTTAGTTTCAGAATATTTCCAGAAATAAAAATTATTCTTAATTTTAAATGAAGTGTAAAATTTTTACTCAGAATTCCTCAGCTTTTAGTTCATAGAATGTTAAATCAAGCATATATTCTATTCTGAGAGCTATTTAAAAAAAAAGAAGGATGTTTTAAGAAGAGCACAAAGAAAAAAGCAATAAAGTAAGTTAATTTTCTGAAGAGATAATTTAACTGTACGAATTTATGCTACACAATAAATAGTTTATTAAAAATTAGTTTTTTTCTCAATAAATATGTTTTAATTGAAATATTTTCATGTCGAAAGGGAGAATGAAATAAAACAAGTTGGAAATTGAACGTGAATAGTAGCAAATGAGGTGCCGTCGTACGATAACTATGTTTTAAAAATATCATTCTCATATATCAATTTCATAAAATTTTAAATAGTTAATTACATTTAAAATGTGCAACAAACAATGTTCTTCATATACCATTATGCAATGGAATACTTTTGTGTGGCCTTGTAAATCAATAACAAATGTTCTTTGCACCACAGATTATACAAAATGTATATTATAATATGTACTTTATAGATGCATATCATTTTTATTATTTTCGAATGAGTGTAACACCATTAAAATGCATTTGAACCATTTTTCCCCATTGACAGTAATGTAACGGAATACTTTTGATTGTCCCTGTAATTGAACTATGCTTCCGATTTTGATAAAATTTGAAATAACTCGACAAAATTTTGTAGTAATTATTTATTTTAAATTTCAAACGACTAAAATGCATTTGAAACTTTTTCCCCATTGACCGTAATGTAATGGAATACTTTTGATTGTCCCTGTAATTGATCTATGCATCCGATTTTCATAAAATTTGAAATAAATCGACAAAATGATGTAATAATTATATATTTTAAATTTTAAACGATTCGATTGGGTAGTTTTTGCGTTGTTATATGCGGACGGACGGACAGACGGACGAACTGAACGACAACTATAGGTGCTACGTATTTACACAATTACGAACGCACCTAAAAATAAAATGAATGTGGCGTCATATTAGAAATAAAAGTAAATTTTTCAAGTATTTCTGAATAATGTAAGATGCATTAATATGTTAATAATAAAAATCACAGTAACCAGATGAATATGACATCATATATGGAAACAAACGAACATGCTTAGATGTTAAAATAAAATGGTCTTGAGTTACGGTAACAGTTCTTGAAATTAAAGAAAATTATTGTGAATATTTTACGGTTTACGGTCTGCCCACGGAAAATATATATATTTAATTTTTAATTAAAAATGGAAATAAGTTTGAAATCAGTTTCAAAAGAAATGAATAATAAATGTGAATTATATTTAAAACAAAGTTATCGATGTAGGAAATGATGTCATGATTTACGGAAAATAATCCTGTTCATTTTTAAAAGCTAAAATGTAAATTCAATTGGCTGAAAAAAAATCATGTGTGTTAATACTTAAATTCGCGCATTTTAGAAAGTATGAAAAGAAAATTCTTAAAGTTGCACTTTCGTTCATAAAACTTGCAGATTTAATTTGATTGCTTCAAAGTTACATTTTTTTCTCTCTGCCAACATCGAAATTAAGGCTCAGAAGTTCGAAGTATACTTACTATATTAGAAACACGTTTATAAATCATGGTAGCAGGGGAAAAATGACAGTCCGGCCTCAGGAGGAGGCGTGAGGCTCGGAGGAGGGAGGAGGGCTCCTCCTCCTCAAACCTCCTCCTCAAGCCTCCTCCTCACTCCTCCTCCTAAACCCTCCTCCTCAATCCTCCTCATTCCTCAAGGTTGTCTTATAAGAGAAGGGGTTAAAAAGGGGGATTAAATTTTTTTCGTGAAATTTGAATATTTTATGCTATAAGAGAGGGGTAAAAGGGTGATTAATTTTTTAAGTATACTTCAGTACGAGCGGTTCTTTTGACTATTGATTAAGAGATGAATGATTCATATTAAATTAAAAATAGTAATTAATTAAAAGGTAATTAAAAATAATAAGTGAAAAATAATGAAGGGACTTAGAATTTTTCGAGCGGTATTTTTTAGTCAAGTGTAGTACGTAGTGGAATTTAAGAAGTGAATAACAGCAATTAACGATAATTAGTAATTAATAAAAAAGTAATTAAAAACATTGAGTAAAAATAATGAAGGTAATAATTAAAAATGATAATTAAAAATGATGAGTAAAAAATAATGAAGGGAATTTTTCGGTGAACTTTAGTTTAAGGATTTATTTTTTGATTTGAAGCGGAAATTTTGGGGAGATTGATTTTTTTTTTTTTTTTCACCGTGTTTTTAATAAGGGGTTAAGCGGATATTTTGGGGACACAGAATGTTTTTTTCTGTACTATTGTACGAGTAGTTTTTAATTTTAATGTGGTGACTTAAAAATTTTCAGTTTGGTGTAATTTAAGAGTTTATTTTTTGATTTTAAGCAGAAATTTTGGGGAGATTGATTTTTTTTTTTTTTTTTTTCACCGTGTTTTAGATAATGGGTTAAGCGGGTATTTGGGGACATAGAATGTTTTTTTTTCAGTACTATTGTACGAGTGGTTTTCAATTTTAATGTGGCGACTTAAAAAGTTTCAGTTTGGTGTAATTTAAGAGTTTATTTTTTCGATTTTAAGTGGAAATTTGGGGAGATTGATTTTTTTTTTTCCACTGTGTTCTTACATGATGAGTTAAGCGGGTATTTTGGGGGAAATTATTATTTTAGACTAATCATTCACGAAGGATATTTTGCAGATATAAATGTTTAATAGGGGGAGTTTAACTTTTTTGCAATGAGATTGACGTGCGCTCGTCGACCTAACCGTATGGAGTTTGTAATTTTCTTTGAATCATGTGTGCATACTGGCTTAGACTATCTTAGAAAGACTTCCACCACCTTTATCTCCACCAAGTCATAAATAACACATGCTGGTAATGGGAATTTGTGAATATTAACTTTAAACATTAATTTAATGAAGGAACTTTAAAATTATTTCGAGTACTATTTTTAGTTAACTATGTTATACACTTGATATTTTAGATTAGTTAAAAAATAACATTAAAATTTGAATGAGAAAATATGTTTCAAAATGGGATTTTACTTATTTGCGCTCGTTGACCTAACCGTTCGGAATCTGTGATTTCCCTCGAATCATGTGTGAATAACTGTTAGATTTCTTTAGAAAGACCTGAATAAGCTTCAACCATCATAAATAACGCATGTCTGTAACGGGAATTTGAACTTAATTATTTTAAATATTCATTTTAATGAGGTGACTTCGAAAACAATTTGTAGAACTTTTGAGCGGTAATAATTTTTATTGGGAAACTTAAAAGAATCTTGTGATTTTTTGGGGTCTAATTTTTAATTGCTGAATTGCAATCTGTATTCGCCTTTCTTTCGTGTGATTGTGTAGATGTTGATGAAAACTATTTCTGTTCCAATTAATGAAATTTAATAATTAAAATAATAAAGTGTTCCTCACCAGACACCCCTTTTTCAAAATTCGTGCATATTTTTTAACATAACAATGTGTTTAATATAAGTAATTTTTGTGTGTCCTTTCTTTTCTGAAAGAGTAAGCGATTTTTAACAGAAATATCTTTTGACGTGTGTAATTTTTCGTTGGCAGAACAATTTTCAAATAAATAAATTTTAATATTAATAGAATTTTTGACTTTCCGAAGAAAAAAAGGAACTTATTTTTAATGTTTTAATACTTGTCGGTTAAAAAAATTAAACTATATTTATTATCGAAATGAATTCATCTACATTAATTTAAAAACATATAATATTTATAACCAGTAACGCGGAACTTTTTCAAACCCTGTTAATGAGATTTTATAACAAAAGTGTTATTATATAATTGAATTACTGTTTTTAAAATGTGTTGTATGTATGTGCGTGTTTTGAATGTATCTGTATGTTGTATGTATGTATGTATGTGTGTGTGTGTCGTATGTATGTGTATGTTGTATGTATATGTATGTGTGTGTGTGTTGTATGTATGTGCATGTTGTATGTATGTGTGTGTATGTATGTATGTGTGTGTTGTATGTATGTGCATGTTGAATGTATGTGTATGTAATTTTTTTTGCCGATAGGTGTGATCTTTAGCTGAAAGTGACCTAGGGTCAAAACTTTCACCCAGGAATCGCCACGAGGAGGCAGATCACATGATTCCCGTATTGCACACATTCACATACATTATTTCGAGCGATATTTTTAGCGAAACATAATATGCAATTGAAGTTTTAGAATAATTAAAAAATAACTTTAAAATTTAAATGAAAGAATGTTTCAAAATGGAATTTTACGTACTAACATTTAATCGCGCTCGTCGGTTTTTACTGTTTGGAGGTCTGTTAATTTTCCTTTAACCTTGGAAAACCTTGCGTCAATAAGGATATTTCAGAAAGACCCCCACTTTGGGTACTCTTTTAAACTAATATTTGTAATGAGATGTGTTCGCGCGCGTCGGCCTAACTGTTTGGAGTATCAACATAAAATCAGCAAATTAATACAAAATATTTCAAATAGTAAGAAAATGATTGATTAAAATCACCAAGTAAGAATAAAAATACTTCAAGCAATGAGAAAATAAATGTTTAAAATCAAAAATTTAACATTTAAAGGTTTTATCTTCAGATCTAAATAATTTGTGAAAAATGCTTTTAAATATTTTTAAAGCTGTATTGAAAATAATATTTTTCATACCTTAACATCAAAAAAAGTGTTAAATCCAAATCGATGAAGAGTTTAATAATTGTTTTCTCAAAGAGAGGATACTAAATTCGTTGCAATATATGTGTGTGTGTGTAAACATAAATGAATCATTCTTATCTGCTTATCTGATAGCGTTTTCCGAAAAGGGTTGAATCTCTGAATCATAACTGATAGGAACTGGGGTTGATGTGTTATCTTAATTAATCTTAATGAGTACTATATCTAATTAAAATTATTTGACTTGAAATAAAATAACGTCTTTTTAGCAATATCTTTTGAAAACTTAAGATTTAATTATTTAAATCAAATTAAAGGCTTTTTTTTATCTCATCGATTTATTTTAAATAAAACTAAAATATTTTTTTTTCTGTACTTTGTTAGCAAAATAAAGAGTGTATCACATTCATTTCGGCTTTAACTGTTTGAAAATTTAAATTAACCTATACTTAAAATGATTACATAAGGTTGAGTATGCGATCTTTTAAATGAAATCTAGTTAAAAACGGAACACGCATTCATATAAAACTTTAAATACTTATGGTGTTGTGTATAATGCAATGTATGTATTAAATATTAAATAAAAAATATGAATTAACAATAAATGAAAAATATCAATTAACATTAATAAAATATTAATTAAACATTGTATTGATTAAAAACTTAATGAAAAAAATTAATATGGGAATACGCATCCTTATAAAACTTTAAACATTTATGCTTTTGGGTATAATATTATGGATGTATTAAATATTAAATGAAAAATATGAATTAACAATAAATGAAAAATATTAATTAACATTAATAAAATATTAATTAAGCATTGTGTTGATTAAAATATTCATTAACAATTAATGAAAATTATGTATGTCTTAAGTAATTAAAAATTAAATGAAAACTATTAATGAGAGACACATTGAAAAATATTCTTACCTTAAAAGTGACTGTTATATGCTTATTTCAACTGCTATCCACCGTCAACCTGCATCGTTGCTGGCCTGTTGGATACTGTCTGATAACAACAAATTCTTATCTTTTAACGGCATTTCCCGAAAGCTGACTCACTAGTAACAATGACAGGTTCAAATCTGAAATTAAGAGTTTATTCATATCGAATATAATTAATATAAAATGCAATTAAAAAGAGACTTAATTTATTTAATACGTCATAATTAAGAATTTAATTAAATCCTGAATATAATTTTTTAAAATCTTATTAATAGAATAGAATAGAAATTCTTTTCAACATTTTCAAGAAACACACATGTTATTGAATACTTAATAGAATATTTTTCGTAATGAATGTGTAATTAACAATTTTTAAATGATTTTTTCTAATTAATTTATGTTTAATTAAAATTTTCATAATTATAATAAATATATCAAATAAAAAAGGAATTCTTTTCAAAATTTTCAAGAAACACAAGTTATTAAGTAATATTTTGAATAACTACAAACTTTAATCATGATAAGTCATCACTGTGAATGATCTTTTCTTCTCATATGTTATAAAAACAAGTTTAAGTACCCAAATTTATTGATATATTTCATTGTGTGTTGTATCCTTCTTTACTAATCTCGTTAAAATTATTCATTTACCAATGATTTAAACTACACAATTTAAAGTTATTTATATAATATACTAACATTTGACTATTAAATATCAAATAATGGATATGCACTTTTTACACTCACATCTTACAACGTACTTAGTAACCAAATGTAATGATTTTTAAGCATGTCTTCTTAATTTTTTTTTCAATGAAAGACTATCACAGTTGAATTTTTAGCTTTCTCTTCATAACTTTATCGAGAAATATGTAATGTATACCACATGATTTCATTAAATGAATCACAATACAATTCAAACTTCTCATTTTCAATGTTTTATATATACTAGTGTTTATCAAATAGGTGATTATTCTGAACAATCATTACTTAGTATATTGATGAAAAGTTTGTGTTGAACGGTTTTTAACTTAAATGGTGTGAGAGAAGGATATATTAGGACAGAAGTTATTAAATATAGAGTCTTTAAAGTTTATATCCGTATAAGAAATGGCATTTCAAGAAACAAAGTTGTGTCATATTTGAAAGCATCCTTTATATTCGAAACGCACACATGATCACGATCACATCACTGAAGAGTATAGAGAAGCTGTTTATGATGTATATAATTTGAATTTTCATTAACACAATATTATAACCGAAGTTTTTCGGCAGTTTGAAAAATTATGATGCACAACGTCTGCACACGTTAACACAGAATAAGATTAGCTTATGCCCTTTCGATGATAAGCGTTATTTGCAGGTAAGATGCATTAATATAACAACATTTTCTTGATAATTTTTCTTGCAGGTTTCGAAACCACAAACATCTGATCATACTTCTCATTTTTAACACGCGACACTAACCATTGGGCCATTAAAGCCCGTAATTTAGTAACTAAAAAGTAAGAAAGATCATCGAAAAAGATTACTTCACACATGCAAAAATAATTTTTATTGTGACTTATCAGTTAAAAATCATGAAGAAAAGAAAAAAATCACATATGTGTTTAGGATTACTTTGAGATTTTATGAGTCACCTCATCAGTTAAATAGACATATTCACTTCTTATGAAATGTATTATATTTTAGTTTATCAGTCATAGTGTGATTACTTATTAATAATTTTAGTATCATTAAAAAAGTTTTAAAAAAAGTTAAATATATCAAAAATACAAGTTCGTGTTAAAGGTTTAAACAAATTGTTAAAATAATTTTACAAAACTTTACAAATTATTTAAAAATGATTCACTAATATTTAGTAATCGACAAATTTTAATAGCCATAATCATTTATATGTGACTTAAGTTTTCTGTTTTAACTGTTAAGTTATTAGATTCCCCCCTTCAATTACATCTCATTGATAAGTTTTAATCAACCAACCAACCAACCATTCAACTGTTTCCGCAAACAACTAGTATGTCAGTTAGATTTCCAGTTTTAACTGTTAAATTATTACTTCTCCTCCCCCTCAATTTCATCTCATTGATAAGTTTTCAACAACCAACCACCCAACTATTTATATACCCTAACAACCAGATATTTGTTTGCCCTAGTAACCAAAAAGCTTTTATTGACAGATGAACAAAATTTTTAAAATGCAAGACTTGTCATTTTTAATCGAAAAAACAATGACATATGTAATAATTTTTCCTTATTTAAATGAAACCTTTGCATGTGTATGGTAAAACTTGGAAAATTCATTTAATACACAAATTTAAAGTCAACAGACAAGGTCTTCATACTTCTTTTAGTATTTTACTAACATTTTATTAAATATCTTAAGAAATCAACAAATTATTTTAATAAAAATTCCCATTTGTAAGGGACGTTACTAACCTAACTTGAAAAAATTAACTTGTCAAAGCAGGTTTTGATTATTCCAACTTAGTAATAATCATAAGTTTCATATGATAATCAACCTGTTTGGTTATTTCCCAGTATGGTTTTATAAAAAAAGTCTCACATGCAAATAACATAACTTAACTAACTTGAAAAAATAACTTGTCAAAGCAGGTTTTCAATGTTTCAGCTTAGTAATATTCATAAGTTTTATATGATATTCAACCTATTTGGTTATGTCTCAGCATATCTTTATAAAATTTATCTAAAAAACCTTTAATATCAATGTTTAAAAATATGTGAATAATTCAGTTAGTCTTTTAAAGATGATTATTTTCCCTTCTATTATTTAAAAAACATTTTTTAAATAAAATTATTACTGATGCCAGTTTATCCCAGTGTTACGAAATGTGCATGCGAAACTTTTCATTCTAATTTTCACATTTTATTATTTCAAATTATTGTTCTCAAGGTGTACTAAAATTTGGAAAAAAATATTTAATTTTCATGCATAATTAAATTGAAATAGTTTAACAATAAAGACACATTTAACATTGTATACTCACCTAATCCAACACTTTCACAAATACACGTCCTACTCAGTCGAAGATTTGGGAAGAAATGAGAGATTCAAAGTCCTTATCAGAAAATGTTATCAGATAATCTTATCTTAAGATAGGTGACGTCATAGAACATATGACATCAACTGGTCACGTGATGTATATCACATGACCAGTACTTTGTTTTCTTGATTGGTTGTTATAAAAATTCATTTATTAAGTAATTTAATCATTTTAATAATTATTAATAAGATTAATTAATTAAACTAATTAATAAGATTAATTAATCTTATTAATTAATTATTAAGTATTAAAATAATTATCAATTAATTCATTAATTAAATTAATTAATCTTATTAATTAATCTTATTAGAAATAATAATTAATTCTTTGTTATTAGAAATAATTATTGATATTATAGAAATTATTAGAAATGTTGTTATTAGAAATAATTAATTGATAATTATTTTAATACTTAATAATTAATTAATAAGATTAATTAATCTTATTAATTAGTTTAATTAATTAATCTTATTAATAATTATTAAAATGATTAAATTACTTAATAAATGAATTTTTATAACAACCAATCAAGAAAACAAAGTACTGGTCATGTGATATACATCACGTGACCAGTTGATGTCATATGTTCTATGACGTCACCTATCTTAAGATAAGATTATCTGATAACATTTTCTGATAAGGACTTTGAATCTCTCATTTCTTCCCAAATCTTCGACTGAGTAGGACGTGTATTTGTGAAAGTGTTGGATTAGGTGAGTATACAATGTTAAATGTGTCTTTATTGTTAAACTATTTCAATTTAATTATGCATGAAAATTAAATATTTTTTTCCAAATTTTAGTACACCTTGAGAACAATAATTTGAAATAATAAAATGTGAAAATTAGAATGAAAAGTTTCGCATGCACATTTCGTAACACTGGGATAAACTGGCATCAGTAATAATTTTATTTAAAAAATGTTTTTTAAATAATAGAAGGGAAAATAATCATCTTTAAAAGACTAACTGAATTATTCACATATTTTTAAACATTGATATTAAAGGTTTTTTAGATAAATTTTATAAAGATATGCTGAGACATAACCAAATAGGTTGAATATCATATAAAACTTATGAATATTACTAAGCTGAAACATTGAAAACCTGCTTTGACAAGTTATTTTTTCAAGTTAGTTAAGTTATGTTATTTGCATGTGAGACTTTTTTTATAAAACCATACTGGGAAATAACCAAACAGATTGATTATCATATGAAACTTATGATTATTACTAAGTTGGAATAATCAAAACCTGCTTTGACAAGTTAATTTTTTCAAGTTAGGTTAGTAACGTCTCTTACAAATGGGAATTTTTATTAAAATAATTTGTTGATTTCTTAAGATATTTGGTAAAATGTTAGTAAAATACTAAAAGAAGTATGAAGACCTTGTCTGTTGACTTTAAATTTGTGTATTAAATGAATTTTCCAAGTTTTACCATACACATGCAAAGGTTTCATTTAAATAAGGAAAAATTATTACATATGTCATTGTTTTTTCGATTAAAAATGACAAGTCTTGCATTTTAAAAATTTTGTTCATCTGTCAATAAAAGCTTTTTGGTTACTAGGGCAAACAAATATCTGGTTGTTAGGGTTGATAAATAGTTGGGTGGTTGGTTGTTGAAAACTTATCAATGAGATGAAATTGAGGGGGAGGAGAAGTAATAATTTAACAGTTAAAACTGGAAATCTAACTGACATACTAGTTGTTTGCGGAAACAGTTGAATGGTTGGTTGGTTGGTTGATTAAAACTTATCAATGAGATGTAATTGAAGGGGGGAATCTAATAACTTAACAGTTAAAACAGAAAACTTAAGTCACATATAAATGATTATGGCTATTAAAATTTGTCGATTACTAAATATTAGTGAATCATTTTTAAATAATTTGTAAAGTTTTGTAAAATTATTTTAACAATTTGTTTAAACCTTTAACACGAACTTGTATTTTTGATATATTTAACTTTTTTTAAAACTTTTTTAATGATACTAAAATTATTAATAAGTAATCACACTATGACTGATAAACTAAAATATAATACATTTCATAAGAAGTGAATATGTATATTTAACTGATGAAGTGACTCATAAAATCTCAAAGTAATCCTAAACACATATGTGACTTTTTTCTTTTCTTCATGATTTTTAACTGATAAGTCACAATAAAAATTATTTTTGCATGTGTGAAGTAATCTTTTTCGATGATCTTTCTTACTTTTTAGTTACTAAATTACGGGCTTTAATGGCCCAATGGTTAGTGTCGCGTGTTAAAAATGAGAAGTATGATCAGATGTTTGTGGTTTCGAAACCTGCAAGAAAAATTATCAAGAAAATGTTGTTATATTAATGCATCTTACCTGCAAATAACGCTTATCATCGAAAGGGCATAAGCTAATCTTATTCTGTGTTAACGTGTGCAGACATTGTGCATCATAATTTTTCAAACTGCCGAAAAACTTCGGTTATAATATTGTGTTAATGAAAATTCAAATTATATACATCATAAACAGCTTCTCTATACTCTTCAGTGATGTGATCGTGATCATGTGTGCGTTTCGAATATAAAGGATGCTTTCAAATATGACACAACTTTGTTTCTTGAAATGCCATTTCTTATACGGATATAAACTTTAAAGACTCTATATTTAATAACTTCTGTCCTAATATATCCTTCTCTCACACCATTTAAGTTAAAAACCGTTCAACACAAACTTTTCATCAATATACTAAGTAATGATTGTTCAGAATAATCACCTATTTGATAAACACTAGTATATATAAAACATTGAAAATGAGAAGTTTGAATTGTATTGTGATTCATTTAATGAAATCATGTGGTATACATTACATATTTCTCGATAAAGTTATGAAGAGAAAGCTAAAAATTCAACTGTGATAGTCTTTCATTGAAAAAAAAATTAAGAAGACATGCTTAAAAATCATTACATTTGGTTACTAAGTACGTTGTAAGATGTGAGTGTAAAAAGTGCATATCCATTATTTGATATTTAATAGTCAAATGTTAGTATATTATATAAATAACTTTAAAATGTGTAGTTTAAATCATTGGTAAATGAATAATTTTAACGAGATTAGTAAAGAAGGATACAACACACAATGAAATATATCAATAAATTTGGGTACTTAAACTTGTTTTTATAACATATGAGAAGAAAAGATCATTCACAGTGATGACTTATCATGATTAAAGTTTGTAGTTATTCAAAATATTACTTAATAACTTGTGTTTCTTGAAAATTTTGAAAAGAATTCCTTTTTTATTTGATATATTTATTATAATTATGAAAATTTTAATTAAACATAAATTAATTAGAAAAAATCATTTAAAAATTGTTAATTACACATTCATTACGAAAAATATTCTATTAAGTATTCAATAACATGTGTGTTTCTTGAAAATGTTGAAAAGAATTTCTATTCTATTCTATTAATAAGATTTTAAAAAATTATATTCAGGATTTAATTAAATTCTTAATTATGACGTATTAAATAAATTAAGTCTCTTTTTAATTGCATTTTATATTAATTATATTCGATATGAATAAACTCTTAATTTCAGATTTGAACCTGTCATTGTTACTAGTGAGTCAGCTTTCGGGAAATGCCGTTAAAAGATAAGAATTTGTTGTTATCAGACAGTATCCAACAGGCCAGCAACGATGCAGGTTGACGGTGGATAGCAGTTGAAATAAGCATATAACAGTCACTTTTAAGGTAAGAATATTTTTCAATGTGTCTCTCATTAATAGTTTTCATTTAATTTTTAATTACTTAAGACATACATAATTTTCATTAATTGTTAATGAATATTTTAATCAACACAATGCTTAATTAATATTTTATTAATGTTAATTAATATTTTTCATTTATTGTTAATTCATATTTTTCATTTAATATTTAATACATCCATAATATTATACCCAAAAGCATAAATGTTTAAAGTTTTATAAGGATGCGTATTCCCATATTAATTTTTTTCATTAAGTTTTTAATCAATACAATGTTTAATTAATATTTTATTAATGTTAATTGATATTTTTCATTTATTGTTAATTCATATTTTTTATTTAATATTTAATAAATACATAATATTATACACAAAAAATATAAATGTTTAAAGTTTTATACGAATGTGTATTCCCAAATTAATATTTTTCATTAAGTTTTTAATCAATGCAATGTTTAATTAATATTTGTCTTTCATTTATTGTTAATTCATATTTTTCATTTAATATTTAATACATACATTACATTATACACAAAACCATAAGTATTTAAAGTTTTATATGAATGCGTGTTCCATTTTCACTAGATTTCATTTAAAAGATCACATACTCAACCTTATGAAATCATTTTAATCAAAGGTTAGTTTAAATTTTCAAATAGTTAAATCCTAAATGAATGTATTACACTCTTTATTTTGCTAACAAAGTACAGAAAAAAATAAATATTTTAGTTTTATTTAAAATAAATCGATGAGAAAAAAAAAAAAGCCTCTAATTTGATTTAAATAATTATATCTTAAATTTTCAAAAGATATTACTCAAAAGACCTTATTTTATTTCAAGTCAAATAATTTTAATTAGACATAGTACTCATTAAGATTAATTAAGATAACACATGAACCCCAGTTCCTTATCAGCTATGATTCAGAGATTCAACCCTTTTCGGAAAACGCTATCAGATAAGCAGATAAGAATGATTCATCTAGGTTTACACACACACATATACTGCAATGAATTTAGTATCCTCTCTTTGAGAAAATAATTATTAAACTCTACATCGATTCGGATTTCATCCATGTTAAGGTATGTAAAATATTATTTTCAATACAGTTTTAAAAATATTTAAAAGCATTTTTCACAAATTATTTTGATCTGAAGATAAAATACAATGTTAAATAAAATCTCATTAACAGGGTTTGAAAAAGTTCCGCGTTACTGGTTATAAATATTATATATTTTTAAATTAATGAAGATGAATTCATTTCGATAATAAATATAGTTTTTTTTTTTTTTTAACCGACAAGTATTAAAACATTAAAAATAAGTTCCTTTTTTTTTCTTCGGAAAGTCAAAAATTCTATTAATATTAAAATTTATTTATTTGAAAATTGTTCTGCCAGGGAAAAATTACACATGTCAAAAGATATTTATGTTAAAAATCGCTTACACTTTCAGAAAGGAAAGGACACACAAAAATTACTTATATTAATCACATTGTTATGTTTAAAAATAAGCACGAATTTTGAAAAAGGGGTGTCTGGTGAGGTACACTTTTTTCTTTTTGTTATTAAATTTCATTAATTGGAATAGAAATAGTTTTCATCAACATTTATACAATCTCACACAAAAGAAATTTGAATACAGATTGCAAACTTCACCAATTAAAAATTAATCCCCAAAAAAATCACACGATTCTTTTAAGTTTCCCAATAAAAATTATTACCGCTCAAAAGTTCTACAAATTGTTTTCGAAGTCACCTCATTAAAATGAATATTTAACATAATTAAGTTCAAATTCCCGTTACAGACATGCGTTATTTATAATGGTTGAAGCTTATTCAGGTCTTTCTAAGGAAACCTAACAGTTATTCACACATGATTCAAGGAAAATCACAGATTCCGAACGGTTAGATCAACGAGCCCGAATAAATGTTAGTATGAAAAATTTCATTTTAAAACATATTTTTTTCATTCAAATTTTAAAGTTATTTTTTAATTACTTTGAAATATCAAGTGTATAACATAGTTGACTAAAAATAATACTCGAAATAATTTTAAAGTTCCTTCATTCAATTAATATTCAAAATTGTTATTCCCGAATTCCCGTTATAGACATGTGTTATCAATGACGGTGGGTAGAGATAAAGGTTATTCAGGTCTTTCTAAGATATTCTAAGCCAATATGCACCCATGATTCGAAGAAAATTACAAACTCCGTACGGTTAGGTCGACGAGCGCACGTCAATCCCATTGCAAAAAAGTTAAAGTCCTCCTATCAAACATTTATATCCACAAAATATCCTTCGTGAATGATTAGTCTAAAATAATAATTTCCTCCAAAATACCCGCTTAACTCATCATGTAAGAGCACAGTGGGAAAAAAAAAAAAAAAAAAAAAAAAAAAATCTCCCCAAATTCCCATTTAAAATCGAAAAAATAAACTCTTAAATTTCACTAAACTGAAAATTTTTAAGTTGACACATTAAAATTAAAAACCACTCATACAATAGTATAGAAAAAACATTCTGTGCACCCAAATACCCGCTTAACTCCTCATCTAAAACACGGTGAAAAAAAAAAAAAAAGTCCCTTCATTCCTTATTTTTAATTACTTTTTTAAATGAACAACAGCATAACGCAATCGAAAAAATTACCACATTAAAACAACCTATCATACTACAGCATGCCGAAATAATTAGTATCTTCATTATTTTAAATTATTATTTGAAATTAATTTTAATGATTCATTTGTTAAATTGAATTAACTTTTACACTTGACTCAAAATAAATTTAAACTGTTGAAAATTTTAAAGTTTAAATTATTAAAAATTTCTTAATAAATCATTACTCGAATCACCCTCATACTAGAGTATGTTGAAAAAATTTCACTCATAATTTATAATTACTTTTTAATTAATTACTAATTATCGTTAATTGCTATTATTCATTTCTTAAATTCTACTATATACTATACTTGACTAAAAAAACCGCTCGAAAAATTCTAAGTCCCTTCATTATTTTTCACTTATTATTTTTAATTACTATTTAATTAATTACTATTTTTAATTTAATATGAATCATTCATCTCTTAATCAACAGTCAAAAGAACCGCTCGTACTGTAGTATACTTAAAAAATTAATCCCCCTTTTACCCCTCTCTTATAGCATAAAATATTCAAATTTCACGAAAAAAATTTAATCCCCCTTTTTAACCCCTTCTCTTATAAGACAACCTTGAGGAATGAGGAGGATTGAGGAGGAGGGTTTAGGAGGAGGAGGGTTGTGGAGGAGGAGTGAGGAGGAGGGCTGTGGAGGAGGATTAAGGAGGAGGAGCCCACCACCACCACCACGCTCCTCGCTCCTCCTCCTGGGGCCGGACTGTCATTTTTCCCCTACTCATGGTTTTTGCAACCGGTATTTAATTCCACATTTTTTTTTTTTTTAAGAGGAAAAATATGTTATTTTAATAATTTTTTCAGTGTTTTTTATAATAGATTTTTTTTAAAGTTTTATAGAAAGCAATGTAAAAGTATAGAAATTTCGCTTTAAATATTATCTATTATAGCGTCTACTGGGATGGGTTGACCATAAGAATTACTTGACCCGCTCTTCCGTTTTCATATTGAAAAGAATTTCAGAATTTTGCCAATAGGTTGCATCCAAGGTTACAATAATTTTTGTTTAATGCAGTAAATGAAATAGGTATGAGAAAATTATTTGTGAAGAGTTTTCAGCATGAAAACTGTATTTTTCTTAAACAATTTGTAACATTTTCTTAGGTAAAATACATAAGAGACATTTAACTAAATAGGTTTTAGCAATGCCGAAATATTGAGCTTTTCTTCCAGGTATAAAGATTGTACAGTAAATTAGGGTAAACATAACCATGGGCTATACTTTAAAAAGTGGCTATGTGAGAAGGCTTGACCTAATCAATTTGAGGGAAGGATGATCAGATAGCCAAAACTCCCTTAATGAAGTGTTTTTGGAAATATTTTATTATACTCCTTACTAGTAAAGGATCAACGGTTACATTGTTAAAACAATGTTAATTTATTCTATAAAGCTACAATAACATGGAGTGATAGAATGAAGAAAATTTAAAATTGATTACAAGAAAATATAAAAATATTGCTATAGAGGGAAAAAAAGGTTGGAAATAGCACGTGAAACGTAGCAAATGAGGTGCGTTTGTACGATGACGAAGTTTTAAAAATATCACTCTCATATATCAATCTCATAAAACTGTAAATAGTTAATTACAATTAAAATGCGCACCAAACAATGTTCTCCGTATAACATTATGTGATGGAATGCTTTTGTGTGGCCTTGTAAATCAATAACAAATGTTCTTTGCACTTCAGATAATGGAAAATGCATATTATAATATGCACTTTATAGATGCATATCAATTTTATTATGTTCAAATGAGTGTAACACCATTAAAATGCATTTGAAACATTTTCCCCGATTGACAGTAATTAAACGGAATACTTTTGATTGTCCCTGTAATTGAACTATGCATCCGATTTTGATAAAATTTGAAATAACTCGACAAAATTATGTAATAATTATACAATTTAAATTTCAAACGATTCGGTTGGATAGTTTTTGCGTTGTTACATGCGGACGGACAGACAGACGGACGGACTGAACGACAACTATAAGTGCCACGTATTTACGTAATTACGTACGCACTTAAAAAAAGGAAATTTTATTTTATTTAAATTGCAGTCATAGTAGGTAAATAGAAAGAAGGATGAAAGCAGCAGCCATAATAAATGTTAAGCATTCATGTTCACACCTCTGTGAAGTAACATAACATTGATGAAAGCACTTCGGGATGGAATATAGACAAATTTTACCGAGATGAAAACAATGGCATGAAGACAAACTATACGGAACTAGTGGTGCAGAGCGGAATGTTAGAAAAATTGGTTATTTTAAGCGGTATTTTTCTCTTGTGCCTTTAAAATCGTCTGAGCAAGTTTGTTTATATATCACATTTTCTCAAACAATTTTTAATAGTAATTAAATCATGTAGCTGTTATAGTGATGCCATGTCTATGCCATTTTCATTATTCTACCATCGAAAAGTGCATAAAGTTATGAATAGAACTGAACTAATTTTTTGTGCATGTTTTTTGCTATGGCCAGCAGATTCTTTTTCGATTTGGAAGTATTCCTCCGGAAGGAGGTACTGTAAGCAATGTCTATATCATTATTATTGTACCAGGAATAAACGTATGATATTATGCATAAAATTTAACCAATTTTTTGTGTATATATTTTGCTGTGATCAGAAGATTCTCCTTTAAATTGAAGGGATTGCTGAAATAGCGATTTTTGCGCTATTTTCCTTATTTTACCTTCGAAAAGTGTATGAAATTTGAATAGAAATGAACCATTTTTTTGTGAATTTATTTGGCTATGGCCAACAGATTCATATTGAATTTCGAAATATTCCGCCGGAAAGGGACACTGTGATAGCGATTTTTAAATAATTTTCTCGATTTTTCGAAGTTTTGTTGGCCATCGGCGCCCCATGGAGCAACAGGAGCTCACGTCCTGCTAAGCCAGCTAACAGTTGATATATAACAGAATAAAGAAAAACTATTGATTTTAATAAATATCGTGATCGAGACTAACTTATTGTACTTCAATTAATTGACTGAAGCAGAAATTTAAGATGGAAATCAAAGTTGGTATAGTATGGAACAAACAATATTGAAGTATTAACATCTGTAACTACTTTTTTGAAACATTTAGATATGACATAGAAAAAATTTCAAACAGGCATATACAACTAGCTTTTCTTTTTATTTGGATAAAATTTTCTTTAAACTGACAGTTACAAAACTATCAGACGCCACAGAAAGTGAAGAGTATTACTGTAGTGTGACGCAATTAAAAGAAGATCCCATTTTTCTATATTGATTATTAAATTAGTTTTCGCAATTAATTTATTGTCATGGATCTCAATACTTATTATTATTTAAATAACTAAATAAGAGTTGGGATACTTAACATAACTTATTTTCCCTTGGAGCTATGAAAAGATAATGTGGAATGAATCCCACTTAAATATTTTCCTTTCTTTGGTATGTGATTATTTTAAATCCATCACTTTTAAAAGAATGATTTTCTTTCAATAAAACTATCTATCCAAAGTCTGTTGAAAACTGATATTTACCGAGTATAATAATACGAAAAATAATCCTTTAGTTAATACGTAGAGTTAAAGACACATAGAAAATATATCATTAATGAAGTACGCTAGTTTCATTCCTGTTTTGTCTGTTGGGCCACGTATTTAATAGTACATCTTAAACTTTTAATGTTCTAATTCTTTAATTAAAGGTATTTCGTGGCATATGCTTAGTCAAAAACTTTAATGCTTCAATTTTGATTATTACAAAGTGAATCTAAATTCTTGGGCAAAATTTTAAGGGGTGATAGTACACATCAAGACAAACAATGTTAAATGGAAATTAAGGGTACCAAACGTCTTCCGAAGGAGAAAGGCGCCATTCAAGTTTAGGGTTCAAAATTTCAAATGATTAAAAAAACCGGAAAAATTGCTCCTTTTGTTTGCGGTTTTCGCTAAAATTATTCTTTATGTCAGTATTTTCTTGAACATGAATTATAAAGATAAAATTTAAAAAATGCCGATAGAGGACTTTTAGATTTTGGAATAACTAACAGCTATTTTTCTACTGTTATTTTTTGTATCTCATTAAAAGTTTTCAAAAGCTTAAACTTAAATTTTGAGCTCAAAATCTGAATGGTTAAGTATTCTGAGTGACTATGTAGCGCAAACTGAACTGCGTTCAGGAGTTGAGATTTGAACCCCTTTCCCCCTGAGCACAGTTCACTTTGCGCTACTTAACCACTCCAAACGATTAAGATTTTAAGATTAAAATTCATATTTAAGCTTTTGAAAGCATTTAATGCCATATAAAAAGTAACGGTAAAAAATAGTTGTTTGTAATTCCAAAGTCTAAAGCGACCTGTATCGGCATTTTTTGAACTTTATCTTTAAAATTTATTTTTAAGAAAATAGTGATATGAAGAATAGTTTTAGCAAAAATCGTAAACGGATTGACCAATTTTTACTTTTTCAAAAATCATTTGAAATTTTGAACCCTAAATTTTAATGGCACCTATCTTCATCGACGTTTAGGAGCATTAGTTTCCTATTAATATTACTATTTGTTTTCATGTGGACAATCAACCCTTAATGTATTGCTCAAGTATGTATTGATTCACCCTGTATAAAACTCACAGAATATTTATTTGCTGATATTTACAAAATGTAACTTAAATGAATATATTAAAAGCTTCATTCTTCCAACAGTTCTAAGATATAAGAACAGTAAGCATAAATAATTCAAATAAAAAGTATATGAATAAAAATGTGATATTAACTAAAATAAAATTCCCTTAACATTCGATTTTTTAAAAGATTTGACTTTTTTAAATGGTTTTTTTACAATTTTTTGTAGCTTGCAATAAGGGATGCTTTGAAACTGAATAAAATGTATCTTTTAAAATGCTTATATCATTAAAAGTTTAATGTGTTTCCCATTTTGTACATAATCATTTTGAAGTATTTTTCCCCAATTGTCTTTCCACTGAGACATAAAAAAATAGCTAAATTTAGTATCATAACCAGTTTATTACCTATTCTATAAGTATTTTTTAATTTGATGTATCTATATTAATTTGACAAGGTTTTATTAATAATTACATGTTTATTTGATTGTATAAGTTTTATTCATGATTTTAGAGGTACAAAAAATATCATGTTTTTTTTTTTTTTTTTTTTTTTTTGTATATTGACGAAAATGGCTAAAATTGGAATTTTTAAAAGTGTAATGCTTTTCCTTACCGTTTTAGCATAATGTTATGTATATATCAGATATGGAATCGTACAAGCTAATTCGGATACTTGTATGTAGATCAACTATTGATGAAACTGAGTTTTAAAATGTGTTATACATTTTCCAATTTATTTCGATATACATCATATTTCAGCTTATTAAACGAAGCAGTCTTGTTTGTATTCTGAATTTATTGGAAAGAGTTCCATAATCAAGCTTGATGTATGATTTTTCTTTCCTGTTATTTCTACAATAAATACTAGTAATTTCTAATTATAATTTTTATTAATATAAGCATAAAAATATAGATTTATATCCATAACAAGAGAATTAATTGGTTCATAAATATAAATTTTAATCAGTGATGGGAATTTAATATTACCCGCGGTTATGATAATTGTAACAAATGTAAATATCAGCAGTGTTTAATTTAGGTATACATATTTATTACAAAATATTAATGTACATAACGCTGTTTTATGCAGCTAATTGATGAAATTACTTATTTATTAGGTTTTTTAAATATATGTAATCACAAATAATAATGTCATTAATCAAAGCATAAATATGTGGATTACAATCCAAATTAAATCATTAATTGTTTTGGAAATCTACAATTTTTGAGAGTTGTAAAGTATTTTAACGCAGTAAATCTCAGTGAAAATTCAGTTTAAATAAAAAAAATCTAATTTTAATGTTAATAAAAATATAATGCCGATTTTTTTATACTTCAATTGACACATTGTATTTAGTCAAGAAAGTTGAAATACATTTGGGTATTTCATTGTTATGTATTTATTTCTTGTAACGAAAATGTTATTAATGATACATTTTTCTTATTATTATAAAGGATATTATACCTCTATTGACACGCTGTATTTAGTCAAGAAAGTTGAAATACATTTGTGTATTTCATTGTTATGTATCTATTTCTTGTAACGAAAATGTTATTAATGATACATTTTTCTTATTATTATAAAGGATATTATACCTCAATTGACACGTTGTATTTAGTCAAGAAAGTTGAAATACATTTGTGTATTTCATTGTTATGTATTTATTTCTTGTAACGAAAATGCTATTAATGATACATTATTCTTATTATTATAAAGGATATTATACCTCAATTGACACGTTGTATTTAGTCAAGAAAGTTGAAATACATTTGTGTATTTCATTGTTATGTATTTATTTCTTGTAACGAAAATGCTATTAATGATACATTTTTCTTTTCATTATAAAGGGTATAAATTCTCTGAAAAGAAAAACAGCCACAGTAAATTCATCTCCTATTATCTTCTAAAAATATCTTCTATCAAATTATGAAAGCTGACAACGTAATATTATCATAATCAAACCATTAAAAATATTCTTCAAACTTTCCCTTGGCCGTTATGTTTCTTTTTAGAAAAGCCACTTCTTTAGGGCAACATGAATAGCGATAAATTGTTCTTTAGGGATAATTTCTTATCGGTAAAAGGTTCAAAATGTAACAACACAACACCTTTGGGTATAATATTGTATGCTAAAGGTATTTCGGTATATATTTCCTTTTTTTATTATGAAAACTAAAAGTGAAGGCTTTAGTATAAAATTAATTCGTTTCGTTAAGAAACATGAAGTGTCCATAATTAAACGAACCTTATTTAAAGTTATCTACAGACAAAACTATTGTTCTTAAAATTGCGGAATTTTGCAAAAAAACATAATAAAGGGATAGAAATTTATTTAAGCAAAATAAATAAACAAATAAATAAAAAATAAAGTAGAAAATGAAAAATAAATAAAAGGAAAAGAAAAGAAAAGAAAAAGAAATAAAATAAAATAAAATAAAATAAATAAATATTTCAAAATCTCGCCACAAGAGGACTATTTTTAATAAATTACACATTTAGCTTTACGATAGTTTAAAAATTTATTTATTAACTTAAACTGATTCCAAAGACATCATTTTATGACATGTTCCTAGTATTTCCTAGAACACAGATTAACTGTAGAATATAAAATTTTACAATACTAGAAGATGACTATCATGATCAATATGTTTAATTATAACAGAATTGGTTAATTTTTAGAACAATCTATAGTTAATGAATTATCTATGCAGGCCTGTCCAACCTTTTACTGAGGAAGGGCGCATTTCAGCTATTAGCACACAATGATGGGCGCCATTATTCACATGACCAAAAACAGGTGACAATATTATCACACACATTAGTATATGCGTACGTTTTAACGTAATTTAAATGAATCTTTCAACAATAGACAAAAGGCTCATGCAGTACTGGAGTTATATTAAATTTTAAATTGCACATTTTTCTATGAGAAAGCTATCTCAAAAATGTTTGTAGAGTATGGAGTAAAAAAATGTATCTGTACCTATAATAGAAAAAATAACATTAAAAATGTAAATCAGAGGTATTGCTAGGTTTCTTTTAAAATGTGAAAGTAGGGTTTGATTTATTTTGAAAGCGTGTTCAAGTTTTATAAAAAGTACAAAAAATAAGACAGCCATGATAGTGAATCCATGTGTGTGGTTCCAGAGAAATAGTTTCGAAGTGCTTTCATAAATGCAAATCTTTCTCACAGTTTTAATAATTTTTCTAAGCAAATAAATAAATAAACAAACCTAAAACTTCAGAAATCATGAAGGAAAATTTAAGCCTCTTTATCCTTCATATAAAACAGCCAATGGGCGACTGTGACTACAGAAAAAAGATAAAAGATGAACTTTCTTGCATATGGTCTTGAAGGAGGTGATAAAACGTGAAAAATATTTAATTTTATGTTATTTCTTAAATATTAAAAATAGCTAATTCCAAATGTTACCAAATTTAAGCTTTATAATTATACTTTGTTAATGATAACTATAAATTGTGGAAACATTGATAAGTGTGTTTCTTGTTTTTAATGCGTATTTACAGCTTTTGAAAGTATGTCATATACAAATGTTAGTGATTTTGAAGAAAGCATTATCTATACTGTAATTTTTTCTAAAATGTCTAATAACAAGAAACCTTCAAAGGGGCGCCAAAAAAATCGTCAAAGGGCGCCATGGCGCCCGCGGGCGCCGCGTTGGACAGCCCTGAGTATTTAAAAGACAAAGATTTTCTTTAGTCTTCTGGCCTAAGCTTTCTATTGAATCCATTTTGATAATCATTATTATTATTTTTTAATAAAAACACTTAATTTGAATATGTGATTGCATTTGATATTTATTTTTTAAAAACTTTCATTTTTATAGCTTAATTTTAAAAAATCTTTATGAAATTTCTTTAGATTGATGGCAATCGTGTCATTCTTATTGTTAAAAAGGGAAGGAAAACAATGAGAAATACAATAAAATTACAATGCCATTTTCCTATTACAACTAAATAATCTTATTGAAAACTTTTGAACATAAAATAACGTCAGGTCAATCTACTTTGAATCACCAGGTGGTGTCGCTCGTCATTTTTAGTTGATCTAATCTCTGAGGCAAGTTTTTATTTCATAGTTTTCTGAGTCTAAAAACATGGCCTTTTTTTTTTTTTTTTGACATGTTACATTTTTGGCGGTGGCCATTTTTAACAAACTGTGTAGCCATTTTTAGGCAAAAAACTGTTTTACAGAAAATGCTGTAGTGTTTTATTTCTATTTTTATCAAGGTGAATGAAAAACGAAAATGTTTACCATAAAATTGTCTACCTTTTATGTAAATTTTTTATAAAGTTCAATCCTTAAAACCATTTAAATTTTACAAACAGTAACTTTGTAAACAGTTTATCAAAAATTGCATTAGGTCTGATTTTAGAAATTTCCATTGTATTGAAAAAAAAAATCTGTAAAATTACTAATCTTTTTCTAGGAAACTGGGATTTCTAGAACTTCTTATGTAACGGTAACATCAAAAATTCATGTAACTGAATCGATTGCATGAATATTCGCTGTTACTGTTACATAAAAAGCTTTAGGAATCCCAGTTTCCTAGAAAAAGATTAGTAATTTTACAGATTTTTTTTTTGTTTTTTTAGTGTAATTAATATATTTCTCTGAGGTGTACTGCAAAATGTTTACTACAAAATATGAAGCGCAAGTATTCATCATTGATATGCAGAGAAACACAAAATATTGCATATACAGAACTTTCTAAGAACAGCAATTGCTGGAAATGTATTTTCTTTTAGGGTACGCGTTTTTTAAATTAAAAGTTTTGAAAAAAAATATTTCTTAGCGTGTATAAATTCAATACAACACATACAGGGCTATACAAAACATCTAAAGTACATCTCTGTTCTTTGAAGGGAATTGCGGAAGGGGAATTTTCAATTGTGCTATGCGTTTTCTAATTTAGCTAAATTTTAGCATACTATGCATACCTCACAGTAAAAAAAAAAATCTGTAAAGTTACTAAAAGCTTTCTAGGATACTGGGATTTCCAGAACTTTCTATGCAACAGCAACAGCAAAAAGTCAGATAACACATTTGTAATTAAACCTAAAATAACTTAAAATCTTAAATTTAAATAAAATGTGGCGAATATCACTAGATCTTTATTCGTAGATCTGTAGCACTGAGTAGATATTCACCTCCACAATTACTTTAAATTATAAAAAGCACTTTTATTGACAAAGGCATTTAGTTTGATGTAAATACAATTGTGGTAAGCATTTGTCTACAGACTGAGTCCTGTGACTGACACGAATAGCAATAAATGTAGAATAAGTCTTCTAGAAAGTCAAGGAATAGTTTTTATCTCTGCAATGAAGTATCAGGCCTGTCTCGGACAAGAAGGAAGGTGAAGAAGAAAGTTAACTAAGATGGGTGAAGTATCACGATCTATTTCAGCACCTCCAGTGCTATCACATTACGGAGACTTTCTTTCCAGAAGTCCTTACGAATATCGCTGTTCAGCACCCATTTCTCGCAACCGAAAATGGCTGCTACCTCTCCTTCGTACCTCCCCTTGAAAATAAATCAATTAGGGAGGGATTTCGTTGACCACCTATGAGAGAGATAAAAGATGATGTCAGTCTTAAAGTTCTTTTGAATTATTTCACTAAAATATTGAGGTCACACTCAGGCTATTTGTAGGAAAATAACATGTCATTATCTCTTTCAGCAAGTAGGCTGCTTCGTCTATTTGCTTATAAGAAAGAGATTCCCTGTCTGAGGCAAAGATTGATTAAGACATTACAGAAATCATTAACTTTCCAAACGAATCTACTAAAATTATATTTATCTCACTAAAATTTTATCTGTAACCTGGGTTGCAATTACATAATACATTCTAGATATCACAAGCTTCCTAAAAAATTCTTAGTAACCTTACAGATTTTTTAATTTCCAAGGCAAATCTGTATCTGTTACATGAATTTTTACTGTTGCTGTTACATAAAAAGTTCTAGGAATCCCCATTTCCTAGAAAACTTTTTAGTAACTTTACAGATTATTTTTGCAGCGTGCTTAGAGCATATATCATATATTTTATTTTGAGACTACACCACTGCTTATTAAACTTATTATAGAATGTAATAGAAAGTGCTTCACAATCTATGCTTAGCACATGATTTTATGTTCTTGTTTTATGTTTGTAATCTGACACTTATTTTCTGTGATGGAATTTTTATAAAAATAGCTAGAATAATTAAAAGAAAAATCTAAAAAATAATTCTATATTTCTATGATGTGTTCTACCATTTGTCTTCTACATAATGTCTTTTGAATAAGTAATAATTCTTTTTGTTCAGTTGCAACCCTGAAGAATCTCCTGAAGAAAAAGGAAGACTTCGATGTTGTAACACTTACTTCATCAATTTCAATTACTTTATGTTAGAGTACATAAAGGAGCCATTTTCGATTACATCTAAACTGATCCTTAAATAAAGATCTTACAAATCACGCGCAATTACTTTTGTCTATCTCTGGCATTTTACTGGCAAGTTAATGGAACATATATATAAGACTACAGTATAATTGACAAGCGGTATTTATAGCTTTCTTTTTTTCGAAACGAAAGCAGCATTGGAAGTAAACTATACATTTATTGCAACAGAAAAATACGTGTATTTTTTTAAATAAAAAAATCGTTAAGGACAGCTAAAAATTATGGTAGAGTGGGTGCTGAGGGTTTAAAAAACATTTTTACATAAATTGACCAATTAAAGTTATACGCAATTAATAAAACATATGTGGAAATATTTAATTGTTCAAACTAATTATATTGATGAGGTTTTCATGAAATAAACATTTCAATTATTTTAGACAATTAATATAATATATTAAAAATTACAGACAGTTATGATTATTAAGTTATCAAAAAAGATAGAGAAGAAGTCCGTCAAATAACAAAAAGTTTTTCACAAAAATAGAGAATCAGGGTTTGGTGTAATATATTAAGGAATATATATATTGTGATATATATCCAAAATGTATTTCAAAACTCCAGTTATTTGAAAATTTCATTACAATATAAATTAACAATAATCATGGACATATAATCTGTGGAAGTCTTAATAATGTGAAAATCTTATATTGAAAAAAACTAATGGGTGATGGAACTGAATATAGGCTTCCTTCAAAATTTAACACCAATTCTATTTTAAAACAGTTTACATATGATATAGATTTATTTATTTATGAAATTTCAATCTCATACGATAAAGCTATTGAATATTTTATTTAATAGAAAATATTGGTAGTTGAAAAATTAACTAATGTTTAAAAGAAATATGTCTCGGATCAGATACTATTAAAACAAAACATCTTTTCAAAAATTACTAATTTTCAAAAGAATTATGATATTATACGCATGTAGATAAATCTCCAAATCATTATGAAATTATATACAAACCTTATTATCACCAATTTAATTAAGATCCTATCTTAAATCCAACATTTCTTCTAATAATTCTTTCCAAAAAACTAATGGAAACAAAGTTGTAAACAATTGTAAACAATTGTAAAATTCACAGTTATTATAAAATACTAAATATTTCCTCTACCAGCTTGCCCTTATTTAGTTCTTATGCTCAAATTCATAAGAAGCCAATTGAGTTTAGAACTGTCGGTATTTGCAATACATATAATAATATAGCTAACAAACTTCTAATAAAAATTCTGTCTTAAATGACCAGAGTAAAATTTGCGTAAAAATTGTCTTTATCGTCATTTTGAACGTATACATTACAATCGTGGAAAAAAAAGTAAACACCTTCTACTAACTCTGCGAAAAATTATCGCAGAGAAAAGTTACTGGTACCAAATAATTGGAAATAAAATCTACTTTTGAATGATGCGTATGAAAGATGGTTAGAGGGCCATCTACATATTAAAACAAATCCTAAATTTGTTTTTTTTCAATAGTAGTACTCAATTCTAACAGCATAAATAAACTCTACACTTAGCCTAAAAACAATATTTTATGCAATTCGTACGATAAGTTTGCGAGAAATTAATTATCTTATTTTAGGGACTGTATCCAAAATTGAGTTCGGTACTCGGTTGTTGACCGAGAGAGTTTCCTTCTTGGTTAAGGTGTCTTAGGCGCTACTCAAGCAGTCATTGAAGACTGCTAGATTAGAGTATTTATTGCACGAGAAGTTTCAAAATATCTAGTCACATCTATCATAGACTTTTCTATCTATCATTTCTATATCCATCTATCATAGACATAGATTAAGATCTATCTTAAACTGTTATTTTGCCGTTTCTTAAGCATAATTGGAAAACAACTTGGAGAAAAATTTTTGAATTTTGAATTTGCACAAAGCAGATCTTTATAAGTCTAAATTCATCAAAAAAATTTTAGGTTGTAATTCATATTTTTTTCATAAAATTATTTCATGATTCATAATTTATATAATAAAATTATACAACTTGCAAATTCAACGTATTTATGCTTGGGTATTTTAGATTATTGTTACATAAAAAATTAGAAAATTACGAGTACAATATCAAGAGATATTAATAAAAGTTTGAAAATCTAATTTAAAATTTGAAGCATTGAATTTTGAATATTTATAATTCAAACATATATCGTTCACATGACTTGAAATTTGGAGTCCAGGCATAGTTTAAATCAATGATTTGAAATATCTTGTTAAATTGGAGTATTGCTATAAAAAAATGAAGTTTAATAATATATAATAATAATAAATAAATAATAATAATAAATAAATTAAAAGTTTTCAGGATTGAACTTTGTAAAAAGAAGTAGTTCATGTAACAAATCTGTGTCAGAAAAAATATTTAAGATGAATCTCCTTCATAAAAAAAATAATGGCAGCAAAAAGGCGTGTTTGTTGTTTTATTCATACGGCTTTGGTACATGTTTTTAACCTACATCCTTAAATCAAATTAAATTTTTATAATTGCACAAAATGTAGAAATTTTTATGTTGAACATTTTGGTTTTTCTTTCGACTTGTTAGGTATAAAAATAAAGCAGCAACAGTATTTTCTGTTAAACACGTTTTTCGACAAAAAATGATTGTATAGCTTGTTAAAAATTGCCACCGCAAAAAAAAACTATATGATTAAAACAATTTAATCAAGTTTTTAAGTTTAGAAAACTATGAAGAAAACTTAGTTAAAATATTAGCCAAATTAAAAATGTCGAGAAATACCACGTTGGTGATTTCAAATGGATTGATCCTTTTTAATTAACTTTGAAAGACATGGGAGGCGTATTGTGCGATTCAATCAATGCAAACTGCTTGTGGATCCCATGGTATTAATGTGATTAATTCGAATTAAATAAGTCTGTTTTTAATAATTTAACGTTCATTGCTTTTATTTTTACTGGGTATTGCATTATACAAATATATCTTTAAAAGTTGTTATCTAGGCTTCAAAAGTCTATGGTACATAGAGTTACGCCGCCCCGGTCATTATTAATGTCCAAGTCGTCATCATATTAAATAATAGCGATACAGCTACATTCAGGTAGATCTCAGCTTGAGCAATCAAGCGGCTTCTGCCCCGCAGCCAGGTAAAAAAACTCGTTAAGCTAGGCATATTGCCCGGCAGACAGGGGCCTGGTCTGCGGTATAATAATAATAATAATAATAATGTCCAAGTCGTCCGTACCTTTAAGGCTTAATATCTCGCTTAATTTCGGACGATTTTTTTCGAAAATCATTATCAACAAATACTTTTTTTACTTCTGCTACGATAGGTATCTTCAATGCTGCTCAAATTTTCTGAATGTCTGCAAATCGAAATTTGTGAATAACGGAAAAATGCGCTTTCCTCAAAAACTATGAGACTTATAATTTTCCTGAAAGGTTTTAGTTAACGCTTTCCGGCGCGGAGTAAATCTGTTTCAAATAATTAACTTACACAAGAATTTATAAAGAAATTTGTTAGAAAATAAGAACTTGCTTATTTTTACGTATGTTATAAAACGAAAATTTTAATTAAATATTCTTGGCGCCAGTAAAATTAAAATTAGGTACAATTTTTGTGGACACCGTGCCGGAAATGGTTAAATTTTACCACTCCTAAAATGCTACTAAAATTTTTCATAATTTTATCTTTTGTAAATTGGGAAATAGGGAAGGGGGCTATTTTTATAATTACATTTTAGAGGATATCTCTGAAAATAAATACCTAAAATTAAAAGAAGTGTTATTTTGAGTTCAGCCGTTATAAAACCGGCTACACAATACACCACGCAATAATAATAAAGATTTTTTTTGCTCCATATAACTTAATTAGCCCATTTACATCTTTTCTAAATGTATTTGTGAATGTTTAACAATCTGTAAAGATGTGGGTCAACAATCTTTAAAATTTCTCCCAATTTGAACTTTCCATGCTCCATAATTTACAAGTAAATTGTCTGTGGCAGACACAGGAGTGGTCTTTATTATTTTTTAAATTATTATTTAAGTACAGGTCCCTAAAAATACTAAAAAAATATGTGTCTTTTTTTAAGTGTTATTGCTAGTTATTCTGCAATACAAAATTCATAGTGGTTATTCGATGTTCTTTTAGAATGAATAAAGAAAGAAAACAAGAAAGCAAGTGAAAAGGGCTTAGTTATTTTATAGAAATAGCGCATTTGTGAAATTCACGCCACACAAGAATCATTTAAAAATCCTAACTTCTTACAAACAGCGTAAACTTTGAGCATTTTTAAACCCAAAATATTTAGCATGTATAAATGTACAGATACTGTGATACAATGTGAAATATATTTATTTCGAAAAAAAAAAAAAAAAAATCCGATGTTTTAATTTTTAGTACTATGATTCTGATTTACATCATTGAGCTTGGTCGCCTCCAAAATCCTAGTTAATATCGAATCGCAATGTCTCACATAAACAATTATTAATTATATTTATAACGTGTAAACCCACTGATCTAGAATCTTAAAAACAATTCCACAATTTGAATTTTTATTCCAAACCCATTTTATTAAATATTTAAAATCCTCAACTTAGACTTTCAATTTTTTTGCATTAATTTTACAATGCAATATCAAAAAAAATTCATTCTTTTGAATTTAAACGCGAAATCCAGGCATATGCACTTATAACCTACGTGTTTGATTGATTTTAAGAGCTGTGAAAAGATTTCATTCTTTCATTTTTATTAGAATATTATTTTAGTTTTACTGATCGTTATTAATTCTATGACTTATAGTGAAAGAATCATAGTTTTACTATGAGTTATGTTTGATTTCACCCGCTATTTTGCGAAGTTCCAGAATTTCGACATTCTAAAAATAAATAAATAAATGCTGACAACCCCGCTGTAGATGAACTTTTTGTAACTGGAGACTTTCTTCATTAATATTAAGAAGACTACTGCATACAAAAATATTAAAATTGGTAGTATTATAAAGAAATATTTAAGAAACACGCTGATGTAAACAGTTTTTTAAATCGAGTAATTATTTTAAGAGATATTTAATGCTAAAATTCGCAAAATCGTTTCATCAAAAAGTTATACAAGCAAAAACTATACATAGGAATTTAATCATTTTTTTTCGAAGTGTGTACATTAGAAGTACCCAGTATACAGAATGCATTTATTTTTTTAATTTGAGAAATATTTTGAAAGTTTATTTCCATTTTCATCTCAAATTTTCAGAGTTCCGAGAAAATTTTTTTACATATTAAAAAAAATACTTTATATTGTTGTCAATTATAAAAGCAGCGCAAAGAATAATATTTACTTCAAATTAAAATTTATTTACACATGACTATTATAAACTGGAAAACCCTTTCAAGTTAAAACTAAACTTATATTATTTATACTTATTATTATTTATTGCGTATTAAAAGCAGAAAAATATTGGAATTTTTGTCATAAATATTATATTTACACGTGAATTTTAAAAGAGAAAGAACATTTTAAAACATATTTAGTAATATGCATTATAAGCTGTAAATGGATAAAATTACGTCCTATTTAAAATGGCCAAATAATAATATTGCCAAAATGTTGAAATTTAAAATATATTTACACGACAAATTTATTTCCCATCTCGAAAGGATTTTTTAAAACTATAGTTGCCAATTCTAAGGCAGCGCAAATAAAAATACTTCCTTTCTAGAAAAAAAGTACTCTCATTGATTATTGAAAATATAAAGAAATAAAATAAAATAATAAATTCATATGCATTAAAAGCAGTAAATAGAAGAAATTATGTTCTTAAATTGACTAAATAATAAATAAGATTGCAAAATAGTTTAAATTTATATTTACATGAGAATAAAAATATATTTACGTGACACTCATTTCATATTTTGATATGATCTTTTAAACTATTGTTGTAAATTCTAAGACAGTGCAAATAAGATTTCTTTTCGAACAACAAAAATGTTATCACGTGAATATAAAAAGGAGAAGGAAAACTTTGGTGACAACTACGTCAAATTTAAAACAATGTATTAAAAATAACTTATTTAAATCAATATTTTTGTAGTGCTGTTAAAAAATTACAGAAGACAAAGATTATGCATACTCACTTCGTTTTATATTAGCTTATTTTCAAATGTTTAACTGATCTTATTTCATTAAAGACAGAAAGAGGTATCGAATTTCTTAACAGTAGCTAATTTGTATTAGAATAATTTATAACACGATTATTCAATCGATAAATCAATTATAACCGATGTAAATTTTCCATGTGGGTGAAAAAAGTCCGGGGCAGGATTCCAACCAGGAATGATTTGGCTGAAGCCGCTAATGCTCTTCCAACTGAGCCATCCCGAGCACGATTACTGGAGGATTATTTCACCCAAATAACCTTAACGATCACATAATCGGGTCTGATACTATGGATTAGCCCAAAAGAATAAATCGAAGGTCAATGTATGGAACTGCAGAAAACGCTGCATACGAAATTATATGTGGACAATTTATAAAACGATTTTTCAATTGGTAAATCAATTATAACAGATGTAATATTTTCCATTTTTCATTTTTGGGTGAAAAAAGTCCGGGCCTGTAATTGGCTGAAAAGCCAATACATCCCTGGTTCGAATCCTGGCTCGGACTTTTTTCCCCCAAAAAAGGGGAAGGACTGACTTAAATTTACATAATGTATTTTTATGGTATTCTGAATAGTTTAGCTGCAGTTTAGCAGTACATTTGAATAGTTTAGCTGCAGTTTAGCAGTACATTTGCATAGTTTAGCTACTTTTTCTTAAACTAGAGGGCTCTGTACAATACAAACTGCACTTGCCAATTCTTGTTCAGATACCGCAGACTCAAAAACATGTCAATTTGATCGGCTTTCAAAAGATTACAATGATAATTACAAGATAAAATTATAACTTAAAAAAAAGCAGTAACGATCTCCCTGTAAACGACTTTAAATTCATTTTCCTTTAATTAGTGAATTTTAAGAAGATCAAATTAGATACTATAATAGATGTAAATTTTCCATGTGGGTGAAAAAAGTCCGGGCCAGGATTCGAATCAGGGATGTATTGGCTGAAGCTGCCAATGATCTTCCAACTGAGCCTTCCCGGACATAATATCGAATATAATTTCGTAAGCTGCGTTTTCTGCAGTTCCATACATTGACCTTCGATTTATTCTGTTGAGCTGATCCACAGTATCAGAGCAGATTATGTGATCGTTAAGGTTATTTGGGTGAAGTAGTCCTCCACTGTTCGTGTCTGGGATGGCTCAGTTGGAAGATCATTGACGGATTCAGCCAATACATCCCTGGTTCGAATCCTGGCCCGGAATTTTTTTACCCACATGGAAAATTTACATCTATTATAGTATCTAATTTGATCTTCTTAAAATTCACTAATTAAAGGAAAATGAATTTAAAGTCGTTTACAGGGAGATCGTTACTGCTTTTTTTAAAGTTATAATTTTATCTTATAATTATCATTGTAATCTTTTGAAAGCCGATCAAATTGACATGTTTTTGAGTCTGCGGTATCTGAACAAGAATTGGCAAGCGCAGTTTGTATTGTACAGAGCCCTTTAGTTTAAGAAAAAGTAGCTAAACTATTCAAATATACTGCTAAATTGCAGCTAAACTATTCAAATGTACTGCTAAACTGCAGCTAAACTATTCAAATGTACTGCTAAACTGCAGCTAAACTATTCAGAATACCATAAAAATACATTATGTAAATTTAAGTCAGTCCTTCCCCTTAAATAATACTGGAATAATTCAAAGTATCCTATAAAAAGATTGTGGTTTCATATGTATATTGATCAGACTGGTCGTTTATGTAATATTTGACTGCAGGAATATAAAAAAATTCTCAAATCTATCGGTTAACTTTAAAACGACCTTTGATCAATTAAATTATCTGATATGCAGTGCTTCACTTTTAATTTTATTATGTATTATTTCATTTTAATAAGAACTCACTGTCTTAAACACTACTCTTTGAAATTTTTTTTATAATCTAACAATTTTATAAGGATATTTTATGACTTTAAATATCAGATAGCATTTTATAAAAATATAAGTATTATTATTTTCATTGTTAAAAGAAGATTTTTCTCGGACTATGACTTATGCATATCATGTATGAAATAAAATTCCTATAGTAAGTAATCTTCTAAATCAGAGAAAACAATGCTTATAAATTTACACAATTTTGCTGACCTTTTATTTTCAAACATTACATTGTAAAACTGTATTTTATATTAAAATATTTCGAATCTAAGACCACATTATATTATTCATGTGTATATCATACGTAATAATGTAGGACGTTATTACGCACTTTATATTGTTTATTTTCTTCAAAGTGAGCTTTCAAATTGTCGATTCAAAGCTAGAAACTTTCATAAATCGTTTTTCTCTTTTCTTTTTTCGTAGAAAATAGGCTTTGAAGTGATATCATTTTGGTGAAAGTGAACGAAATTTTATATTTAACCTTTTTCATAAGCCTATAAACTCATTTTTGTGATTAAAATCTTGATATTTATTCGGATTTAAACTATTAAATATATGAAATGCAATAAACGTTGAAAGCTAACTGATGGTATAATACCATCATATTGTACATTTCACCTCTAATATAAATATGTGACATGAAATATGAGCTTTTGAGTTAAAAAAAAAAGATCCATAAAACTGAAAGCTTAACTTTTGTGTCTGAATAGATATGCATTGTAGGTAAAAGAAATATATACAGCGCAAATTATTATACCGTCAGTCGGGACTGATTTCAGACACCTCAAAATATGGGACTAATGCGAGTCACCTAAAAAAGTACCCATTTTTATAGTAAAAATTTTTAGTAAAAATTTTAATGGTTTTGTGATCACTTTCAAGCGTTATACCTTTATTTTTATCTAGTATTAAGAATACATTCTTCATTCAATAACATTAATGGAATAAATTTAAATTATTTTTAACTATTTTTATAGAGCGGGAAGGTTCTGCTGCCTCCTACGAACTACGCTTTCTAACCCTTGTTCACCCTTTAAAAATACGCTAATTTGATACAATTAAAAAAGATTACGAAAATTTGAGTAATAGTTTTTAAAAAAAGTAGCAATTTCCCTCTAAATAGATTTCCATGCATTTCCCTATTTCTGAAGGATTTTAAAAGCCTAATCAGCTGTTGATTAATGGCTATTTTCGTGTTTGATTATAAGATTAGTTGATTAAATAAGATTTCAAGGAACAATGGATATAAAGAAGCACCATAGAAAAATAAATTATGAGCTTAAAAAATAAAAAGAAAGGAAATTTCAATCTACAGAATTCTGTGTTAATCTACTTTACAAAGTTTGTCTGGGTTCTCCGAATGTTTGAAATATAAACTCCATAAATTCAACATCTCCCTTGTTGCAAAACCCTCATAAAATTAAAGAATATATTATGCAAGAAAATAGATCCAATTGAACCAAACCAGTTATCAGAAATATATGAAATACCTTTAATCAAAGTAGATGGAACAATGCAGTTTTTTATAGATATGACAAGTAAAAAAACTTAAAACAAGAATCAAAGAACATATGAAGGGATATCAACCATAATATACCAAGTCCATTTTAAAACAAGTTGGAAATTCCACGTCAAGTGTAACAAATAAGGTGCGTTCGTATTATAATGAAGTTTTAAAAATATTCACATCTTGCGGATATAGTATACAGTATTTTGGATACAGTATAGTGGTCGACATTTTTTGTGTGTTCCTATCAATGTTATCTAATTTCTATTATACAGGAAGTAACTAAAAATAAACCTCAAGAGTATATGTCAATTTCAAAAACTGTGAAGCAGTTTACTATTAGTAAAACGCACCCCAAACAATGTTTCTTCGTATACCATTAGGTAGTGGAATACTTTTGTGTGGCCCTGTAAATTAATGAAGAACTTTGCACCGCAGATTCTGCACGATGCATTTTTTAGTATATACTTCATAGATGAATATCAATTTTATTATGTTCTAAAGAGTATAACATCATTAAAATGCACTTGAAACTATTTTTTCTTATTGACCGTAATGTAATGGAATGCTTTAGCTGGTCTCTGTAATTAAACTGTGCATCCGATATTCATAAAATTTGAAATGACTCGACAAAATTATTCAACAATTATATATTTTTAATTTCAAACGATCCGGTTGGGTAGTTTTTTCGCACCTAAAAATGATAATGTCCATTTAATAGAGGCATCGAGTCTGTTTTATCGACTCCCACAATAAGACATGTATGTTTTTGCCTACTTTCTTATGTATGGCATCTTTTTACAGACTTGGTTCATTGTGGGAGGGAATAAAACAAATTTTATTCACCTTTTAGATGGACATTTTTTTTTTTTTTTTTTTTTTTTTTTTTTTTTTTTTTCAAAATTAATTTGGTCTACTATAGTGGTGTACACTTCATATAACCAGACAACAGATACAGCAAGAGAATTTCAGATAGGGCCAGATTATGCAGGAAAAAACCTTTACAGATCGATAAAAAAAAAAAAAAAAAAGCAGAATAATTTATCCGTCAAGTTTTTATTTACCATTTTCATTATCCGGGAATCAATAAAGATGTTTTTAATCAATAAAAATATTTGCAATGATTCAGTGTCCCCTGTGTTTCTTAAAATTTGATAAGAAATGCTGTGCAATTTTAGTAACAATAATAGAAATTATTTCATGCCCACAAATATTTAATTTAATTTAATTTTGTTTGCATTGATATGCATTATGTATGAAGTCTCGTGACATTATTTTCCAAGCTCTTGTTTTTAGAATTTTGTTAAAACATTTCTATCATAAATGATTTTAAAAATATTGCCGTTTGTGCGTTTAAACGTACGTCAGTCTGAATAAAGGCGTTTTATCACTTTTATACCAGTTCTTGCTTAGTTTGTAAATTTTCTTATTGCATTTCTACAGCATTTCTAAGAAAATTTTACAAGATAGTTTTTCTAACAACATTTGCAAGATAAAACCACAAAACGATACCAATAATCTTTAATCTTCTCTTAAACTATCTCGAAGATTATTGTTTGGAAATACTGGTAGCTAAAACTGCGTCGGTGCCTAACTAAAAGAGCAATATTAGAATATATAGTAATCATGAGAAATGAATTAATATAAAATAAGCTTTATTTAGTGATAATTATATGTGATGTACCGGGTATCTCATAAATCTTTCCACTTTTTAACATTTCCATAAAAATAAAAGGATCTTTAAAAAGTAAATTTAATTTAATTTTGTGGAAAGCTTATTTTAACAAAAACGAAAACATTTTTTTCTTTGTTTATTTAGTGCGAAAAAAATAATAGTTAAAATAGTTACAAGAGGGCGATGTGGTAATTAAAATTTGACAATCTACGTTAAAAAAAATTCGTTTTAGGTCAAATCTAACAGGCATTTCGCAACACCAAATGCCATATACGTCCGCTATTACAAAAAAAAAAAAAAAAAAAAAAAAAAAAAAAAAAAACGCCATTGGTGTTGTTAAATGAGTTGTAAAAAGCTATTAATCATGAAATATCATGGATCTGTCCAACTACATGTTGCATGATTGATTTTAAAAGGGTCTCAATGAGATGGAACATACAATTCCTTTATGGTGGCAGATACATTTAGCATTCGAGATTCTAAAGCTGTTTATGTATGTATGATAAGGGCTTTGGCGCCAATGTATATGACTCATACGAAGGTTTTCCTTTCGTATTCTATTTTCTTCGTTCTATGTTTTATCAGTCCGTCCTGTGCCGTCATGGAATAAAGACATAAAATGCAATCGTGTGTTTAACTTCTCTCCAATCAGCGGAACATTTTGGTGTCAGAAGTGGGATATAGTTTTGTGTATAAGATGTTATTCCGCTGTTGGGAGGTTTAATATGCGTATGTGTTTCGGTTTTGAAAGGGGATAACAAGGATAGCAGTTCCAAAGGATAGCAGCTAGAAATGGAAAGTTTGAGATTGATAGAGGTGAGTTTTGGTTTCGATTTGTTTGTTTATGGTATTGTAGCAGTGAATATAGAATTAAATATAGGTAGAGATGCTTTTATTTGTCTGTTTGTACAGAGATGTTAGATTTTGGGGTAATTTAAGTTTGAGAAGAGGGAATTGTTATCTAATTGCTGTGTAGTAGAGAAGGTTTTTCTGTGTTATTTTGTTGATTTTTTGTGTATTGTATTTTATGTTGTATGTTGAAAGAAAATTTGTTTATTCTGTAATTATTGTTGTGTAACTAGTATTGTTGAATTTAGCATAATGTCTGATCTAGAAAAAAGTAAGGGCAAGCGAAAAGCAATTAGAACCGCAACCACAAAATTGTTAAACAGCATCGAAGAATTGTTTAAAGAGATAGATTCTGTTTGTCTAGATACTTTAAATGAAAAATTAATGTTAATTTTAGACAAGGAAAATGCGTTAAATGAAATAAATAAAGAAATTGAAACTTTGCTCCCCGCTAAAGATATCGAAAGTGATGTAACAACTTCGATTGAATACAATGAAAATATTTGTTTGTGGAAACAAAGAATAAAAATACAAATTGGAAAGTTGAAAGGTCCCGAAGTAATTGAGTTGAAACACGCAATAAATGAAATAACTGTTAAATTGCCAAAATTGAATATTAGACCATTTTATGGCGATTCTGCTCATTGGTTGTCAAATCGAATGTAGTTGAAGAACTATGGAGTAAATTTTCTAGTTGGAATAAATTGCTCAGAGTGGTTGCTTGGTGTTTAAGGTTTGTTGGCAATTGTAAAAAATTAAGGGTTCTGACACCATATCTGGAAGTGAAGGAATTAGAGAAGGCACATAACGTAATTATCCGATCAGTTCAAAGTAACGAGTTCTATAACGAGATAGAACAATTAAAAGGCCAGAAGTGTCTGCAACCTTCAAATAAGTTAAGCCAGTTAAGCTTATTTTTGGACAATGAAGGACTCATTAGAATAGGTGGCCGAATAAAACATTCGAATTTGAGTGTTACTGTGAAACATCCGATTCTGCTGCCAAAAGACCACCTAGTTACTAAACTTTTGATCACCTACTTCCATTTAAAATACCTACATTGTGGACTGCAATTGACCCATTCATTTTTGCGGCAGAAGTACTGGATTATTAGAGCCCGTGTCACTATTCGTCAAATAATCCGAAGTTGTGTTATATGTATACGCCATCGCGCAGAACTTTCGAAACAAATGATGGCAGACTTACCATGTTCAAGAGTGAATCCAGGCAAACCATTTTCGAAAACCGGAACTGACTACGCTGGTCCTTTTAGTGTTAGTGCTAGACGTGGCAGAGGTGTGCGACCAACAAAGATTTATGTGTGTATTTTTGTTTGCTTTATTACCAAAGCTGTGCACCTGGAATGTGTTTATGATTTGACTGCGTACTCTTTTATTTCTACGTTAAAACGGTTTATTGCACGCAGAGGAAAACCCGAAGAATTATACAGTGACTGTGGCAAAAACTATATTGGATCACGACACATATTGAATGCATGGGTATCTCAAGATGTTGGACAATATCTCGCTAATGAAGGTATCAAATGGAGAACAAACCCTCCTTCCGCACCTCATTTCGGTGGACTTTGGGAGGCCGCCGTCAAAACTATGAAATATCATATGAGGAGGGTCATCGGTCAACAAATACTTAGCTATGAAGAATTTAATACGTATTTGACCGAAATTGAAGCGGTTATGAATTCTCGTCCGTTAATTCCAGTCTCAGACGATCCATCTGATTTGTCAGCCCTTACTCCAGGACATTTCCTAATAGGAACCGAACTCAAAGCATTGCCAGAGCCTGACATTCAGTCGGAAAAGATTACTCTTAGAGAACGCTATAAACTGAATACCCAATTATCGCAATCCTTTTGGAAAAGGTGGCAAAAGGACTACCTAACTCAATTACAATCGCGAAATAAATGGAGAAAAGACTATCGAACTATGCAAATGAACGATTTGGTTATTATAAAAGAGGAAAATTTACCCCCATTAAAATGGAAAATGGGACGAATTCTGCAAGTGTACCCAGGCAGTGATGACAGAGTTCGAGTTGTAAAACTAAGAACTGCTCTTGGTGAAATTACTAGACCCATTCACAAACTGGTACTTTTAATGAGTGAAAATTCAAAAGAGTAATTTATTTATTTTCATATTATCTCCATTATCATCTGTTATTGTGTTAAGGTAAAATTTAAACAAGCTTTTTTTTTTTCCTTTTCTTCTTTCATGTGTAAGTATTATGGGTAATAACTTCTGTGCATTTGTAAATTATGTGTTATGTTGCATTTATATGATATTCTGTGTATATAACTTTTGTTGTATTTTGAAAAAGAAATGGTATTTAATTGATGTCTTAAAAGCCATCGGGGCCCAGTATGTTTATGTATGTATGATAAGGGCTTTGGCGCCAATGTATATGACTCATACGAAGGTTTTCCTTTCGTATTCTATTTTCTTCGTTCTATGTTTTATCAGTCCGTCCTGTGCCGTCATGGAATAAAGACATAAAATGCAATCGTGTGTTTAACTTCTCTCCAATCAGCGGAACAAAAGCTTTTGTAATATTTTGTCGGAATTCAAATTATCGCAGTTTATTACTTAATAACCCGATTTCAAACAGTGCACCGGCTTCTATGAGCAAAATTTTTGGACCTCCCCTACCTACTCCCTTCTCCATCTTACCAGCGACCCAGGCCCCGATCATGACTAGTTGAGGCCCTGGGCAAAGATAAATTAGGGGGTCCCCATTTGAACCATTGCAACATTATTCAAATAGAACTGATAGTGAGCCATGTGTAATGCATAAACAATAATTTTTAACTTTGGATTTTAAATAGAAGAAAATTCTTAGTTCCGTTAATTCTAAATTAAGTACCTTAATAAAAATACTCATTTTTTTTTTAGTATAGAACAAGATTTTTTCATATAACTCTAGCACCTTTTTAGATAACTTTAATAACTTTAACTTGTGAAAGAGAGTCAAATACTCTAACACATAAATGTGAGTTTATTTTCAGCTTCTAGAATTTAGATAGGATTTAATTTCCTTGCTAATACAATCTATAATAATCAAAATATTACTTCTTATTTAATAATGCAACAAGCATTGAGCTCTGTGAGTTCAAAAGGAAATTTGTTTTTCAGAAAATTAAGTAAAATCTTTTAAAAATTAAATTTGTATTTTACATTTGAAAAATTTCAGAGTATGAATTAGGAAAAAAAAATATTTTGTTAATTAATGTACGGATTTGGGGACCATTTGAAGTCCAGTGCTCATGGGCAATGTCCCGATTTGCCCATGCGATGAAAAGGGCTTGCAGCGATCGCATATTGTGCTTTTTTATATACCTAACTCCAAAAATAAAAAAAAAATATAACAATAACTAGAAAATAGTTTAAGAAAATTGCCTTAAACTTCTGGTCAGGAAGATACTATAAATGAATATCCATCTACGTGAAGCAGTCTATTACAAGATAGGAAATGTTTTATTAAATTTTCTTTAGGGGATAAACGAATAACATTAAAGCAAACAATGATCATCCATTAAATAAACAACTTTACATTTATTCAATGGAACAGCTGAAACACACGCTCTTAACAATTATTTTGAGAAACTTTCGGAAGTTTTTACTCACCGGGGAGTAATGTTGAGCATTTTTATACCTCTGGCTCAGAGCTCACCAAAGAGTTAAAATAATAGACAGGCGAAATTATGGTTAATATAGGAAGGTAAATGTTGATAAATTTTTCATTTGTTAGATAAATTTTCATTGAAAATGTACAAACTGTATGCAACGACACAATTTTTTTAATAAAATATGCTTAAAAAAATACTAACCGACTTAAAATAATAATAATAATAAAAAAAAAGAATCAAGCTTGGCACTAACTCATATACCTATGCTTATGATTTGAAAACGGTTGCAACAATGAAAGAAAATTTGCGATAAATAATTATTTTTTAATCAAATTATAAGCATATTAAAACTATGCGTTCATATGCGTTAGCGCCAAACTGCTAGAACAACTAGCATCATTCTACTTTTTTAACTTCGCAAAATCTACGTAGATCCCGACCTGTGTTCAGTCCGAATTTCGCACTTAGAAGAAAAAAGATCTCGTATCTTGGTAGTATCATATTTTTCGTATTTTTTGGTTACTGTTACGTCTATTATAGTTTATTTATTTTATTTTAATCCTCTTATCTTTAATTCTCGTAACACGTTTTGTATATGATGTAAAGCGAAATGAAATTGTACTTCTTATCGTTGGAATATATTTTATTGAAAAGAATGAACACTTTTAATTGGATAATAGCTTCAAAAAAAGTTTTTAATTAAAAAAGCTCTAATCATCAGAATTTAATGAAATTAAAATGGGACCACATGGGTATCTTATACTTTCAAACAATAAAAAAAGAATTATTAAAATCGGTTCATATTTAAAGAATTTATGAGTGAACTAGAAATACATACAGGTCGAAATCCTAACCTACTCCTTGAAGTCGATTAAAAAGAGTGAAACTTCCATTTAACGAAGTCTCATCGTTCCAGTTAAACATTTCGTTATGAAAAAAATTCGTTAAATAGAAATCGATTAATATTCATAAAATTTGCATAATAAAATACATGTGCACACAGTGAAAAATATACATGTAATGGAAATTTTGGAAAAAATGTATTTTAATTCGTGAAGTAACTATTTAATATAGTGCAGACATGGAAAAAAAAATAATTAGAATAATGTCTAATAAACATATAGCAAAGAGAGCTAATCGAAAACTAAAGCGTAGTACACATTTTATCTTAACTTTCTTAACGTAGTACCTTAATTTCAAAACGGTCTGTAGTATTAATTTGCACGATTTCTTATTAAAAAAAATACACTTTACATACTGTAAAATTTCCACAAAAATTTTCGCATTGTTGTAAGTACCCAAGCAATTTATCTGTGAAAATTTTGTGAAACTGGAATACCTTTCTTATTGTAACAAAACCTTTTAACCTTTTTTTTTCTTTTTTTGTTAATGGGAAGGATTAAATAAATAAATTTCATTTTTATACAACCCGCTGAAATAAATTTATACATTTATCACAATGCTAACCTTCCATTTGAATGTTGAACGCGCACGAAAGTGGAATAAACATCAGTAGGGGGAACTGGGAGACATTGATACATGGGGCACATTGATTCACCCCCTGTACTGCACACAGGGTCATTATAGGAAGTTTCCCATGAGTTTCAAAAGGTGATGCTAGTGCACTCAACTACATACAGAAAGTTTTGGAATGATTCAGCAGTTTGATGAAATGGGACGGGTGATTAATTGCTTTTGTAGGTCAAAAGTAAATTTGAGTTGTACAATTGAAATGGTATTATACAACTGTTCCAGTATTTTCAACCGAAAAGAATACATTCCTCGGCAAGTAAAGCTACTCTTTATCAGTTCCTCATTCTTTATTGTTCGATAAATTATGAAGTGCTGGGTTTGAGACTAATTTTTTTCAAAATGGCTATATGGGGCCATAGTCTATGTCGTGGTACATTGATACAACCTAAATCCTTCTCTAGTTCATTTTTTCATTACCTTTTATTATTTTTTTTACCATACACTCCTTAATCCAACCATTTTTCGCCAAGAATTTCTAATGTTAGTTTTTATTGAAGTGAAATAACTTTAATTTACTTATTATTAGAACATTTTATAGTATTTTTGCAAACAGAAGACGTACGAATTTACCCAACATCTAGTGCTAGTAGAATTAACAAAAGAAAAGGACGGCAGCTTGGAAAATCTCAAATTTATATCGATTCTCCAGAGAAAAAGTATTTTCGACATGAGAAATGTTAAGTAAGAGAAACAAGCTGCAGAACAGCACAGGGTTATTATATTATAAATATAATTTTTAGTATAATTATCCTTTATTTCCTGTTTATTAACCGATTTATAAACATAAAACCTGGTAATTTTTTCACCTTTCCTAAGAAAGAAGATAATGCTAAGGTTAAAGTGCTAGATATGACAAAGTTACCGCAGCGAACAATCAAAAAAGGAACAGCCAGAACGTCATTTGATCATTTGCATTTTGATTGCTTTAATATTGCTTACAAATAAATTGTGTGCGATTTGAATTTCTATAAATAAATATAAGATGGTTTGCTAACTATTTTTCTATGAAAGATGTGCATTGGTGTTATATTGTTCCCATTTTCCAAGACGTATCAAAGTGTCCCATGTGGTGTATCAATTTGCCCCAGGTATGGGGCACATTGATACAAATGACTTTTTTTTTTATTTTTTTAAAATTACATGCAAAAATAATATATAAAACAACCACTGTACATTTTTATAACACACTACACGAGTTGGATGTGCCAATCGCAAAACTTTCTTCTATCTCAAGTACATTTTAATATATAAAAAAATTACTCATTTTAATGCTTTAATAAATTTAATTCAATACCATATCAACTTTGATTTTCATCTTAAATTTCTGCTTCAATCAATTAATCAAAGTAAAAACGAATTTCCGTCTCTACTCGAGTCGATGGACAATAGAATGGTGGGCAGATTTTTTTTTTTTTTTTTTCAAATTCAGGGAGGACGTACTTGCCTTACCAAAAAATAATATACAAAAAATTTAGTTCAGTTCTAGAACTAACTTCATACACTTTTATGCGGTGCAATATTGAAAATGGCATAAAATTCGCTGTTGCAGCGCCCCCTTCAGACGGATTTTTTTCAAATTCAGGGAGGACCAACTAGCCATAGTTATACACAAACCCAAAAAATTTGGTTCAATTCGATGAATAAATTAATATACTGTTGCAGCGTATATAGGGTTCTTTCGATCTTATGGTTAGACAACTTCAAACTCTTTTCTCTTAGAAAAGTAGAAAATAATTTATTTACAGATCTTCAGAACAACAGAGTCTTCGAAACTCACAAATATTACAAGATATTCCAAAATAACTGTTTAAATCTATCGAACAAGTACAAATATAGGTCGCAGAGACTCTTTATACAATGTCTCAACACTATATCACATTCAAAACAACGTAGATAAAACTCAATACATCAAGCAAACTTGCTTGGACAATCTCTAGTAGCTCACTCAATGACTGACTGGTAAATAATAACAACAACAGCTCGTATCGCTCTCCTTATATATAGTCTCGTAGCATGTGCTAGAAATTTCTAGAAAAACCTGGAAAACCACGGAACAACAAACAATGTATCAGTAGACCTAAGGGGGGTTACCATAAATAGGGAAGGGTTACCATCGCCAACAATCGCCAAGTTTGTCGCCAACTTGGCGATATATCGCCAAATTTGGCGACCAAAATTAGTCGCCAAAAGTGACGCCAACTTGGCGATATCTCAAATATTTCGCAAAGCTGCCATAGACATTCACTGAAAATAATAGACAAGTTTGCTTGATAACAGAGACAATGTAACAAAAACTAATATTAGTAAAGAAATGGAGCTTAATAAGATTATTTACATTATTTTACAGTACAAACACTAACTATTTACAAAATTCGTAACACTACCCCCTCCTCAAAGACTGCACGTCCCGGGCAGTGCAATCCTTGAGTTAGAGGAAAACACTTAAAATAAATAAACAAATAAATAAATAAATAAATAAATAATAACAATAATAATAAAATTTACATAAATAAGAACTAATTACTATTTACATATTTACAAAAAGTGACTTTCATGACCATGGTCTGAAATTCAAGTTTCGAATTTCTAATCACTTTGGTCAAAATAAGGGGCTAGCCGGTTATAGTGTACGACCTTCGGTTTGGCGTGTGGCGATTTTTGTATGCGTACAACGACGTCATTCAGCCTGTTGACGACTGTGTAAGGACCGTCCCAGTTTCTTTGTAATTTTGGCGACAGTCCCTTACGACGTATCGGATTCCACAACCAAACTTTGTCACCTTCGTTGAACTCATGTCCTGTTGCCTTTGTGTCGTACCGTGTCTTCATCTTTTCTGATGCCAGTCCAATTCGGTTCCTCGCTAGACAATGTATCTCCTCAATCCGCGCCTGGAGTTCATCGACATATTCCTCAGGCGATGAAGGAGCATCACGAGGACGGCCAAACAAAAGATCCGCAGGTAGACGAAGATCACGACCAAAGAGCATTTGAGAAGGGGAGTAACCAGTGGCCTCATGAGTGGCACTCCTGTAAGCAAGCAGGAAAAGAGGCAATTTCTTGTCCCAGTCTTGTTGGTCTCTAGACACCAGGAGAGAGAGGCTATTTAGGATGGTACGATTGAACCGCTCTACCATGCCGTCCGATTGAGGGTGTAGAGGTGTTGTTCGGGTTTTGTCCATGCCGAGTAGTTCACACATTTCCTTGAACACAGCCGAATCAAAATTTCTTCCTTGATCGGAATGGATTTGAAGAGGAACTCCGTATCTGGAAACCCAGTGTTGAATCAGTATGTCTGCTACGGTTACCGCCTCTTGATTAGGAATGGCATAGGCTTCAGGCCACTTAGTGAAGTAGTCCATGACAACGAGGATGTACTTATTGCCATCAGATGTTCTAGGAAGTGGACCCAGGATGTCTAGGGCAATTCGTTCGAAAGGAGCTCCTACATTATAACGTTGCAATCGTCCACGGGTGCGCCTCTTAGGACCTTTACGTGCTACACAGGTGTCACAAGCTCGACACCACTTCTCCACGTCACTGCGAACATTATTCCAGTAGAAACGCTCTCGAACCTTTTGCAGGGTCTTCATTACACCAAAATGACCTCCTGTGGGACTACCATGCAGTTCTTGAAGGACCATAGAAATTCTCGACTTAGGGAGTAGTAGTTGCCATCTACATGTCTTTCCATCGTCAGACTCCCATTTTCGGTACAAGATGCCGTTCTTCAAATGTAAGGAATCCCAGAGAGCCCAATAACGTTTAGTCGTAGGATGGTAATGGGCCATGTCTTGCCAGCTGGGCTTCCTGCTGGACTCCTCTTTCAGCTCTAGAATTGGCTTAATTTCAGGATCAGCAAGTTGATCTTTATGCAGGCTTTCGTCACTCCACGGATCTTGCGATGATGTAGACCCAGTTGTAACTTGTCTTACTATAGGACCTTTGACATTAAATTTCTTCTCAGCCCGGTCGCAGTATCTACAATTCTCTGAGCAGGGTCTTCTTGAGAGAGCATCTGCATTTCCATGTGATGAGCCTTTTCGATGGCGTATCTCCATATCGTACTCTTGAAGCTTTTATATCCACCTGGCTATCTGGCCTTCAGGGTTCTTAAAATTCAATAGCCAAGTTAGAGAAGCATGATCAGTTCGGATCAGGAACTTTCGACCGTAAAGATAGTGATGAAAGTGGTCTATGGCTTTCACTACAGCAAGAAGCTCTTTTCTTGTTACGCAGTAGTTTCGCTCGGCCTTTGACAAGCACTTGCTGAAATAGGCGATAACACGCTCCTGGCCGTCGATTTCCTGGGACAGTACAGCGCCAATGCTTTCATTGCTTGCATCCGTATCAAGTATAAACTGTTTATCGATTTGAGGATACGACAGAATTGGAGTAGATGTCAAGGCCTCCTTAAGCTTTTCGAAAGCAGCGTCACATTCCTGTGTCCACATAAATTTTTGATTAGCTTCTGTTAATTTATGAAGTGGTCTTGCAATCATCGAGAAGCCTTTGACGAATTTTCTGTAATAGGTGCATAATCCTAGAAAACTTCGAAGCTGGTGAACATCTGCTGGACGATTCCAATTTTTCACGGCCGATATCTTCTCCGGATCAGTCCTAACTCCTTCCGCAGAAATGATGTGTCCAAGGTAGGCGACTTCATTACGAAACAAACTGCACTTCGAAGGGCTTAACTTCAAATTAGCTTCCTTTAATTTTTGTAGCACCCGCCTGAGGTTGTTCAGATGTTCATCAAAAGATTTTCCTATGATTATGATATCGTCTAAATAAACAAGACATGCCTCATATGACAGTCCCCGAAGAACCGTTTCCATAAGGCGTTCAAAAGTTGCAGGTGCGTTACATAGACCAAAAGGCATTACCTTGAACTGCCATAATCCTTGTCCCGTTGTAAAGGCAGTCTTCTCGCGGTCGTCGGGATGGATCTCTACCTGCCAGTAACCACTCTTCAAGTCTAAAGTCGAGAACAAAGTGTTGCCCGCAAGTGTGTCAAGAGTGTCGTCAATCCTTGGCAGAGGGTAACTATCCTTTTTGGTGACGTCATTCAGTCGGCGGTAGTCTACACAAAATCTTGTAGAACCATCCTTCTTTCTTACTAATACAATGGGAGACGCCCATGGACTTGTTGATGGTTCGATGACGTCATTTTCTTCCATATCTTTAATTAAATTCTGCACCTCTTCTTGCTTGGCAAAAGGTAATCGTCTAGGGTGCTGTTTAATAGGAGAGTGATCTCCCGTGTCAATTCGGTGTTGTGCCATTTTAGTTCGTCCAAAGTCTTCAGATGTTTGGGAAAATAAACTTTGGAATTCTCTAATTAAATTTTCCGCAGCTTCCAACTGTTTTGGATTTAAGTCTGTATTTTGTAACAAATCCTTGACTAAATTATCTGAAGATTTCTCAGAGTGACTGGAATTTTGACTTATGCACGTCACAGGAGCACATGACGCTATCACTTCTCCTTTCTTGATAGTCCTCGTCTTATCACTGATGTTAGCAATTCTGACTGGAATGGTCTTTTTCGAGAGGTCTACCACAGAAGAAGCCACCAATACTCCTGCTTGTGTACTATTGTCTTCTGGATAATCTATATGGCCAAATCGATAATTAGTTTTATTTTTAATTACAGCAGGAACCAAACATTCTGTTCTTGCATCTAGATTAATGTCTTCTTTGGCTATTACTATTTGTTTACATTCAATTTCGTTATTTAATCCAAAAAGACTTATTTCTTCAAATTTTGAGATCATTTTGTTATTTTTGAAATCAAGTCTGAAGTCAAACTTCTTCAGAAAATCTAGTCCGATTAAGCAAGGATCTGTTATGTCAGCCACATATGCCGTATGGTAATATTTCGTTCCTCCAAAGTTGATAGTTAAATTGGCCTTTTCATATATGCCTATCTTGTCGCCCGTCACAGTTTGCAGGGTAACGCATGGTGGAGTCCAGATGAATTTACATTTCAATTTTCGAGCCAAATCTTCTCTTATTATTGTCACATTGGCTCCTGTATCGACAATCATACGGCACTGAATTCCGTTAATAAAGCCTATCACATATAATTCATTATCGCCGCCACTCATTTTCGATATTTGAAGGATCTTCAGGTGGGGCTTTTTATTCTCTGGTCTTGAATTCATCTCACGTTCGTGGATTTTGGGGCAATTTCTGCGGAGATGTTTTGTATCACCGCACAGCCAGCACGTGAGATTCTGTCTTCTTGAGCTTGTTCTTCCATATTTTAAAGCTTCAATCTCTTGATTTAATTTCCTAATTTCTTTCAAGAAGTCGATCTCAGTGTCTGAGCTTTTGTTCACCGTTGCCCCTCGGACTGAATGACGATCTCTTCGGCTGGCTTGTGTAGCTGCTTCCAACTTTAAGGCATATAGTAGTGCAGCCTTTAAATCCTGTACATCTGCCATTCGTACCGCTCTCTGCACTTCTGGATCTTTTATTCCGTCTACAAAATATTGCAGTGAGAGCATTTCCCGTACATTTGTTGGACAGTCAATGAATGCTAAATTTGCAAGCCGTTCAATTTCCGAGGCAAACTCTTGAAGGGTTTCACTCGATTTTTGATGGCGGCTCTTCATTTGTATTCTCGTGTAATCCTTGAAGAATTTTTCGCCGAATCTCATTTCAAGTGCACAACTTAGAGTCTCAAAATTGAGTTGCGTCATATCGGGCAATGTCTGCAGCACGTCGGCGGCTTCTCCTCTTAAAGATGCTGCCAGTTGACAAGCTTTCACCTCGTCACTCCATTTGTTCGCTTCAGCTACAATGGTGAATTGGGTCTTGTAAACTTGTCAGGAACTCTTTCCATCGTATGTCGACAGCTTAATGTGCACAGGAGAAGCAGGCGGATTCCTAAATTCTTCATAATTACCACTAGACGCTGAAAGTTTCTTCTCAAGATCTTGTACTTTTTTATTTAGCTTTTCATCTACTTCACCTAGTATTTTCTCTTCAACGTTACTGATTTTCTCTTCAACGTTACTGATTTTCTCTTCAACGTTACAAACTTCATTCTGAATTTTCTCTTCTACTTCCGCCATTTTCCGTTCCATTTTCTGTTCAACATTACTAACTTCATTCTGAATTTTCTCTTCTACTTCCTCTATTTTCTCTTCTACCGAGCCTATTCTTCTCTCTACCGACGAGAACTTTTCTTCTAAAGTTTTCTTCATTTCTTCTTGGCCTTTATTAATCTTTTCAGTCACATCTTCTTGGCATTTGTTCATCTTTTCCGCCAACTCTTCTTGGCCTTTATTCATTTTTTCCGCCAACTCTTCTTGGCCTTTATTCATTCTTTCCGCCAACTCTTCTTGGCCTTTCGTCAATTCTGCCTTTATTCCATTAATAGCTTCTAACAGTTCTTTCAGTTGACCATCCATTGTTCTTGTTTTCGCCATAAGATCCCGACTCCTGACACCAAATGTTGCAGCGTATATAGGGTTCTTTCGATCTTATGGTTAGACAACTTCAAACTCTTTTCTCTTAGAAAAGTAGAAAATAATTTATTTACAGATCTTCAGAACAACAGAGTCTTCGAAACTCACAAATATTACAAGATATTCCAAAATAACTGTTTAAATCTATCGAACAAGTACAAATATAGGTCGCAGAGACTCTTTATACAATGTCTCAACACTATATCACATTCAAAACAACGTAGATAAAACTCAATACATCAAGCAAACTTGCTTGGACAATCTCTAGTAGCTCACTCAATGACTGACTGGTAAATAATAACAACAACAGCTCGTATCGCTCTCCTTATATATAGTCTCGTAGCATGTGCTAGAAATTTCTAGAAAAACCTGGAAAACCACGGAACAACAAACAATGTATCAGTAGACCTAAGGGGGGTTACCATAAATAGGGAAGGGTTACCATCGCCAACAATCGCCAAGTTTGTCGCCAACTTGGCGATATATCGCCAAATTTGGCGACCAAAATTAGTCGCCAAAAGTGACGCCAACTTGGCGATATCTCAAATATTTCGCAAAGCTGCCATAGACATTCACTGAAAATAATAGACAAGTTTGCTTGATAACAGAGACAATGTAACAAAAACTAATATTAGTAAAGAAATGGAGCTTAATAAGATTATTTACATTATTTTACAGTACAAACACTAACTATTTACAAAATTCGTAACAATACTTTTGGTTGGTACAATATTGAAAACGGTACAAAAATAGCAATTGCAGCGCCCCCTTCCGTCTGATTATTTTCAAATTCAGGGAGGACCAACTAGCCATAGTCATACGCTTACAAAAAAAAAAAAAAAAAAAAAAAAAAAAAAAAAAAAAAAAAAATTGGTTAAATTCAATGCATAACTTCATATACTTTTGGTCGGTACAATGTCTGCTTTTTGGACACCAAAAAAATTCTTAGAAAAAAGCTGTATCAATGTGCCCTAGTTCCCCCTATATAGAATACATTTTTCGCAATATGGAAAACAATTTGCATGTTAATGGCGTTCAAAGTCAAGATTAAGCAAAAAATTTCGTTAAGTAGTACCATCGTCTTATAAGAACTTCGTTTATAGGAAGTTTGATTACATTTAAATGAACACACGCAGAGCCGTCCTTAGGGGTATGTGATAGGTGCGACCGCACAGGGCCTCGCGCCTAGAGAGGCTTCGCATCTGGACACAAAATATTTTTTCTTTAATAAAAAGAAGATATAGTAGGAAATGTTAAATATAAAATTTTGATTTTAGTTATAAAAAGATAGTGGTCTTGACATAAAATATAGCCTATGTTGGAAGAAGGACTTTCACCATCAATTTGCCACCATTACTTTTTGAATTGTTTCAGTTTAGTTGTTCCAGAAATTATCCCTATAAATGCACAGACAAATGGTATTTCTTTATAATAGTTAAAAGATCGAATCCTGGCTCCCCGGGCCATGGTATATAGGTGAAATATATTCTTTTTTATTGATATAGTATAGTAGATAAGATTATGTTAAGAGTTTTAAAAGAAAGGGCCTCACAAAATTCTTGCACCGGCCTCGCTTTAAGCCGCCCTCCATAAGGACGGCTCTGAACACACGAGTACAGCGGCGTAGAAGTTCAATAACTGAGGCAGGAGCTGAAGGAGCCTTTTTAAATAGATAAACAAATAAAAAAGATGAAAGATTATCGATTTTACGCCGTGTAATTGATTTTGTGAGCTTATATCTCCGAGTAATATTTGGTGCTTTTAAAATAAATGCACAACTCTATGACAAATAAGGCCACTCGTAATTTTTTAAAGATGATTGGATGAAAAAGGAAATCCTAGAAGCATTTTAAAGCAAATAATATTTCTTTATATAAAAAAAGCTTTACCTTAAAATTATATTTTATCCTTTAAATATATGTTACATTGTTAAATAATGATTGAGTTTACTGACAATACATGATTTATAAAATCCTAAAAAGTAAAATTTCATTTGATAGACCAGGGTCCCTTTAAACCTCTTAGGGGCAAAGTTCTTTTATTGCTCACACATGGAAATGATTAAATGGCACCAAGATTTACGAATTTTTTTTTTAAAAAATCAGTAAAAGCTTTTCTTCAAGAACATTTTAAAAGCAAAATTTTGTTTCTAGTAAATTGGAACGTTATCGTGGCATTTGAGGATTAAAATTTATGGGTTTTATGTATCCCTACATTCCGAAGGCTTAAACTAATAAAAAATATCGCTGTTTAAACGAATAAAAAATATTGCTGTTTAACCGAGAAAGAATACGATGAAATTATAATATGTAACGAAGAGATTTAAACGAAAGACTATTCAAAATGAAATTTTTTTTTGTCCTTGCAATTCATTCTTAAATAGATTTTCTTGTGGCATTTAAAAATACGATACTGTACTTTTTTATCCATGGTAAAATGTTTAATCTTTATAACTTATATTTATGATTTTTAATTAGATTAAAACATTTAAATACAAAAAAAGGCACAATTATTATAAAAGGAAATGATAAACTGATGTGAATCGCGTATAAAATGAACCAAAAAAAAAAAAAAAAAAAAAAAAGCTGTTTAGCACTTATATAGTTCTTTTTTTATTTCAGGGTATATTGTTTTCACCGTAAAGTTTACTGTTTTATGCAGAGCTTAATTGCTTTATTTTATTGCTATTAATTTATTGTTACTACTTTATTGCTATATTCAGAACTTTATTGCTTTACTTATGTCGCCTGCTTTCAGATTTTACTGCATTTCTTTAAAAAAAAAATTTTATTATTATTTATTTAAATTACGCGGATTTTGTTGCAACATGTATGTATTAAATGTATTATGTTCTGCATAAATGATAAGTTTACTAAAATGAAAATAAAACCTGCGAAATTGGACTTTGTCTGTACCAGAATCTTGCCTTAAACGGAAAATATTCATGGCCCCGACGAAAAGAATACAATGCAATAATACGTAATCCCTCGCGACGAGAGCCATTTACTTATTTTTTAATCTTTTACTTCCGGTTTTTCAAAACAGATTTTTTTTTTTCGTAATTGAATCGTGAAAAATGCTCTAAATAAATAAGGTAAATTTTACGATTGAAATTAACCAGTGGCAATTATAAATAATTTTGAACAACTTAAGTGGCACGTATACCAGTCTCTTGTTCCTTAGGGGTTAAAGACGAAAACTTGCCTAGGTCGAATTGTTTTCTGGTTTCATCAGATTCTATTTTAGCAGATTTTACGGTAATATATTTTAAATAATTTTTAATTTTTTATTATATCACGAATTTTAGAAATTTGTTTTCAAAGATGATGTTCTTAAAGAATTACTTAACAAAACTGTATTATAAACACACAAGCGTAAAGAACTGTTTACATATTTCTTAATTACTAAAACAAAACTCAATCGAAGCCGAAAGAAAATATTCCTAAAAGAAATTTATCATTATATCATCTAATCTTTTCAGAATTGCATGCATTAAGAACTAGATTGATTAATAATATACTGCAGAAGAAACGCGAATGTTCATTTTACTATAATGTATTTCTTTCGATGAGCATGTGTTATTAAATACGGCCGAAAAACTTTTTGGCTGAATTATTTCTACATCAATATATACTAATGGAAGCTAGAAATAAATAATTATTTCTTGAATATTGCCCAATTTATCTGCTTTCCATTAAAAGTAACTAACAATGTCATGTCAATATTGGTATTACTTAGGAAATATTTATAATACAGCTATGATGTTATGGAAGTACCAGGTATCTTATTTTTATTCACTTATAATAATTATCTGACGATTTCCAATAAGTTACTCCTAAGTAAAACTTTCGTCAGATGAAAGATGATCTATATTGATTATACAATGGTTCATTTTCAATATTTATTGCAAAAGAAGCATCGAATAATATTTCACTTTTTCTCAAAACAGTAATGTTTGTAAACACATTTGCCAAATAGTATCATTATTTTACAATTTCCATTGTGATGCTTTTTTCTAAAGTGAATATTTAAAAAGTTGTTTTATGCAGCCGAATTGTTTGTAACAATATATATATATATATATATATATATATATATATATATATATATATATATATATATATATATATATATATATATATAAGCAATAAACTTTTTTAACTCAGTGTACAAATCTTAATTATTAAGTTATCAAGTAATTTTTTTAGTATTTTTTGAATTGTAAATTAGTACATTTATATTGACTTAAATTATTTCCGCATGCATTATTAACATGCGTGCAGATTATTCTTTAAAGTATAAATAGTTCACTTCAAACATTTGGAATGCTTGGTATTTTCCCCTGAAAAATAAAAGAATTCATATCTAAACTATACAATGTATCATAATCTTGGTTTTAATTCATTCTAACATGACAGAGTCAAAACCATAAGTAGATATTTCGTCACTTGAGAATAATAAGGTCCTATCTGTGTTTTTGAAAAAAAAAAAAAATGACTTATAGATATAGAACGATTCTATTTGTATGAAGGCGTTTTTGCATCAAAATAATGTTATATATAATATATATATAATTACAATTACATTATGACAATGTTTTAATCCAGGAACGCCTTCATTGCCACAAATAGAACCGTTCTATATCTATAAGTCATTTTTTTTTCAAAAACACAGATAGAACCTTATTATTCTCAGGTGACGATTTGAATATTTATTATTATGTGACGTTCATTTATCTAAATATATCCAAGCTCTTAGTACGTTAAAATTTGAATTAGTTTCCGGGAATAAAATAACAAAACTTTATATAAATCAACATAAAATCATAGCAACTCACAAGATGCGTTTCTAGCATAAAAATATAACAACCCATCTTATAGTCCTCTTACGAACATGTGTTTTTAGTAGTTGATGTCGGGTTACTATATTTTTGGACACATGTTTTCAGCAGCTTATGAAAGGCTGTAACATTTTTCAGTTCGAAACACGCCCTGTGATTTTTTTTGATTTTATAGTGACTTAGCTATATAAAGTTTTATGATTTTAATTCTGATTCCCTGTAAAACATTTGTGTAACGTTACTCCATAAAATTTATGGATTTTATGGAGTTTTATTGTGGCATAAACGATATGATTGGTTTAACCTATATAGTTTTTTATTGTGTTTTATTGCGGCATAAACGATATAATCGGTTTAACTTATATAACCGGCGTAATCGGGGTTCTCGCTGGCTTTTGACCAACATTGGCAATTTGGCGAATAAGAAGTGAAAAACACTAGCCAAATTAATGTAAATGCTAGCAAAGTGGATTCAGCATGAAACACTGAAAAATGTATTTGTAACAACAACAACTTATTGTATCTCTCCCCCCTTTTTTTCGAAATCTTTTAAAATAACCTAATTTTAATAATAACCTAATCAGCTAAATTAACACGTGTCCGTAAGCACACAGAGTCGAGAAAAAGTGAAAGAAAGAGGGAGGAGATTACAAAGAGTGCGACAGGTAGCGCTAGCTGAAAGGGCACAGGTGGAAAAGAAAAGTGATACCAAAATAATAAAAAAGAGAGAAAAAGGTGAAAAACAATAAAAATAATAACAAAAATAAATAAATAAAAAAATAAATAATTGTATTAATAATAAATAAAAATAAATATTTAAAAATTAATAAATAAATAAAATAAAACAAGAAAAATTAACAAATAAATTAAAATTGTGCCCTTACGGACACGTGTTGGTTTAGCTGATGGCGAGCTGTTATTGTTTCAGCTTGAAACGCGTCCTACTTTATTCTTCATTTTATGGTGATTTTACGAAGTGTTTCACTTTATTTATCAATTATCGCCAGTGTTTACGGTGTTTTTTCACTCTTAATCGATAGGAGAAAAAAATGACAAGACAATACTTTGCATGCAACTAATAAAAAGTATAATGTTTAATTTCAACATCACATTCCAGGAAAACGTTTCTCTGTTTGATGCTTGATGCGAGTAATTTTATTTATGTTCATATTAACGCAACGCCAGTAGACTATGGATAGTGATTATCCGAACATAGAGAAATGCCTATCATATAATGCTTTTTTCTTTGACTGTTGCTAAACCGATTGATTTTGAGTCACTATCAATAATTAGAACAATGTAAATGCCATGGTGCGATTGAACATGTAGAAAAACGTCAATCATTCAAGCAAATCGGATAAAAATATCAACTATATTATTACAGATACAAAAAGAGCAGAAATTCAGCACTCGTAGCTTGGCGAATCTCATTGTACTTTTACTCGCCAAATGAAGTATTTTGGCGGAAAGACGAGTGGTAGCGAAAACCATCGGCGTAACATTACACTAATATATACTGTCACACCTGTAACATATGTTTAAATTATACCATTATAAAAGTGACAAAAATTACTCCATAAAATATGTGGCAGCAAACTGCCACTAATTTTATGACGTGTCATTTCGCAAAAGTTTTACAATGTTTATAGCCAGTTCTTTTTGTGTTGTTTCAACTAGTTTCCGAGATTTTTTTTTTTTTTTTTTTTTTTTTTTTTTTTTTTGTGTAACATTTAACGAAGTTTCTCTAAAGTATTCCATTTTAGTGAAAAACATAAGTAATGGGATATCATCTACACTGTAAAAAAAAAATTCTGTAAAGTTACTAAACTTTTTCTAAGGAAGTGGGATTCCAAGAAATTTTCATGTAACGGTTACAGCAAAAACTCATGTAAAAGAACAGGTTACAGGAATTTTCCTGTTACCGTTACATAAAAACTCCAGGAATTCCTCGAAAAAATCCTACCTAGAAAATTTTTGTAACTTTACAGAATTTTTTTTTTTACAGTGTACTTGCCAAAATTTGAAAAATATCTTCATTTTTATTTTATTTGAATAAATGGATTTAATGACTTTTAGTTTACATTCTCTCCAAAAAACATAGAATTTAAAGAATATTACAAGCATCCGTGTTGAAGAATTGTTGGACCATGGAGTCACATTAACTTAAAAGATAATACACAGTAAAAAAAAAAAAAAATATCTGTAACATTATTGAAAGTTTTTTTAGGAAACTGGGATTCCTAGAACTTTTTATATAACGCAAACAGCAAAAATGTATGTAACAGATGCAGATTTGCGCTGAAAATCAAAAAATCTGTAATATTACTGATAATGTTTTAGGAAACTGGGATTCCGAGAATTTTTTATGTAACTGCAACCCAGGTTACAGATGAAATTTTAGTATATTCATTTGTAAAGTTACAGATTTCTGTAGCTTTACAAAATTATTCTTGTAGATTTACATCTTTTCTTGTACAGTGTACAGATAAAATATTAGTAACCATACAGATTTCGGCAACTGAATATCTCTAGGACTACAGATTTTTTTTTTTTTTTTTTTTTTTTTTTTTACAGCATATATTAAAATAAATAAATATTTATTTTTACGTTTACTGTTCAGTATAAAATTTACGTTGTAATAACAAATGTTGAAACTTCACTTCCATGTGTTATTCAATCCTCATTTACCTCAGTTAATTTTCAAATTTGAATCTATTAGCAAGTATACTCATTTTTTAAAGATTTGGTTGAGCCTATCTTTTGCGAATGACGCTTCAATGATAGCTTCAATGATTCCCAGCAATAAACTGTACTGAAAGCGATGTAATTTGCTTCAAGCGACAACTTCTTTCGACCAATATTTGCAGCAGATTTCGACAAAATTAACACTAGAATGGCCGTCAGAGGTCATTTTGACCGCTACCATAATCTTGCTCTTCACTTTTTTATTTTTATGTTTTCATGTAAAATTAGCTAAAATCTAAAAACCGCGAAATAAAAAAGCTACTTTTTTCTCACGGTACAAGATATTTGTGTGTGTGTGCGTGTGTATTATACGTATTTCTGTTTTCAAGTGTACAACGTGACAAAAAAAAAAAAAAAAAAAAAAAAAAAAAATTATACAACACACATTTATTTATTTTATCCAAAACAATCTCGATCAATGAAGTTTTATAGTACATCTGTCACCGTTTTCTGATAGAGCATTCATTCCACTATTATTGGATGAAAGTCAAATAATTTGCAAGACCCAATTTTCATAATTTTTAGCTTATTAATATTTGAAAGAGGACTTCTTGCTTATAATAAGAAATTTAATATTATAAACATCTTTTAAATGTAGAATTAAATTAGGTTTCTTCTTCCCTCACCCCTCCCCGAAGATCGAAAGGTCTCAAGCAATGCAAATTGATAAAATCAGGGTGTTACGGCCGCTAGTATTTCTCTAAAAGTGTGTTTTTTCTTTCCCTACTCTCAATAGTCCATGAGCCGACAGCACCACCCTGTTCACACTAGAAACATAAGATATCTTAAGATCGCCATGATTGAAATGGTACCCTCCCGGAATTGGATGCCTGCTCACATTGGATAGCTTACCTAAGATATCTCAGCGAATGTCATTGTATCTGTGATCTGAACAAATGCAACGTATGTGCATGCGCTTAAAATATAGACGGCTACAACAGCCTATCAGTAAAAGCGAAGCTTTATAGCTAACGAGAGTAAGTGGTACTTCCTGTATCATAGCCGAAGAAAGTTGAAACTCTCTGAGAGAGTTCCAGGCCTGAGGACCTGAGGTATCTCACTATCCATAGTGCGAACAGGGTATAAGGTGTCGAGCACTTTATTTTATGAAAGAGTAGTTCTAGGGCAATCTAATGGTCCATGTCTGCCGAAAGTGAAGTGGTGCATACGCCAAAAATTAATACCACAAGAGGTTGTTCCTTAGGTTTATCACTGAGTTTGTCTTACAATCAAAGGTGTTAAAACATGGAGGACTGGGAACAGGAAAACACAATGATAAGACTAGTGGTATTAATTTTTGGCTTATGCAACACTTCACCTTCCGGAAGACATGGATGATTAACTTCCCCTATTTCTACTCTTCCATAAAATGAAGGTTTTTTTTCTAGTGTTCGATACCTTAGGTTTTTGTGCTGTCGATTCTTGGACTATAAGTTTTCCATCAAGAAACATCAACAAGCTTTCAGTCACGAAATGTGAGCATAAGTTAGCTTTCTTCAAAAACACCCGTTTTCTTTTCGTATTCGTACTACTACTACTAATATTAATAATAATAATAATAAAGAAAAAGAATGAAAGAAATTGAATAGTCATTGAATTGTCAGAATTAATATACTAATTTAATAAAATTAGATTACCTAAATTTTCGTAACACATTCTTAGAATCACAAACACTTCATTTCCATTTATTAAATTATATCCATAAGTATGAGAATTCATTCAATTGGATAGGCTGAATGCATTATTGGAAGTTACTGTATTATCCCGATCGAAATTGAAAGTTTGATAACGATACTGTATTAGACTCAACTCTCTTAGAGGATTTCAAGTAATTTAAATAATGTTCCTTGCAGATATTGCTTGGAATATCAGAGAAACCATTCAATTCCATTTCTGTATTTCTCAAACAATAAAGCACGGAGTTTCAGCGACACGTTTAAATTAAGAAAATTATAAACGCAGAGTAATTTTAGAAAACTTATTAAAATTCTGCTTACTTTGATTTTGTTTGTAATTTTAACAATACGATACTATAAAAAATGCCTTAATAATGGACATAATATTATAATACATAATCTTTAAATATACGCATTATAATTATGCTATACAGCTTTGGCCTAAAGTTTTGGGTACCCTGGTTTTTAATAAATTTTTGGCCTTTAGGGTAAACAATAAAAGCCTTATTGTTTTATAAAATGTTATCTCTCTGTTCTTAAAATAATAATAATAATAAATAATAAATAAAAAAAACTTGCGCTGTCACTGTCGGTGGCAATGAATTTTTTGTGATCTAGGGTAATTCTGCGATAACATTAAGAAAACTACTGCACACAAAAATATGAAAATTGGTGGTATTATAGAAAAAGGATTGATAAATACGCTGGTGGAGACAGTTTTTAAATCGAATAATTATTTTAAGAGATATTTAGAGTTATAGTCGGTGAAAATCAGTCGATAAAAAAGTTTTATAGGAGCAAAAACTATTCGTGTAACTAATCAAGAACAGTTCAAAGAATGGAATAACACTTATTTTGCCCATGCCAGATAACTGCATTTGGCAATAAAATTAGAATCTCTTCTTCGGAAACAAACAAACAAACAAAAGATCAAGCTAATAAGGCAAAATTTACTTTTGTTACTTTAACTAAATACTTGATAATATTAATATAAGGAAAGTTGCAGAGTGATAAGTAGATAAAATTCATTAATTTAAGCCCATTTAATTGCAGAATATTGTAATACAATATTTAAAAACCCAATTTTGTGTATAGAGTACACGCCATAAAAGATCAAATTTTAGATTAAAATTTTTTCATCTAAAATTTTGCTAAAATTTTCATCTAAATTAAAAAAAATATTTTATTTATTTATTTATTTATTTATTTTACTAATTTTATCATTTTTAAACAAATGATTTTGATCAAATTTTAGATTAAAATTTTTTCATCTAAATTAAAAAAAATTATTTATTTTATTTATTTATTTATTTTACTAATTTTATCATTTTTAAACAAATGATTTTGATCAAATTTTAGATTAAAATTTTTTCATCTAAAATTTTGCTAAAATTTTCATCTAAATTAAAAAAAATATTTATTTTATTTATTTATTTATTTATTTATTTTACTAATTTTATCATTTTTAAACAAATGATTTTGATCAAATTTTAGATTAAAATTTTTTCATCTAAAATTTTGCTAAAATTTTCATCTAAATTAAAAAAAATTATTTATTTTATTTATTTATTTATTTATTTATTTTACTAATTTTATCATTTTTAAACAAATGATTTTGATCAAATTTTAGATTAAAATTTTTTCATCTAAAATTTTGCTAAAATTTTCATCTAAATTAAAAAAAATTATTTATTTTATTTATTTATGTATTTATTTATTTTACTAATTTTATCATTTTTAAACAAATGATTTTGATCAAATTTTAAATTAAAATTTTTCATCTAAAATTTTGCTAAAATTTTCATCTAAATTAAAAAAATTTATTTATTTTATTTATTTTACTAATTTTATCATTTTTAAACAAATGATTTTGATCAAATTTTAGATCAAAATTTTTTCATCTAAAATTTTGCTAAAATTTTCATCTAAATTAAGAAAATTTATTTTATTTATTTATTTATTTATTTATTTATTTATTTATTTATTTATTTATTTTACTAATTTTATCATTTTTAAACCGATATACAGATTTTAAATAATTTTTTTCATAAAAAAATATCGTGCAGTGAAGGGTTAAATCTTTCAAGAAATATGCACATTTTTTTCTAAATAGTTTATTAAAGGCTTAAGTATTTTTTAATTTCAAAATTGCTCGCCATTACTATAAATTTAACATAAGTGTATCCATGCATTTTTAACACTGATGAAACTATATTTAATTTTTTTAAGACAACATTAAATGTAATTAATCTTTAAAAAATTTATTTCTAGCACTAAAAAAAATTTTCCACTCATTTTTACGAAAAAAAAAAAAAAATCTTTTTTGATACCAAAAATAGATAACGAGAAATTATATCCTTAAATGGTTTACAGTTAAAATTTCCTTTTTTCACCCACAAGAACTTTATGCTGTAAAAAAAAAAAAAAAAATAGCTTTGCCGACGTTCTTTTCGCATAAACAACTTTGACGGAAAGAAAAAAAAATCTTCTATTGCATAGAATCATAAATGACTATGATACATTAATGTGAGACTATAAAAAACATTATTTCACAAAGATGTGCCTGTTAACTTGTAGCGTAAATGAAAGATTAAACACCTAATAAAATTAGAATAAGCCCCAAAAAAGTCTTTCGTAGTGACAAAAACACAAGGGTAGTGATAGTTTATTTTTAGCTTCTTCTCATATTACATGCATTTTTTATGTATGTTAAAATAAGCCTGTTCATGTCAAAAGATTTTTTATATGATAGAGTAGTAATTTTTTATTATTATTATTCATTGTACTTTTAAGATGCTTTTTTGCATAAAAAATACTTGTAGGGAGAATTTTATCTTCCTTTTAGACGTTAGAAGAACAGTACAGAAAAATTATGCCCTAAATTTAAATTAAAAAATTTAAAAAAAAATTTATAGCGAAATTTTCTTTTATTACATAATAAATTTATTTCAAATTCTTATTACTACACAAACATTTATTTAAACTCGACCCAGAAAAGTTAAAAAGAAAATTTATTTTCAGACTACATAATTTCGGACTTTATAGTAAAGATAAGCCGATATAAAAAGACAGATATTGCATCGTGTCATTTATTTCAAAAACAGTGTATAAGTTAATGATACATTCCAAAATGCATTCCAATGGCGAATAACAGAACAAGAAACAAATGTGATCTAAGATAATCAAGATGGAAGCAGATCGTTTGTCGCCAATTAATCCAAAATTAAATGTTTACATTTTCTAATAAAATTAAATGCGTAAGGTAAACGCACCAGTAGTAGGCCACTTAGGACATTTGTTTAATTATTATTATTATATTAGTGAATTAAATTTTTTTTAGCCTAGTCGTTACCTTCATGCATCAGAATAAACGTTCAAATTTTTAAAATATATTTTATAAAAAAAAAAAGAAAAATAAAAGACGTTACCTTTCTCTATGCTTCAGTAGTGGGCATAGCAAATTTCTGATGCTTCAGTAATGGGCCCCGCAGAAGTGGGCTACTCCATTCTGAGTTTAATGTGTACTGTACAGAGGTTACATTTTTTTTTTTTTTTTTTTACATTTGTACACTTAAATATACACAATAATGTAAACATATTTAAAAATTTTGATGACTGTGTAAAATAATTTCAGCTTCTATTTAGTTTTTTCGAACAATCTGTAATAATAACTTTAAAAAACATACATTTGCCTTAGTTGTTACTTTGCAGTAGTGATAAATAATAAGATATACATAATAAAAAGGTAATTAAATGCTGAAATAATTGCAAAACTATATTATATTTATAAAAAAAAAATGAAAAAAGAAAAAAAAAACAATGTGAGTGGGATTTAAATTTAACTACCTTTATTTTTCTTTGACAGCCATTTTTTTACAAAAAGAATACTAAAGTTGACGATCTGTTTTTTTGAGTTCTAGTTGCGGTACCACTCCAACTATATCGGAAAAAATTATGCTAAAGACATCATTTTCCTTAATGACAAAGTCTTTTTTATATCCAGTTGACTTCAGTCCTTGAACAAATATTATTGTTTCTTTAATTTCTTGAACTACACACAAATATACATATTTTTCTGTATTTATTTTTCCTCCTATTATTGAGACAAGTATAAATTGTTTCTCTTTCTCTTCAGATTATTCTGGGATATAGTAGTGGATCACCTGTCCCACTATTGGAACAACTTGAAATTTAATGATCCAAGAGTGGGCCATCCCTCAAAGTTAATAATATGTTAGTTTTATAGCTTTTAAGCATAAGGAATAAAGTATTCATTAATACAGTGTATTAGAAATGTGACGTTTTATTTTAAAGTATAATATAATTTTAAAGAAAAAAATATTGACTGAAAAATTACCTCTTAAGGAAAGCAGTAAGAATGAGCCACAAAATCCTTGTATTTTAAGGCTGGAAGAAAAACACCCTTCAAGCTGAAAGACTATCAGAATACTGAAGTTGTCCCTTTATCTGGTAAGGGTTCCAGCCATTCAGCAGTTAGTGTGTTATCTGAAAGGAGTGACTAGAAAACTTGTTTTTCAACTTTAAAAACTGGTGGCCCACTATCGGTATATGGCTCACTACTAGTACACTGTACACTTACCTTAAAATAGCTTTTCTAGACAACTGACAACAATGTGAAAACAAATGCAATAAAAAAAAGTTAAATAAAATAAACGCTTAGCGCTATTTGTAAAACTCATTTTCGCTTGAAATGGCGAAATATAAAAAAAAAAAAATGTTCAATGAATGGCAGCATCACTATATGTATTAAAAATACATTATATGGCCAAAGGTGACCAACCACTTGCGATTTTAAACATTTTGTTAAATAGTAAGAAAAATACATGAGAAATTTTCCTGAAACTCCAGGAGTGTAAACAGAATAGTAGAGATTATACATTTCTGATTTTCTTTTCCGAAATCCCCCTGGGAACCGCCAATAAATTAAAATATTTTGGGTAACCTGCCAAAACAAATATAACAAAAACATTCAAATTGTAAATTATGATTAAGTGGTTTATTGTAATGAACTGTGTTCATTTTTACGAGAATAGCATTCATACTCATAAAGAAATTAAAGTTTTTATAAAAACAGGCCCTAATTTTTTCAAGTTTTTAGCTTATAATTAGCAGAATTCTTGATATAAAATAATGTTCAATTCCAAGAATATGACAAACAACATTGTACATAATACTCTCAAATTAGAATTAAAATAATAATAATAATTGAATGGAAAATGAGCAAGTTTACTAAAAAATGTTTCACTGCGCATGAATGAACGCAATCAAAATATAATTTCCAAAATGTGTTAGCTAAACGTATATAGCAACTTTTGTGAAAGTCTTAAAAACATAGCTTGAAAATTGTGAAAATTACCGTCGATGGAATAAGCTCAAAATCCATTATTCTCAAAATGAAGCAAAGAAAGAAGGGACAGTATCCATATATTATTTTATTAGTGTAAATATAACATACACAATATTGCACGTACTACTAGATTTAGATACATTGACAGAGCTTTTTGCTTTCTTTGGGAACAATGGATTTTGGACTTATTCTATTGACGATTATTTTCTAAATTTTCAAGCTATGCAAATTATCAAAATTAGCATTTGCAAATTCATGCAAATTATATTTAGACTGCGTTCCCGCATGCGCAGTGAAACATTTATCAAACCTGCTCTTTTTAATACAATTATTATTGTTTTTTTTATTCTGATTACGTACTATATTGTTTGCCATATTTTCTGGAAAAAAAAATTTTATTTTAAGAAAACTGCAAAATATAAGCGAAAAGCTTGGCATAATTTGGGACTGTTTTTATAAAAACCTTAATTTCTGTACGCGTGTACATGCTACCCTCATAAAAATGAACACAGATTATTGCAGTAAAGCTACTTAATCATACTACAGTTTGAACGCTTTTGCTTAGTTTTAACAAGGTTTTCTCAAGGAAGAAATTCTTATCTTTTCAATTTGTTGAAGGTTCCTTATGGGAATACGGGAGAAAAAAATCTTCGCGGAAATATATCACTTGAACTATTCTATTTACAAATCTGGATTTTCAAAATAATTCCTCCTGTATATTTTTTAGATATTTAACAAAATGTCTAAAAATCGCAAGTGACCGGTCTCCTTTGATCATATAGTTTATGTATTCACTAATATATCATGAATATATGTATAGTTTAAAATAAAAGAGATATATGAATAAATTTTGTTATTTCTGTGAGTTTTATGTTCCAGAAGAATAAAAATAAAACGAAATATTCTATGAAATCTTACTTTATGTGAAAATCGGAATTCATGCAATAATTCTTATACTAAAATATACATGCATGATAATAATGTGTAGTTTTGAAATTCTATATAATGCTTATATAAGTATAACCCTTACCTATTTTTAACCGTTACCCGGGTAACTAAGGAAATTCTCGCTTTTACCGATGACAGGTCCATAAAGAAACCGCAAGTGATAAGGAAGCCTAACTTGCTAAGCGTAAAAGAAAACATCAAAAGATGTAGAATACACTTTATCAGTGCAAAAAGAAGAGCTTTTACGCACATCTTGTTCGCCCCTGCCGACCTCTGTGATGGTTTATTTTTTATACAAGCTGTCAGCTAGCCTAATATCATATGACATGAAATTCCGAAAAAAAGGTTTCTTTGGGGATTTTTCTTAAACTTTTTTATGTGTAAAATCTTTGAATAAAAAGAAAATCAGGGTTTACTTTAAAATTAATTTTTTTACGAAATAAATGTATACTGTGTAATAACGATAATTTTTAAAATAATTAAATTTTCGTGTTTAAAACCCTCGAAAAAAAACTTTGTTTGATTTAAAAAGTTAATTTTTAGTGTAGATGCTATTCTTTTGAATAATTTAACTTTTGTATTCTTGAATAAGAAAAAATTTTTTTCGTATAAAAATTTATTTTTTTAGTGTGTTATTTTTTTTGAGTAATTTAGCTTTTATATATAATTAAATATATATATATTCGAATAAATAAGTTATTTTTCGATATATTATATGAAGAGCTCAGATAAAAAAGGTTGGTAAAATAATATACCAAATCCTATAATATACCAAAATTTTATCACAATATCATAAAAGTCTTAATTCTGTATCTCTTTGCAATATTTGAGTTGAAAGTTTTTTTCTTCCTATGAATTTGAATGTAATTCGTTCGTGCATGGAAAGCGACACTCATTGCTCTTCAGATTCATTTCAAACTTATTTTATAAAAAATATCATGGAGGGAACTTAATGCATATCGCTACTGCATTTTTGCGATTCTATCATTGGTCAAGGCGTGACAAATTGTTCGTTGCACAGGAAACCTTCATCTCTGGACTTTTAGTCATTTCGCCATCAAATTTTATCCTGAGGACGAGTGCAGATGCATCGCACAATGTAAATTTTATGTTTTTATTTTTAATAGCACAAATTCATATTAAAATTCTCGTTTTCGTGTACCCCTTGAGCAAATGTTGTGTCCATTAATTGTAAAACAATTAATTGTAAAAACCATTAATTGTAAAACAGTCATTGTAAAACCATTAATTGCTAATCATTAATTGTAAAACAATATAGTTCAACAAAAAATTAAAAGATGAATTCGAATTAATATTTAGAATTTGCAGAAATTTCGTAGACTCATCGGACCCCAAATACTATAAAATTACAAATAAAGTGTGTGGTTTCATCTTCGCATCGGCTACGAAAAGCAAAACAATGCGGATTTGGGGTTAACAATACACATAAAACCAAAATAAAATGAAAAAAATAATGATAAATAAATCATAATAACATTTATTAAAATGAATAGATAAGGAAAAAAAGTACCAGATTCTATTAATTAGATATGTAAACAGATGAGAAAAAATAATAAAAATAAAAATTGAAAATAATTTCATTTAATTTGACAATATTAATCTAAGCTCAATATCTTAATGTAAGGTAAAAGAAGGAATAAAACAGATAATTAATGTATGCATTTTATACACTTAGAAATAATATTTTAGGTATTGTAAAAATTGGTGAAAGTTAGATTCAAGTTAATCTTTAACATTATGTATGAAATTATATTAATAGATTTAATAAATATAACTATACAATTATTCATTCATATTTGTCAATTCAACATCCAGTACAAAATGTATTATTGAAATTAACACAGCTTGGAATACATCGCAACTCAAGATATGTTCTTAACTTTCCGACTATTCTAAATTTTACCAACTCTTCGAAATAAGTGTGGAGGGGGTTACACCTCTAACACCCCCCCCCCTCCAGCTCGGCACGCCCCTGGGTCCCAGTAATGGCCCTGGGACGCACGATGTGCGATTTGCAAATCTAGCGGGGAAAAAAAATCCAAAAATCGATTAGTAGTAATTCAAAGTTCAAATAACATCTAACACATTAAAGGACAAAAAGGTAAAGTGATAGAAGCCTAACTCTACAACAACACTATCAAAAATCTGCTGAAAAACCAAATTTTCTTTTAACATTTTCAGAATGGCGATCGATGTATTGTATTTGCCATCGATATTTTTGTCTGAAAACACACTTATTTTGAAAATATTTTCTTGTGATAGCATGGAATCTTTACAACTTTACTTTGTATTTTATAGTTACAATAGTTATTTAATAATTTTTTAAGTCAATATAAAAATTATTGGAAAATTTAATAGCATATGATAAATTTTAAAAACCTGTGAAAAATTTTGACCACGCCATTCCATTGTAATATATAATTTTTTGTAATTAAGTATCCATAATGATATAAAAAATCAATTTCAGCTCAACTATTTGCAACTCTTGAAAATAAGTAATTTTTTTTTTCAGGTACAGATTTTATCTAATTTTGCATTACGTGTGGCTATAAGATAAATATATCTGGTTCTAGGCATTATAAATCATGACATTAAAATATCAGTAAAACTATAAAGCGGCTGAAATATTCATCCTGAAGTTTCAACATTCACAATTTCATACAAATAATGAAAGAAAAGCAAATAACAATAAATGCCAGTGATTCCCTTTATAAACACTGATATCTATAGCAGTATGGAATAAATTAATATTAATTTTTTTAATACAAGGACACTTTTATTGTTGAAAATAAATATATACTATATTTTTTAAAAATATGCACTGAATACAATAATACTACGCAAATGCCAATGTATAGGAATGAAAAAACATCTTTTTGTTATGATTATGATGACAGAATGACAATGACGTAAATTGTACAGTAAAATATGTAAGGATATATATTTTTAGGTGCTACTTGGTTATGCCGTCGACCAGAAAACGTTCGCCTAATTATAAGATGAAATGCCAGTAATGGATGATCGTGAATGTCATATTCGATGATATTATTAAATACAATATACGTATTTAAAACGTCATTAAGTGATCTTTAAGATGAATTTTATTTGTATTTTTATTAATATTCGGCAAATTATTTGTTTTTTATTTATTTGAAATGAAAATGATGTCAATATGTATAATTTGGCTATTATTTTGGCGATTTGTATAATTTGGCGAAATTGGTCGACGAGATAACAAAGTAGTACCATTTTTTATAATATACAGCTATTTAATCTCTTGTAAGATCGACTTTATTACTTTAATATTGGTTTATTTTCATAAATTGAATTTTGACCGGCTAGATTCGCAAAATCTTACATTGTGCGACGTCTCTCAGTCCATCAGGAAAGAATCCTTCGCATGACCGTGCCCTCAGTGAGAGCCATTTAATATCTAAGGCCAGGATCAATTCATAATTGAGGCGCGACCTGCGCAGCCGATGCGATGGTGCTGGCCTACGTCAATGTAGTGCCGTATCTGCCACATCGGCATGACTTAATCTAGGTATGCACGATCTGCTCTATATCATGTGTAGAAAGAATCCTTGATTATAACTCCATTATCTAATGCATGCTTTGTGTCCTTTCTATGGCTGCGGCATCATTTAAGGCCTCACACTAGGCACAGAAAAAGACCCGGATGATAACGTAAAGTCTATGAGGGCGTTCTTTTCAAATATTTAGCCCAAATTTTAATATTTTTACATGTTTTTTTGCACAAGATAGCTGAGGATGAATTACAACAGGTCTAATTTTTACTTTTCCAGTTTTGGTTTCGAGATTTTTTTTTAAAAATTACTTTAATTTTCGAAACCGTTCTGAAATTGAAACTATCGTAATATAAGAAATATATAAGCAAAACCAAAAAAGTAAAAACTAGGCCGATTTTGGATCGTACTCAGTTATCTTGCGCAAAAAAGTTTATGCCAAAATATTAAAATTTGATCGCGATATTTGAAAAGAACGCTTCCATAGACTTTACATTATCATCCGAGTCTTTTTCTGTGCCTAGTGTGGGGCCCTAATCTACTCTTCTAGGTATGCACAATCTGCTCTATCTCATGTAGAAAGAATCCTTGATTATAACTCCATTATCTATTTCATGTATTGTGTCTTTTCTATGGCTGCTGCATCATTTAAAGCTGTCGCAATAATGATTCTTTTTCCATTTTTTGTGATTAAAAATATGTTTTTCGTGCAATTTGAAAGTTTATTATAGAAATTACTAAAACTAGTATCAAAGTTATGAGTTTGCTCTCGTTTTTCATACTGAGATTTTAAGGTATTTTAATTTTATTTATTTTTAAGATTCTAATTTTTAAAATTAATAGCTGTACTAAACCAATTAAGATAGCTATTACTGAAGTTAGTTGTATCCTTACCTTTTTGAGAAAAAAAATGCTTAAAATCACTTTAGCTAAAACTAAATTCTTAATTAATGTAGTACTTTTTTAAATAATGCATTTTCCTATATAAAAATAAATAGTTTAGCTAGATTTTTAGATAAAATGTTAAGCCACGAATCAAATACAAAAAATATAAATAACTTTTTAAGCACTGAGAGAAAACAGGAGCATAAAAAGAACTTTTTCCGAATAACTATTAACTTCCTTTGATAGAGTATGTTTTATCTTGTTCTATAAACTTTCTGAGTACTATAGAATATCTTTTTACAAAAAATTATAAAAAATAATAATAACGATAATAATTACAATAATTAAAAAAAAACTGTTTATACGAAACTTTATTAATGGGTTTGTAAATAAAAGTATTGTACATATTATTACATTTTAAGTGGTTCAAAGTTTTAACTAGTAATTAAAAAATTTTCACAGTAATAATTTATATATTCTGAAAATGAGCAAAATATGTTTAGTTTCTTGAAAATGAAATGTTGAGTTATTAATTTATAGTAAATACAAATACATGTACATGCAGGATGTCCAAAAACTGATATGATAAACTTATTTTGGATCTGTTTATAACAGCCATTTATCAAAACCAGAATGCCTCGTGTTGATAATTGGCCGTTAAGGGGGACGTTAAGAGGGTTGATAATATTCGTAAAGGGAAGGAAATGCCTTCCGTAAGAGTCTTGCTAAGTGAACCTAACCCGTGTTAACGCAAGAAATCCAAGGTTATAAAAAATCTATGGAAAACTTAAACGGTTGATTAGGTCGACGCGCGCGAATGGGTTGAACCCAGTACTTCTCGATTAACAGCGTCAAGAGCAGAACTCCTGGTCTACTGGTAGGGTCTTAACTTATTTTGAATATGAATATTAAACAAAAACAGTTGAAGACATAAATACATAGCTTGCTGTTTTTTTTTTAGTAAAGCAATAAGTTTAAAATCATATATTATTTCTAAACTAGTTGCAAGAACTGGCGGTTCAGACTTAAAACAATTACGATTATTGTTAATACATCCATTATTTAAAAATATTTTAATATCAAATTTTGCAATGATAAGTTTTTGTTTGATTAAACTGGTTGCAGGTTAAACTGGTATTTAGATACGATAGTTGTTTTTAAAAAAACATAGATATAAAAATCTTGAAAAGCTCTGAGAATTGGTAAGATTGAAAGATCCCGAGACGCGATTTCCTCCTCTCCCCTAAAGTAATCATCTCTCAAATTTCAAAAGAAATCCTAGAACTACACACCTATATTCTAAAACTTGGCACACATGAATTTTTTCTCTGTTAGCCTCAGTTAGATTATGAGCTAGAGATTTGGTTAACATGTACGCTAATAGCGCCAGGTGCATGTAAAATCAGCCGTGGGTGCAAAGTCCTCCAAGTTACCTGTGAATTATACCTTTGGAGGTGCCTTGCCAGGAGAAATTCTCGTCATCTGATCAAGGTTCTAAATTCTAAAACCAACTTGAGTAACCATTTGCAGTATAAGCAACAGACAAAACAAAGTATACTCAAACGAGAAGCAAGTACTGCAGATATGATGACGTACGAAGCGAAGGAAACAGGTTTATTGCTGCTATGCGGCATTTAGGCGGTCACCCGTCCCGATACCAGGTATCTAACCCGTTAAGCTGAGGTAACTCGGCAGGTAGGGGCCTGGTCATCGGTTAGAAAGACTGAAAGATCTAAAGATTTGATTCCTGGAGGGGTAGCCTGGAAGATTTGCTATTAAAAATCTTTGTATTATACACTTTCACCATGATTTTTCCAAAACTCGCTGTTTTGGGAACTATCAACAGATTTTATCCCTAGCTATCTCTGGGGGGGGGGGGATCAGGGAAGGATAATTAAAAAAAATATATCCCACATTTTACACCTATCTTCTGAAGTTCATCATCAAGAGAAATTTTATATGTAACTTGCAAAATAATAGCTGCTGGTAATTTCTTTTTTTCATAGTCGGAACAATAACGTATGATAGAAAATTTACATATATGTAAACTGTTTTCGTTTTACCCGAGAATACAAATGAAATCGATTTGTTAAATGATAATTGAAATCAGAAATACAGTAAACTGCATAAGATATGATATAAGAGCTTAATTTAACAATGCCCATCGTCATCAATGGTATTGTTTAATCACGTGCATTGTGTTGCTCTATAGTCTATATTGCGAAATAGTAAACATGGTGAATATAATATTAATTTTACTGTACGGAATGAAAATATACAAAAGTTGTAGAATCCGTAAAAATTCAATAATTCGAAAAATATAGACAATAGCACGATGCAGTTTTAACAGTGATGTTCCTACAGGAAGATATGGTTGGTTGGATGAATAGGGTTTTATGGCGCAAAATCTTTTTGGGACATGCAGCGCCGATAGGAAGATATGAGAGTTTTTGGTAACAAACTGACTTGTATAAAACCAAAAACTTTCTGTGCACGTAAATATTGGGTCAAAAACTTTCTGCAAATTAATTTAATATTTTTAATAAAACTGCGCGTTATATTATTTTGACATAAGCGAAATTCTCTTTTTTTACGCAACTCACGGACGAAATTAACGTTTTTTCGTGATTCATGGACAAAAATCGAGTTGTTTGAGTGATCTGTTGACGAAATTCTTTTTTTTTTTTTTTTACACAATTCATGGACGAAATTCATGTTTTTTTATTCAATTGTGGACGAAAATGACGTTTTTTACGCAATTAATACATGAAATTCATGTGTTTTTTACTCAATTCATGCATGAAATTTACGTTTTTTATTGATTAATGGTCGAAATTTACGTTTTTTACGCAATTCATATCCGAAATTCGCGTTTTTTACGTGCTTCATGGACGAAATTCGCGATTTTTACGTGCTTCATGGACAAAATTCGCATTTTTTATGATTCACGGACAAAATTAGCGTTTTTCACGCGGTCCTTGGTCAAAATTCGCATTTTTTGAGCGTCCTTTGTCGAAATAACAGTTTTTTTTAACGCGGTCCTTTGTTTAAAAGCGCATTTTTTACACGATACTTTGTTGAAATGCTCATTTTTTATGTGATTCTTTGTTGAAAAAGTGTGTTTTTTTAAGCGATTCTTTGTTGAAATTCGCATTTTTCTCACAATCCTTTGACGATTTTTTTAGCCATCCTTTGACGAAATTTGCATTTTTTCGTGACTTTTCAGGGGTTTTTCGGGCTTTTTCTGCAGGACTTCGACTAAATTTTTGTTTTTTTCTTGATAATTTGACGAAATTGGAGATGTATTTTTTTTGACAACCATTTGTCAAAATTCGTGATTTTTTGTGTCCGAAATTTCAGACTGATGAATTTTTAAAGTTCATGGCATCAAATGCCTTAAATTTTCGAAAAATTCAAAAATCGGGCTTGCTGTTAACTATGCGCTACAGTAAATCATTCGTATATAAAATTGGGAGAATATTTTTAATTTTTGGTACTAAAAAAGTTACAAAAATAAAAATAGTTTCTTTCGAAAAATTGACTGCGCACGGCACGCGTCTATGTTATACAACTCTGGTAACAGGGCGTACGCAACAATAAATTATGGTATCTGTTGCATCTCTATACGACAATTTGGTGATAAAATAGCATGGGGTGAATTTTTTTTTCAAGAACTGTATTTCGAGATATAATAGATTTTTCTCTTTTTTAATATTATGTTGTGCGTTTTTTAGGTTTCTCTGCTTAAAAAATTAAAATCGGATAATTATAACATCAAATGTATGTTTGATTGTACGTCTGTCGCAACCGTTTTTCTCGAAAACTATGAAACGTGTAATGTTCAAACTTGATAGAGTTATAAGGGCTATTTATATGCACGTTTATTCCTTATTAGCCATTCAAAAATATTTTTATAAAAAAATTAGCCGGCTAATGAATTTCCTTGAAAAAAAAAAATATTATGTGAGGTATCGTTCAAACGATCTTGAAACACTGAACTAAAAAATAAATTGTTTTAATTTTAATAATTTCTTTCTTCCAGACATATCGTCGAAAATGTATTACGGAAACATATTCCTCTCCCTCTTTCTATTTAAGAAACTACTGAAAATAAAATTGTGAAAAAATTAGCGGTAACAGAAGTTTATTTTAAAACTTGTAGGAAAGCTGTAACAATTATCCTATGTTACATAGTTTTTCAGGAAATCACACTCCGATACACAGACAGCTTACTTTACGGGTGTTTAGTGGGAGTGGAGAGGCGCTTATGGTACCTATGGACTAGGAATCACCCAATGATTGTTCATAATGATTCGGTTGTGAATTCGAAAATTACTTTTGAAAAAATTGCCGGTAATGCGCCGAAATACCTATCTTGAAAAACAGGACGCAGACCAAGGATGTGTTGCAACTTTGTGACGAAATGTGCTTGGCACATTACCAAATTTAAACTTTTTACAAGGTCTTTGTTGTATGGAATCCTTTGTGTGCGATTAAAACTCGCATTTATATGATTTTTTGTTACTTTCCAATTGAACTTACTTTTTGAGTGGCTACTGTAATTGCATTTTCGACTCATAAGTTGCATTTTATTTAAATCGCTAAAAAATTGTAAATTGGTCGTAAACTGTTTGCGGCACAACTAAAATGCCACTTTGTGGGATTTTAGTTGTGCTATTTGTCAATTGTGGGTCCAAAATATAACCTTTACAGAACACTGAATGATATTTCTTTTGTAATCCTGGCACAATATTGTTTAAATAGCGGCAGGCAGGAACTTTGAGATCCTTATGGTGCTAACTGTCTGGTTCAAAAACAACTATTGCGGAATTTCTTTTTCTACAAAAAGAACAGAAAAAAAAAACGCGCCTTTGTATTTACTTTATGTGAAAACCGCTTCGTATACTATACTGCCTATATTTTTTTAATGCATTGAATTTTTTTTTTTTGTGACTTTTTAAACATTCTGTATTTAATAGCATTACTTTGTAATTCATCTGCACATTCTATTGGTTCGTCATTTACTTTTAGAAATGGTTGGTTTTAATAAATTTTAAAACTTTGAAACAAAAATATAAATCGATATTTTTGTCGACCTTTCTCTTACTTTCATCCTTTTTTTCATATAGATAATATTTTTATAAATAACCCATGAGAGGTAAATTTTAAAGTTAAAATTAGAAATCGAAAATAATAGAAGTTTTTTCAAATATTTATTTATTTATTTATTTATTTATTTATTTATTTATTGAAATGCACACTACAGAATAACCCATTTACAGTGTTGCAAGAACATCAAGAGACACAAGACTACAGAAATATATACACATATATATAAAACACAAATAATTACAATAATATAATTACATGTAATAAAACATGAATAAAACAAAAATTAAGAGATTAAAAGTTCAGAACATTTATCTTTGAAGACATGAAATGACATATCAAAAATATCAAGATGCACAGAGAGTTCATTAAATATTTTGTAAAATTTATACAAAGAGAAATTACTAATGTAATTATATTTGAGAAATGGTGAGGGAAAGAATTGGTTGGACCTGAGGGATGGTAGAGTTAAAAAAGGAAAAAGAAAAAAGAAAAAACTGAAATAATTAGATTTTTTTAAACATTTGTGATAACGCTTTAATCCAGTTTTTAATTTTTAATCCTGTATTAAAATTATTGATGAAATTAATAGAACCATTTACATTATCTGATATAATATTAGTCACTTATGAGATTATGCAATAACATATTTTTCAAAATATCGAATTTTTAAATACACTGTAGGGAATCTATACTTTTCGCTAATAAGATATTTTTCAAGAATATGCCCAGAATAGCTCAAGAAATTCGATATAAGGTTAAACGAATCATGACGCATTTTTAGAACTAGAATATCCCAAACACAGTTATGAAGCTAAACTTTTAGCGCGATTTTCCTAAAACAGGCCTTCTTAAAATTGTATCTTTAATAATGTAGGCATATGGATTAAGGTCACGTTAATTTTTAGGAATTTTTATTTGTTTACTTTTTATTGTTAATGTCCTGGTTTATAGTTTCATCCGCAGTTTACGTATTTTTTTCTAGCAAATGATCGTTTCGTTAAATATTATGAAAATAGGTAATGTTGTCTATAGCTTCAAGCACTTTGAGGTAGAAAGATTGAAAATCAACAAAATGGCAGCCATTTGAAAAAAAAAGTATTTTTCTGATCTATTTTTTTATCGCATTTTGTGTAGTTTTAAAAATGTTTATTTTTTTATATAAATTACAGAAAATGATCCAAGGTCGAATAAATTATAATGTTCATTTTTAAACAAATAATAATAATAATAATAATAATAATAATAACTTAGCGAATAGTGTTTGCATTCTAATCTTAAGCCTAGTTAGAAAAAAGTCATTTTGCTAAAAATGCGTTCGCAGTGTCATGAAACAGGTACAGACGCGCTGCGCTAAAGCATTAAAAATCTACGAAAGGGCTTCGAATTCGTTCAAATCATTTTAGAGGGTTAACATACAGACTATAATGAATAGAAATATGTAAAAAAAATCGATTTTTTTTTTATTTGAAAAAAATCAAATCCCTCCTCTTTCATAAGCAAGTTAAAATGTAGTTCAAAATTTTGCTTATAGAAGAGAAGCAAAGAAAACTTGAGGTCTGTAGGGGTCGAAATTTTCAGACCTAAGCCCGGCCTGCCCCGGCTCAATACAAAAATTAAAAAAATAGGACCGAGCCCGATCCGATTTGTACAAAAAATATTAAAGAAAGATGAAAGAAGAAAGATAAAAGTTTGGCTTGAGGCCGACCCGACCCGGGAAAAATTAAAATTTCGATCAGAACCCGGGTAGGCGCGACTTAACTTTGACAAAACATTGATTTTTACATCCATTTGGTTAAAAATTTGCCTCGTACGAGGAGTTCTGACCAAAAATATTTATCTTAACTTTCTTTTTCATGTTTACATTCTTTATTTTATAGAAGTCTAGCAGTCTGCGATATTTATTTTTTTTAATGAATTTCTATTTTTTGTATGTAAATCTTTCAGTTATTATTAATATTCCATTTTATATTATGCAAAATATGTATAACCATATTACATTCCATATTATTCAATAATAATAAATTGCATATTCCAGTATTGAAGCGTTAAAAATCTGAAAAATGGTATGCAGTAAAATCTTCTAAGATGGAATTGCATAGAAAAGAAAAAAAATGTATAGACAAGTTCCTTTATTATTAAGTGTAAACGAATTACATATCTTTTCTTGCTTATTAGTACATTAATTTTGCATGATCAACACGTTTTCTGATTAAAACAAGATTCATAGGTAGGCTCTTTTTCACTCTTTTTACAATATTTTAACTTAGCTATATTTTAGTAAGCGTAGAAATTTACAATTATTCAAAAAGGGAAAAAAATGAAGTGAAGAATAATGGTGATTTAAAAGTGCATCATTTTTTGCAAATATTTTTTGGACCAGGCCTTATTTTACTGACATTTAAACGGACCAGGCTACGGGGAGAGAATGATTTTCATATGGGCTGTGTAAAAAAAAGAAATGAAAATTTTGGACCGCAAAGACTACGAATGAAACCAGCCTGAGCTCTATAAAGAAAAAAAAAAGTTAGGCCCGAGCCTTCAGAGAGAAGTTTGATTCAGCCCGGCACGAGAATAGTAAAGACCAGGCTCTTTCTTTATTTCTAACCGATGACCAGGCCCCTACCTGCCGAGTTAATAATCTCAGCTTAACGGGTTAGTTACCTGGTATCGGGGCGGACGACCGCCTAATTGCCGCGAAGCGGCAATAAATGATGAACTGCACATGGCTTCGCAAGATGGTCTCGTAATTTAGAGCCTTGATCAGAAGACGAGATCTTCACCTAGCAAGGCACCTACAGAGGTATAATTCATAGGTAACTTGGAGGACTTTGCACCCACGACGGATTTTACATGCACCAGGGTAAAGACCAGGCTCGGCTCGGCGCGAGAACCTTGAACGAAAATAGGCCCAAACCCAACCCGCGGGCTGGGTCGGCCTGGCCCGTGCAGATCTCTAAAGAAAACTTCCCATAAAAATTACATAGAAGACAATTATCGCATTTAATTAATTTAATTATCGCAATTATCGCAAGTATCTTCAAAGCATTTCTTTAAACGATTCACAACCAACGGCTGTGCACGCAACTATCCTTTTGGTAAATTAAATATAGCAATCATGTGGGTTGAAATATTTGTAAATGGAATTAAAAAGTAATCATGTTTTGGAATTCCGTACGATAATGTCCTTAACTATTTGATTTACATTTTAGGATGATTTTATTCCAAGTTTTTTATTTTTGTCTGAAGCGTAGTTTATCGGATAAATTTGGAACTGATGTTTTTTTTTTTTTTTTTTTTTTTTTTTTAAATTGGTAACAAAATTTTTTATAAGCAGAAGAATTTTCGTCTGAAACACCCATACGTTAGTTACTTTATTTTATATCGAAGTTTAAAATGTAATAGTTAATTTTTGGACTTTCTGTATATATCTAAGAATTCCCAAGTTGAGCTAAATAAAAATATTTGGATTTCAATACGAGATTCCATTTTGTTTCATGCCAAACTAATAATAAATTTTCGAATGTAAAAATAATTTTCCATTTATATGAAAGTTTTAACATATTTTTTATCTTAAAAGCTTGGAAAAAAATATTTTTTTTTTATCTTTCATAAAGAATTTAATGAACCCATTTATTTTATTAAAATGAACCAATTATATTTAGCTCGCAGAGTATTTAAAAATTTTCTTATTTGTCTGAATTAAACATTAAGAGGCCGAAAAAATTCCGCATTTTAAAATTAAAAAAAGAAGAAGAATATTAAAGATTATTTTGAATGAAGTCTTATCATTATTTTTTATTAACGGAAAACAAATTAAAATAATTAAAAATACAAAAAAGCATAAAACGTGAGAAACATTAACAGAGATAAACTAACAAATCGCATTAAAATTAAACCGATTCCTGTTTAAATAAAAACCTGTTTACAAAATGAAACCATTACTCATTTAGCTTATTTTTACAGCCAAACTTTAACAAAATGACTTAATATTTTCCTTTCTTTTAAAATATCGTCTTTGAAACCTGTTTAAATGCTTTCATATTAATGTACACAATTTACTTTTGTGTGATAACGTTAAAAGTGTTAATTACAATGAAGCTATTTCAACGGATATCACGTTTCTTATAGAGTACCAATTAACAGTAATTTTTCTTTCGTCTTTTTTATCAATGTCTTTGATTAAATTTAAAAGCTGATTTTGCAAATGATATAATTAAAAGAAATTTTATTATCTAACTAATGCTAGTTATTTTAAAGGAATGCAAACATTTCTTTAGGTAATGTGACATTCTTTTTCAATAAAAAAATAGTTATAAATGAATAAGTTGTTAACAAGAAGTTTTTGTATACTTTTTAAATGATAAGGAGCAAAAGCTCATAAATTATAAATTTAAAAAAAAATGTTTTAAAGGTAAATTTTTGTCGTAATGTACTACAAGAGGCATTCAGAAAATAAATTTAGCATAGGCCGTAAAAAACAAATAAGAACTAGTAATTACCTATAAAGATTTATTGCAAAAGATACAGCAACGTTCAACTACCGTAAAACGGGGTGAATCAGAACACTTTTCAACTTTAACGTAAGAAAAAAGCAGTTACTGTTTTTTAATTCTTTTATTTTTATACTAGAAACTTTGGTCGTGTTTCGTTCTTTAATTTTAAAGCAAAAACGAAACATTTTTTTTCAGTTTATATATATATGTATTTTATGTTTTTAATGGTGTTCCTATTCACTCCGCAGGTAGGGGTGAATCGGAACAGATGTTATAATCTTTATTTGTTCCGATTCAGACTTCAATAGGGTTAATAAAAACAAATAATAATGACAAGAGAGGAATAGGAACACTTAGTTACTATTATACCAATCCTTTATTTTCTCTACAAGTGAAGGTATGACTTTCAAAAATTAGAAAATATCTTTGAACTCAAAAGAGCTTGTATTTGAATTAAGGAAGATGAAATTTAGTACAAATTCAGCCCTGGTCTAAGTTATTATTTTTTATTAACCATTGGGTAAGTGAATTTATTGAGTAGCTCCAATCGCTGTATGAATTAATACGAACTTCTAGTACGAACTCCTCAGCCCTTAGTATTATTTGCACTTCTCTCCTTTTTAATTCTATTCCCATTTTGAGACGTTTGTATAATGCTGTGGTTGTCACAAAATATTTCTCTGCAACTTTTGTTTGTAACTTGCCATTTATAAATTCTTCTATTGTGTGTTCTATATCTGTTGGATTGGGGTAGAATTTTTTGTTTAACTAAATAATGTCTTGGCATCTTTATATTCTTCAGTAATTGTACCAAACAAAATATTGTTACAATACATATTTATACATATATTTTCTTATATGACATAAAACTATTACTGTATAGAAAAACAAACCATGACAGTAAATGTGTTTCGATTCACCCCGTTAATCTTAAATCTGTGATCTTACAATACATTTTTCATTATGTAGTTTAGAAATACGTAAATTCTAATACAGCATATCGTTTGCAGGTCTTTCAATAATTATAATACCCTAATCCTTATTTTAGAATACAAAAAATACTGCAGTTATATCCAAAGTTTTGAAACCTTTAAAAATATGAGGTTTTTCAGGCTTCACTTGCAGATTTTTTATATACCCCAGTAGTGGTGTCAACATGGCATAACTGAATTTCCCAACTCTTAAAGTTATTACCTTCTTGTAAAAAATTGACAACTAAAAATATCATTACGTATATTCATACAGAATTTATTTGAATGACTGGGTTTCGTTCCTAATTACCGCATTTTACGGTATTTTTCCACGCGAGAATCACCGGAATTGTAACACCTATCATAGCGTGAGATAAGTTTTTGTATTTCAGTGTAACCCAGAGAACACAGTGGAGGTATTTATACAGTGAAATTAACATTTGAGATCGTAAACGTAAAATTATAAACTACTAACTTTTTCTCTTAGGTTAAACTTAATCAACACTTTTCTATCTAAACCCAAATAACTTATTTTCTCTACAAATCAGTACATATTTTTTCTTGATGAACAGTTCATTTATTAAAACTAAGAAAAAAAAAAAAAAAAAAAAAAAAAAAAAAAAAAAAAACTAAAAAAAACAAACAAAAAAAACAAAAAAAAGAAAAGGAAGGGAAATTCTAAAATGACATCAATGCCGCTCCCTAATTAAGAAGATAAAAAAAATTCGTATGTTTTATTTTACTTTTTGCCTTTTACGACATTGAGCAAGATATTTAAAGAAAGAAGAAAAATTTTAACAAAAATGTGAAAGTCAGATATTATAAACAGCATATATAGATGAAACAAACCTTTACTAGCGAATAATAAAGAAATGCAAAACATGAAATTTTACTTACCTCAATTAAAAATATCTTTTTTTATAATTTTTCATTTTTGAAATGTATATTTATTTATACATTTCTTTTCAAACGATTTTTAAAAATTTACTTTAAAAAATTACAGAGTGGTTGTAAAAGGTAGACATTTATACTGTTGCCAAAAATTAATAAAATTATATAGAAAATAAGAAACTACACATGCAAACATTTCGATAAGTTCCAAAGGGGCAACTTCATGACATGAGTTTTAATTCATTTTTGTTTGGAAACGCACGAAATTGGAAGGTATTATTATTCAGAAATTATGTAGTATTCGAAAAAAGGTTTCCTTTTTTTTTTAAATCTTTTTTTTTTAACATGGCAAATCTTTTAGAACATATTGTCAAAGAAGACATTTTGAACCGAATTTTTTGACAAATACAAAGAAGACAGCGAACACAAGAAAAAAACCGCCTCGTCATGTGATCAAAAATGCTTATAACTCGATAAGACTCACACTCATAGGGTACCGTATCGTTTTATTGTATTACGTTAAGAAATAGCTACTCTATGCAAATTTGACATTAGCAGAGACTACGGTAAATCAAGGTTGTATCATGTAATAAATCGACTTAGGTTTAAAAATTAATGATTTTCGGATGCTTTCTTTTAGTTGTGCTATAAGATTTTCTTTCGTGAAATTTTTCAACATTCAACCAGAAGTGCCCTATAGATGTTACTTCCGGTTGACTTTGAAATTTGGTATAAAGAAAGTTTTATAGTAGATGTAGAGGAAAAAAGCCATTAATTTATAATAAGCATTAATTTATAATTCTATGCCGACTTACGTGATTTCCCATTATCGAGATTTCAAAAAAGGTACTATACCCTCCCTCATAGCATGCATAGTCACAGTGACGTCACAATGACGTCATTGTGAGACACTTTGGTCACATCACATCTGTGACCGAAATGCCACCACTCAGTGACGTCACATTGTGACTGAGATGTGACCTTTTTTAAAAATCTTTAGAAAATTATAAAAAATATTCAAAACATGTTATTTACTTTAAAAAACATGTTTCTGACAATTTTAATATCGTCGCTTTTGTCACAGTTCCGTCACAATGTTAATCTCAAAGTAATCACAAATGACACATTTTTCACAAATTTGTCACAATGTGACCACTTTGTGAAGTGGTCACAAACGAGCTCTAAAACGGCCATAACGACTTCACATTTTAGTCACTGTGACTTCACATCGATGTCGCAGTGACGTCACCATGCCTTACGGGCTCATAGCATGCATGATCACAATGACGTCACTGTGAGTCGCTTTGGTCAGATCACATCTGTGACCAAATTGCCACCACTTAGTGACGTCACATTGTGACTGAGATGTGACTTTTTTAAAAATCTTTAGAAAATTATAAAAAAGTCTTCAAAACATGTTATTTATTTTAAAAAACATGTTTCTGGTAATTTAAATATCGTTGCTTTTGTCACAGTTTCGTCACAATGTTAATGTCAAATTACTCACAAATGAAACATTTTTCACAAATTTGTCACGTTGTGACCACTTTGTGAAACGTCACAAAAGAGCTCTAAAACGGCCACTTCACATTTTAGTCACTGTGACTTCACATCGACGTCACGTGACGTCACATCGACAATCGATGGTCACAAAGTCACAATGTGACTTCACAACGACGTCGATGTGACGTCATGGGTATGAATTCCGTTTTTTCCTTTTCAAGTACGGTTAGTAATTTGTATTGTAAATTATATACTCGTATTCTTTAGCTTTTTTATGGATAATAAAAAGATGAAATCACATATTTTATTTGTGGTAATCAAGGTACTTAAGACCTGATGAATCTGGCTTTGTTCTACAAATTTCCATTATTCCTTTTGTCCTATTTTTACTATGTTTTTAAAATTCATACCCTGAAAATTATGGAGATTAGTTTTATAGTCAATGAATAACATTCTTTATACTTTCACCTTTTTTGTTGGTAATTTGTAATGGTTTTTAATGGTTATACACTATATTGCCATTGATTATTGGACACTTGCGATTTTAGACATTTTACTAAATATCTAAAAAAATACACGAGGAATCATCTCGAAACTCTTAGTGTATAAATATAATAGTATACGTCATACATCTCCGTGAAGATATTTTACCAAAACTCCATAGGGGACCGTCAACAAATTAAAAAAGAATGAATATCTTTTGAATAACCCTGTCAAAACTAATGTAGTAAAAGCGCTCAAACTCTAGATTATGATTGAATGCCTTATTGTAATACACTGTGTTCATTTTTATGCAAATAGCATGCATACTCGCAGAGTAATTAAGGTTTTTATAAAAATGGTCCCAAATTTTTCCAAGTTTTTCCCTTATAATTTTCAGAGTTCTTAATATAAAATAATATTTTTTTCAGAAATATGACAAACAGGATTGCACACAGTACCCTGTAATCAGAATTAAAAAATAATGAAAATTGTATACAAAATGAGTTGGTTTATTAAATAATTTTTTACTGCGCATGCGTCAACGATATCAAAATTTCATTTGCATATTATGTTAGCTAAATGTATAGAGCAACTTTTGTGAAAGTCACAAAATCATAACTTGAAAATTCTAAAAATAATCGTCAGTTGAATAAGTTGAAAATCCGTTATTCTCAAAATGAAGCAAAAACAAGAGGGGTTGTATCCATATATTCATTGATTAGTGTCAATTTAGAATACACAATACGGGATGTACTACTACATTTGGATAAAATCCCTCATCTTTTTGCTTCATTTTGGAAACAACGGATTTTGCCCTTTTTCTATAGACGATTACTTTCAGAATTTTCAAGCTATGATTTTGAGACTTTTACAAAAGTTGCTCTGTACATTTAGCTAACATAATATGCAAATGAAATTTTGATATCTTTAACGCATGCGCAGTAAAAAATTATTTAGTAAACCTACTCATTTTTCATACAATTTTTATTATTTTTTAATTCTGATTACAGGGTACTGTGTGCAATGTTGTTTGTCTATTTTCTGAAAAAAAATATTATTTTATATTAAGAACTCTGAAAATTATAAGGGAAAATCTTGGAAAAACTTGGGACCATTTTTATAAAAACCTTAATTACTCTGCGAGTATGCATGCTATTTGCATAAAAATGAACACAGTGTATTACAATAAGGCATTCAATCATAATCTAGAGTTTGAGCGCTTTTGCTACATTAGTTTTGACAGGGTTATTCAAAAGATATTCATTCTTTTTTAATTTGTTGACGGTCCCCTATGGAGTTTCGGTAAAAAATCTTCACGGAGATGTATGATGTATACTATTATATTTATACACTAAGAGTTTCGAGATGATTCCTCATGTATTTTTTTAGATATTTAGTAAAATGTCTAAAATCGCAAGTGTCCAATAATCAATGGCAATATAGTGTATATATAGTATCTTTAAAACTTCGAAATTCCGCATATTACGCTGTATGTTTATTAAATATCCAATACTCATAATATAAACTTTTTTATTGCTTTATTATTCTACTTTATTACTCTCTCTTTATTATTCTACTATTTAATTTACTTTGTGCTTGCATTACCTTATTTACATTACTTTAATAACGTAAAGTCTGTTAAGGCAACTTAACTTAGCAACTTTTTATTTACGAACCGCAGAAAAAAAGGAGATTGAATATGGCTGGCCGAAAACGAAAACGCTTTTCCTTTCCCTTATTTTTTTTAAATAGTTTCAAATAGATAGAATCCAATTTATTTTGTTTTTCCCTTTAACTTTTCTCATTTTAGGAACGGGATAAATACTTTAATATTAATTTACATAATTTACTTTGCAAGATTACACCAGAAGTGTTTATTAAAGTGAAGCTATATCAGAGACTATCATGTTTCTTATACAATCTGTTATTATTTTTTCCCGCTGCGCATTTAGTTTAAATTTAAAAGCTGATTTCGATAAAAGATATAATAAAATGGACGTTCATTAATATAAATATTACTCGTTATTGTAAAGGATTTTTTTTTCGAAAACAACTTTGATATTCTTTTACATAAAAAAATAGTAAGCGAATCACTTTTTTCTTTCATTTTTTATGTAAAATGCTCTCTTTATTAGACTCAAAACAGAGGATTTAAAATGTAAATTTATGAAGTAATTTTTTAAACTGCATTTAAAAAATTCAACTTTAGTGTCAGGCATAGGAATTCGTGAATCTTGCAGCATTCTTAAAGCAATAAAATAACAAATACGGGAGATGAATTAAAAAATATTCTTAGCTTGCAAATGCATATTTATTATAAAGCAAAAACATGTCTGTGAACAACAGTGACATCATAATTAGGGTGGCAAAATCTGAAAAATAAATTTTTCGTATATTGCAGTAAATTAACTTTTAAAAATAGCGCAATTTAAGTTTTTATACTGTCAAATAGAAGTCTGCACAGGCCGGAATTTGCAGAACCAACCCGGACTAGTTTAGGAATCAAAAGTTCTGCCCGAGCAAGGCCCGTTTTTATTTTTACATTTCTAGGCCCGGCCCGTATGGAAATCAATGAAAACAGGCCTGTCCCAGCCCAATCTGGTCCAACACAATCTCTGGTATTTCGAAAAGAAATCAGATTTTTATAATATAATAATAAAAAAAAAATACTCAATATATATTTATGGGATGATTTTACAGTATATTTTACTGAAAATACACAGTAGCAACATTGGTGATTACTTAGATTCTTAGACTTTCAACATTCTAATAAGGACACATTAAAAATTAATACGATTTAGAATAAAAGAAAGAAAAGAAAGCTAAAAATATCATAACTTTTGAAGCTGTGTAACAAAAAATAGATTCATGAAAATATTTTTACATCACTTATTAAAGATTTTCTCAAATCCAAAGGAGCTACTTTCTGATACATTTCTGAATTCATTTCTTTTAGGAAACGCAAGATTAGCAGGTTTTCATATTCAAAAATTATGTAATCGAATGGCATTATCCATTTTTGATACAAGAAATATATCCTTGAGAAAATATTGTCAAATGGTAGCACTTCGAATTGAATTTGGGGAAGCGACCGCACGGAAAGGGAAAAAAATATGGAGCCAAGTGACAAGAATCTCTTATATCTGGACAAGTAATGTATTTACCAAAAATGGAAAACGCTATTCGATTCCAAATTCCTTCAACAGTCAATCTTGTCAAATGTATACCATTACAGTTAAATATTAGTCAGAAAATGTGTCAAACTTTCGCATCGTTGAGTAATGAATTTAAGAACCACCTATAAGAACCACCAAAAAGTATATATCCAAAAATTACGTTAACAGAAGTTCATTATTGCTATTAATAATTTTACAAATCATAATGTCTGCCCTACACATCTTGAGAATAATTAAGTCCAGTTCCGTCCCTGCTCAACTATGTAGAAAAACAATGCAAGCCTGATCTCGGCCCAGCACCAGTCTACTAAAGACATTTTAAGCCCGTGTTAAACACAACGTGTCCGATGCCAATCTCCATACTGGGCAAATTACATCTCTGGATTGATATTGTCAAACTATCATCGGCTCGTGACACAGATTTATACTTATTTTCTTCAAAGCCATATTCATTGAAAATACCTCATATTTTATCGTATTTTTCGAAATGTTTAATTCGGGTCGGTAGGCTCGCTAATTTTTTTTATCGGCCCGGCCCATTTGAAAATTTACATACATTCCACCGGCCTGGGCCCATGCAGACCTCTATTGTCAAATAGCAGAAACATATTTTTTCAAATGCATTTTCTTACAAAAACTATATCTCAGTTTACTGTTTTTATTGTTTTTAAAATAATTTTCAAACATGAAATTTTTGTAAAATTTTTAATTATTACAGACAGTCTGATTAGGAAAGATTAACTAAAGCACTTCAGCATTCATTTCTGGCTAACAGTTCATAACGAAATTAACATTTTATCTATAAATAAAAAAAATATTACAGATAAAACATAATTGTAGCAGAAACGCATTGAAATGAAACTATGTGATTGAACCACTCAAGTTATCGTAATCAAAAAGGCTGTTGTAAATAGCGGCATCTTTGGCGATTTCTTAGGCTATTATTTCTCAAAATGATGCTACTATAAACCTACCGTTTTTATTAAATTTCAAAACTTTTTTAGAATGTATAATTCATACTTCTCATATAAAGATGTTTGTAAGTGTTTTTAATGAGAAATTTAAAATATAAATATTAAAATTTAAATATATTAAACAGTAAAAATTTTGATAAGTGAGTGTGGATTGGCACAGCTGCGATTTGAACCAGGGATCTTATGATCAGGAGGTGAGAACGTTAGTGTCGATCGAAAGGCCAAGCAATTTACTGTAACTTAGTAACTCGCTTTATACTGATCAAGTGAGATGAGATCGCTACAGTTCTATCATTTTTTAAAGGAAAAAACGGTCAGGCATATTTTGGAAAAATATTTTAGCTTAAAAATGTTTTAATTTTCAATAAACACACCTCGATTTATTTTGTAAAATATTTTTTGAAGATGGTGATCTGTTGTAATAGAAATTTCTCTAAGAGTATTCAAAACACTTCTGCGGATTCAAACTAAAAATGTTCTGTTGCAGTTAAGTCGACAGCTTTTAATGAACACATGGAAAAGTTTAGTCATATTTGCATTGCTTGCTTTAAATTTCATTCCCGTCTTGAGTCAGTCATGCCTGATAAATATAAACAATGAAATTCATAGCAATAAAAAGCTCACATCGATGTGTAATGTTGAAATTCTCCAAAGGAAGAACCGAGATTTTTGGAATGCACATAGTTTCGGTCCGGCCGAATGTTTAGAAAAATTTTCGGTGAAGCTAAGATTTTAGGTCGGAAACGAAAAGGAATTTTCGGTCTATCTCTAGTATTAATATATTTCATTATTAAGTTTAATACTAAGGAATAAAAATTTGATTAAAGACACTGAAAATATTAAACATGAATTGGAAAAATAAAACTCAAATGTAGCTATCTTGCGCAGCCTTACAATCCTAAATCCTCAATTATTATCTTTGTGTTTCAGTTTTTAGGGTTCGTAGATACGAAGAACCTATAGTATTCGTATGGTATCCGTCTGTCTGTTCTTCTGTCCGCATATCTACCAGAGCGAATGATCTAAAATTTAATATGTATAACTATTGCAGAATTTTGTCGAGCCGTTTTGAATTTTATGAAAATCGTATCAAATTTCAGAAAAAACGTTAATTAATGATTTCTTCATCCTATCAAATCCTATCATATTATTTAATTTAATGATATCCCACGAAAGGTAGTTATTGTAGTCTGTGATAGTGATTATTCAATTAAATCTTATCAGAAGTAGTTAATTCAGTAATACCTTATGATAACTAACGATTCTAGGTTATCTTGTTGATTACATCCTATTTATAAAATGAGTCATATTATTTCAGTATTGCAGAATTTAATATGAATAATTTAATATTTATAATATAATGTATTTCTATATTTTAATGTAATACATTTTGTATTCATTCATTTTTACATAAGAGTGCAATAGTAATTAAGCAAGATAATTTTTTTTAATAGGCATATTACGAATCAAACTAGTTAAGTATCATTTGCTACGTTTGTCGTTCAACTTCCCATTTGTTGATTTTTATTGAACGAAACATGTATATAAAAATCTACAGATGTCATTAGCTTATATAAAAAACATTTGAATGCCAAAATGTGATACCTTAAAATTTTAATAAACCCCATATTAAAAACGATATTTGATCTTAAAAAATATAAATTTTACAAGGTTTAATTTACAAAAAGCTTGGTAGAGACTATAGGTGTAATCATTTTTAGGTGCGTTCGTAACTATGTACATACTAGCACCTATAGTCGTCGTTCAGTCCGTTCGTCTGTCTGTCTGTCCTCTTATAATAACGCATAAATTACCAATCCGAATCGTTTGAAATTTAAAATACGTAATTGATACACAATTTTGTCGAATCCTTTCAAATTCTAGGAAAATTGAATGCTTAGTTCAGTTACAAGGACAGCCAAAAGTATATCATTGCAATGCGGTCAATGGGAAAAAATAGTTTTAAGTGTAATTTTAATGATGTTACACTTTTTTAAACAAAATAAAATTGATATGCCTCTATGAAGTATATACTAAAATATCCATTCTCTACAATCTGTGGTGCAATGAATATTAGTCATTAATTTACAGGGCCACACAAAAGTATTCCATTCCATAGTGGTATAGGGAGAAACATTGTTTGGGGTGCGTCTTAATTGCATTGAATCATTTCATATTTTATGAAACTGGTATCCGTTGCTGAGGTTTACTACAAGTAACTTCCTATATAATAGAAAGCATATAGTATTTACAGAATCATACAAAAGATTTTGGCAACTCTGCTGTATTCGAAATACTGTATACTAAGATCGGAACATTTTTAAAGTTTCGTTAACGCACCCCATTTGCTACATTTGACGTGCGATTTCCGACTTGTTTTTACATAATTTTGTGTAAATTAAATGATGTATTTGCAAATTATTTTTAGAAAGTACACAAAGAACAAAAATACACTTTTCAAAAAACGTATTTAAAGTTATCTAGTCGGATGTGCCAATCCTAAAACTTTCTTCAATCTCATACGGGTCAGGTTAATACATTAAAATTCGCTAGTACAGTGATATGATATACACAAAAAACTAATCAGAACCAACTTGTATGAAGGTTTAATTGAATCTAGTTATGTGAAATTTAGTGCATTAGTTCTTGAGAAAGGGCTCTCACAAAATGTTTGTCACATACAGACAAAGTCACAGATAGACATTTTCAAAAATCGTGTTCAGCGAATACTAAAACGTATAAATCTATCAAAACAGGAAGTCTTTTTTTTTTTTTTTTTTTTTTTTTTTTTCAAATTCAATGCTTTCCTGTTGTAAAGATAGAAGAAAGTAAAAATTAATTAAAGTTCCTATTAAAAAAGGCGCATTCATTTTAAATATGGAAATTTTCATCTTGTTTGTTTTGTTTGATATAGAATAATACAATATATATATGTATATATATATATATGTACGATAAATACAATTTTATTTTGACTCAGATAGCTTTTTAATTAAAAAGACTTTTCTTTAATTACACAATTTAGTGTTTTCATTCCACCCAATTTCATATATGTTACTAATAATTTTTAAGACGAATTTATTAAGTGAAACCTCATAAGTAAAATCAATTGAGAACACAGGTCCTCATTTAAAGTGACGCTGTTTGTTTTCGTCTGTGGTTTTCTTGACCGCTCATTATATAACCGCCTAATATGGCTTCACCACAAATACCTGTTAAACACCGCATATGTTTCGAATCCCTAAGGGGGAAAAAAGATCCGCAATTTCCGCATCTGAAACTAATCATGTGAACAATTGTTTTACACTGTTGTAGTGAATAGTTGAGTATATTTTCAATAAAAAAATTTCGTAACTTTTGTACTACAGGATAAGGGAAGAGGTTATATAAAATTTTATGGCTGAATTAAATGTACACATTCGATATATTTAGTCTATGTTTTGTTGTGCATATATATATGTATACATAAACTATTTTGCACTTTGTACGGCTTTTTTTCTCTCACAGCGTGGAAATTGGATTTTATAGATTTAGGAGCCACTGGCTCCTTAAAATTGAGAATCTGCGCCTATACTTCGAGTACACAACTCTTAAATTTGGGAAATGCATGTACTCTTTACTTTTCTTTTTTAGTACGTTGGTAATTATGTAAATACGTAGCACCTATAATCGTCGTTCAATCTGTCCGTCCATCCGTCCGTCCGCATATAACAACACGAAAACTACCCAACTGAATCGTTTGAAATTTAAAATATATATTTTTTACACATTTTTGTCGAGTCATTTCAAATTTTATTAAAATTGTATGCACAGCTCAATTACTGGGACAATCAAAAGTATTTCTTTACATTACGGTCAATGAGAAAAATTAGTTTCGAGGGCATTTTAATGATGTTACAGGCTTTCGAACAAAATACAATTCATATGCATCTATGAAATATATACTAAAATATGCATTCAATCTGTGTGCAATCTGTGGTGCAAAGATTACTTTTTATTAATATGAAGGGCTACAAAAAAGAATTTCATTACGCAATGGTATAGGAGGAAACATTTTTTCGGGTGCGTTTTAATTATGTTAAACTATTTTACGTTTTATGAAATTGATATTCGTTACTGAGATTTACTACAAGTTAATTCCAGTATAATAGAAAGCATTTAGTATTTACAGGGACACACGAAAGATTTCGTACACTGTATTGTATCCGAAATACTGTATATTTTAAAAACTCGAGATTCTGTGAACGGCAAGAAAATGGCGCTCACGGTTACGGTTAGAGATACAGAAACTCAAAATTTTCCAGTGGCAACACCCATTTTTTTAAACCGCAAAATGTTCAGCCCATGCGAAAACCCTAAAGAGCGTTGGAATCGTACGTGTATCGCAAGACATGGACATGTTATGGACGCACAAAAAACTGTTCTGCGAATCCCCCCCCTCCCCATTAAAAAACTCGATTGGGGCGCAAGGAGGAAATTTGTATATGACACAGAGTCAGTGCACTAATCTCTGATTACAATACAGATCGGAGTAAAATAAAATTTTTATTTTTATTACACATTTTCTACATGGGTGCCAACACAGGCAATTACACATTGCATGGTGGCGACTGTGGACAGTCGCCACCATGATGTAACGTCCGTACAGCCAAACGTTACATCGCATAAGGGACGTTTGCAATTTCACGTTTCATAGAAGCTTTCAAATATGGCAAAGTTTGCGGATTGCACATGTACACTCCAGATTTTAGATATCTCCAGAACCTGAAATCCATAGGAGTGAGGTCGGGTGATTGCGGAGGCCATTGACGTTACCAGTTAAGATGAAATGTGCCTTGTCCGTTCATAATATGCGAAGAGGCCGATTTTTATCTCCATCATATTGGTTAAGAAATTCATTAACAAAGTCTATATGTTGTTGATGGTCTCTCACTTCCAACATCTGGGCGTGCTGGTACCGGTAAGGAAAAATGCGGATTACTGAGCGCAGTAACTTTAAGACCATTGATTTCGGTATATCAATTACACGAGATGCACCTTTTGTAGTTTGCATGCGTCCTCTGGTCACTATGTGATGCACTTCCATTACAGTATCCCCAAGGTCAGTTGGTCATCCGGATCGCGGACTATCACAGGTGCAGCCAATTTCTTCGAATTTCATTTACTAAATCACGAAGAGCTTGTGAAATGCATAGACCACGCATTTGGTGATGTTTTCGACGCTAAACGCGCCAGGTTTTCTCAGCATTCATCTAATTTTGATAATAGTTTTACCAGCACACCAGGAATGAAGTCATTTTGTTGGCATCTGCGAGCTCCGACTTAAGAACTAACATTCCCACGTCACTTTTTATCCGTTTTCTACGCTGACTATCTGGCAAACGACGTTTTGTAATTGGTATTTTGTCCGTGTCACATTCAAATTTTCTTCGTGCGCCTTGATCGTGTTTTTTTTTGGGCCGTTCTTAGAGCTGATTTTGTGCGAGCATAACGCTTCCGTTTATTGGAATAATCATACCGTTCCAACGCTCTTTAGGGTTTTTGCATGCGCTGAGAATTTTGCGATGAAAAAAAATGGCTGTTGCTGTTGGAAAATTTCGAGTTTCTGTAACTATAACCGTAACCGTCAGAGCCATTTTGTTGCCGTTCACAGAATCTCGAGCTCATACCTCTGAATAGCTATATCAGAAATTTCACCTCGATCGGTTGACCGGACTGGCCACTAGAGCTCCATATATTGGCAAAGTTTTTTTTATGACCATCCTGTATATTTCGCAATGTAACTTCCATTACAGCATACATGTTCACTAAATAATTTCTATTGGTATCTTTAATTTACGAATAGGGTAACAAAATATTTTATTAATATTTAACAACAAGCTTACTTTTCAGTCCAGATTATAATTTATATTTCAAAATATGTACTCATTTCTGAAGCAATTCAAACTAAAAGAAAAAAAAAGAGTATTTTCTTATTTTTTAATATTATTTTTAGCAGTTAATCTCTTATGCATCATATCTTCTTGTCAAATGTGAAAACAACTCTCAGACGACTGTATATATTTCAACATTAAGCATGTATCCTATATAAATCTCGGATAAAGTTTAATAGTGCTTGAGAAATACAGCAATATAGTGCATCGATTTTCTTTCCGAAAATTTAGTTAGAAAAATCATTTTTTAAAATTTTTGTTCAGAGAAGTTTTTTTAATCGTTTTCTATTCCTGAATCAATATAAAAATTTCAAATAAGTTTTTTTTCTTTATTTGATTTTATGATAAATTATCCAAAATTTAAATTGTAACAAAAAAAAAAAAAAAAAAAAAAAAAAAAAAAAAAAAAAAAAACGAGTGTTGTATCAGAATAGTTTTGTATTTTTTAAATAAATATAAAGTTTGTAAACATTCGACATAATTTGTTTATAGTAATTCCTTTTAAATTTGATTTAATTTGCGTAATATATGTTTCCTGAATTCAAAAATAATTTATGGATTAAAAAGATAGGGCATTAAGAAGTTTTTTAGATTTATTTACTTGTTTTAAATCTTTTGTATAAAAAAATATCGTATAACACAAGTTGCATAAAAATGGTCTGTGTACGATGTTGTGAGGAAATGTACCATAGATTTTAAATAAATTTTACAACTAATTTGACCGAGGTTGGGGGATATTTATTCATGGATATATATCGTTATGACAAGAATATATGTATCCGATATTTGTTTTCAAAATATCATGTTTTTTTATATTTCTGATATTTTCATGTTTGAAATATGTATTTTCAAATATTGGTTCAATCTTTAATTTTTTCATACGTTTAATAATTATTTTTTAACAAATCGCTGTTTTAAATATTTTCAGGCAAAACAGATGTAAATGGATTTTTCAACTGATATTGCGGTGTCGCTCTATTGATAAAATCTTTTTGTCTCTGATAGTTTTCAACCCCCAAATAAATATATAAATAAATAATTTAAATAAAATAAAATAAATAAAAATAAATAAATAATAAAATAAAATAAATAAATAAAAAAGATGCAAGTTGTATGATTGAGGATGAATGTTTTACAGCAGAACCAATAATATTATTTTAGAACAGCTATCGAAGGATGTATAAATTAGATATAATCAATTATTTACATTTTCATTGAAAATAATTTTTTTTCTGATCTGGTTGTTGTTCGGTTTAAACTGCACAACAGGTCAGCGAATCAAAAAGCGGACAAGATTGCATTTATGTTCAAGATATTTGTATTTAAAATTTTATTGTATGAAATGTGAATTTTTATTGGTACTGAATCCTGAAGCTTCTTTTTTTTTCTTTTTTATTATAAATATAAAAAACAGCAAATTATTTATATTTTCAATATACTTTTATATACTACTTTATATTTTCAATTAGTTGATCTTCAATTTTCTTATGTAAGCAAAAAAAAAAAAAATAGATTAGTGATTTATTAAGTTTACATGTTGCATGCAATATGCTTTAGTTTCTAATTTATACTAAGTTTTACAATTTTTTTAATCTGCAGTAATTTGTTTAGTTTCAACATATCGAATATACATAAAAAATGTCGAAAATACATAAAAATATCGTTTTTTTTTTAATATTTTCGAAAATCTGATGATATTTACGAAAACTAAATATGATTCAAAAGTAGTTTCCTAAGATTGTGTGGTCTTAAAAATTGAGAAATTACTAGATTCCCTTATGTATTATGATTGCATATAAAAATGATTTGTCTTCATCTTGTAAAACGCTTAATGTGACAGTGATTTGTCATTTTTACTGTCTTGTAGTTAAATATCATCGTGGTTTTCAATCAATATTCAGTACTTCTACGAGAGACAGCGGAAGTTTTCTAAATTTTTAAGATTTTAAAAATTAAAGAAGTATACTCGATGCATTTATACATTGTTAATAAGATGCTCATCTATTACGCATAAAATGTTTCTTCTAAAAACGTTTACTGTGTTGCTAGGAAATATAAATATAACGCTTTTTTTAAACATTTTCTACTTTAAGTCTAAAGGGAAGAAGTTTAATAAAATTTTGTGATTTAGAGTCTTGATGTAAAAAGAAAACCCATTTACTGTATTAAAAATAGGGGATCTTGAGGCCATGGAATATTAATTGCACTTCGGTATAGATATCCCAACACCAGTACACTTAATAGAAAAAATCATATTAATAATTAAAAAATTTAATAATACAAATAAACAAATTTGTTGCAAAGTTTAAAAAACAATACAAAAAATTAAGTAAAGTTAAGAAAATCAACATTTAGATCTTCATCTGAGATATTCACCTTTGTTATAAAACGAACAGAGTAAAATCGTCTTGAAATTTAAAAATTCATTGTATTACCAGTCAATCATTGCTTTAACCAATCGTAAACAAGAAAACATACATTGCCAACATTTATCTAACAAAAGTTAGAATAAACATTTAAATGGTTTAACGGAGGAGAATCACGAGGCGTGATCTCACGTCGAAAAGTAAAAGATGAATAAAACTCGTTGTAAAAGGTTATTTTAACACGTACAACCAAAGTTTAGGGATATTAAATAAAATGTTATCATTGCAAACTTCATTTATTCTAATCATAATTTCAATAGATTTTTTTTGTAGGCCATCAATAGCAGCATTACATGGAATTATTAACCTGGCACTATTAAAGTCTATGAAGCTGTAAGAGTTGTTGAAATAAAATCTAGCAAGTGCTGTTATCCGACGATATTGCAGAATATCTCTTTTATGTTTTTCAAGCGTTTTAAAAATTTTCTTTTCGTAGCTGAAATGTAAAATATTCTTGCATTGTTTTCCCAAATAATGGGTATTTCATGAACGTCGGCACGTTCGTGCCCGATGTAGAATCCAAATTACTGTATAATAAATTAAAAAGGTATGGAGGGGAATAGCAACAAGTTAAATGTTAAAACTGTGAACATTTTTTCTAACTTTGCAAAGATGATCTATTGCAGTCTGCTTTTTAAAATAAAGCTCTTACTCTAACTGCTTGACAGAACCTATTAGAAAGACCCTTTGTATAAATGATTACTTTAATAATAAATAATAATGGCAATGATAATAAATAAATTGGCGTAAAAGTCATTGATTAGTCAAATACGTATATGGTTTTTGCATTTATCCTGATGAACAATTTTAATGAATGGATTTTTTTTAAAATTTAATTGATGTCATTCACTCATTTTTAAAATTATGATGTTTTGCATTTTACTGAAATATAGTGACATATTTCCTTTAAACTTTCACTTTTGAGGCAATTTTTGAAAATTTTGACGAAAGTTTTTTAATATAAATTATGCAAGACAAGAAACACACAAGAAAGTCGCAAACTTTCAACTAGTTACGATAAAAATGATGGAAATAAAAGACATTGTCAGAGAAAATTACACGGTTGGGCAAGGCAATCGAATTCACTAGGTGAAAAAAAATAACAATTAAAAAAATGTAATTTAACAAATTACAACGTCTATTTGGAAAATGATATTTTCAAAGACTCAAATTTTAAAGACTTATAAATAAATTCTATATTTAAATTAATAATAATAATAAACATCATTTTTAGAATGATTATAACGAGCCATATATTATGTACGCCGTGCATTAAACATTCATACTTTTAGACAAATGATAAAAAAACAACAACAGTAGATTAAAGATAGACAACTTTAACTGTTTAAAATATGCATTTTTATTAGATAAAGTTAATCAGATCGACTTCTGAACGCCTCATATTACGTTCGACATGGATTAAACATTAATACTGCTGGACCCATCACACGCAAATTTTAAATGAAATTTCAGTTTTACAATTCTTGGAACTGCAAATTTTTCAACTTCTTAACATCGCACATTTTAAATTTTTACACCATTTAGAGAAAAAAGGTACTTTTTAATGAAATTTGTTTGAAATCTCTATAACAATTTAAGTTATTATTTAAATTATTATTTTTTTAAAGTTTTTATTACTCTTTTTTCATAGTGGCTTTGTTTGTTTGTTTGTATTTATGTCGGCCAATTATCTACACTATGGGATATAGGCCCTATGGGGTGGGATGCCCTCCGCGGGGGTCTTTCTAAGGGACCTAACCTGTATTTACGCAAGGTTCGAAGAAAATCATGGAAAACTCCTAACGGTTAGGATGACGGTCGTGATTGGGTTCGAACCCAGCACCTACCGTCTACCAGTTTGGAGGTCAAAACCTCGCGGCCACTGGTGGTGCTTCTTTTCCTAGTGGCAACAGAAGTATTCAGTTTTGGACATTAAACTTGGACCAATCAGAAAACGAATAACATAAAATAAAAAGATTCAGATATACTTTAGATTTCCCAATTCTCTACCGAGAGCAACAACTATTTTTTCCAAATAGTTAAAAAATATATAATTCAGATGCAACTTATGTTTTAACCGATTATACTTAATTTAATATTCTTTATGCTCAGCATAAAATGAAAATATGTTCATTTTATTAAAAGTTTTTAGTTTAGCACCAAAATGTAGTATTTTATGGTTAAAGAGTCAAATGGTCAAAATTATGGTCAAAATTAGGTCCATAGCTAAATACCGTATTTAAGCAAAAATGATTTGGCGCAAGAATTTATTTTGAAACGGTTACTGATGTTCACATTTACTTTAAATGACATTGTAGTTAGTTATGATAGCAACAAGTGGAAGTGGGCTCATTGAATCGAATGTTAAAAGAGAACAAAAAACAACGTCAAAGGAAAAAAAAAAAATAAAAAATAAATAAATAAATAAATAAATAAAAAAGTTTTTTTTTCTCTCCAGCAAAGTATGTGCAAGTATTTGTCATTTTCTGCAACTATGCATTTTCGCTTAGTTTTCTTCCCATTATCACACCAAACAAATGATTATTTTTGAGATAATTTTTTATTGTTTTTATTTATTTATTTATTTTTAGTAGAAAGTGAAAATTATTTAAAAAAATCAAAACAAATTAGCAAACTGCAGTTTTGAACAAATTTACCTTGAAAGTAAATTTTTCTTTATTCAATGGTAAAAATCTGGAAATTATGTGATATTTAGAAATGAATGTTCAATAAAAGTATAAAAAGGAATAATGTGTACCGTATCATCGGCGTATCATAATATACAATGGGATACATTTTTAATATTTAGAAGACAATACATTTCTGATCAGATCCGAAAGGCACGTAATGAAAGAAATGGGGCTTCGTTGCTAATAATATTGTTATTTTTTTTTTAATATCTTTCGGGAATTTTATAAATTTTATAAATAAAATAAAAATAAAATCATATAAAGAAACGTAATTTTCACCTTGTTTTCAGCACAAAATATATAATATGAAGTTTAAAATGTTCAGTTTACTTAAAAAGCGATTAAAATAATCAAATAAAGATGTTAATAGTTTATTTTATTAAAACATCTTAGTACTTTTAAGCATTAATCAGGCTATTCCTCATAAAAATATATTCTCCGAGGAAGAGCCTGATTGTGGCTTGAAAGTACTAAGATGTTTTAATAAAGTTAATTATTAACATCTTTATTTGTTTATTTTAATCGCCTTTTAAGTAAACTGAACATTTTAAACTTCATATTATATATTTTGTGCGTGAAATTTATAAAGTTATAGGAAAATATTGTTCAAGATATATGCATAAGATATATTTCATAAAAACAAATTTGGAATCACAGTCTATAAACATTTTCTTCTTTTCTTCAATCTAGTTAATGAAAACAGCTTCGAAATCTATATAAACATTTTATTCACTTTTAAAAATAAGTTCACATTCAGGAAATGTATCACTATGTCAATAGCAAAACTTGAACGAATGGTTTGTTAAAATAAAATAAATGAAATTTTAAAACTGAAACTATAAAGTGTAAAAAACTTTAATGATTTTGGAACTGATGACAGAAAAAAAAAATATATCCTTCAACTTTTTAAAACTTTTGCCAAAAACGGCAAAGAGGTTTATTATATTTTAAAAGCATAGAAACATGTTTTATTTTTTTTTGGATTTGTGATTAATAAAAATATTTTTTAAATGAAATGCTTAAAAAAAAAATGATTTTATTAAAGTATGCTTTCAGATTTTCAGACTCTCAATATTATTCATTCATTGCAAAACTTTTTATTGTATGTTTTTCAAAAGATTCTTTTAAAACTTATATTTCAAAGACACCTGGTAGTTTGTCATACAAAATGACTACGCCTCCATTAAATTAAAAGAAATTTTACTGAATTAAATATTTTTCCTTTCTTTTTAATTTCATTTTTAATAAAATTGTTAAATTTACTCACTTACATATTATCTTTATAGGAGTTTTTTTCTGTTGCTGATTCTGAATTTTTTATTTACTTATTTTATTATTTAATCCTTTTTTGTGAAACTTTACTCAAGTTTAATTTCTAACATTTATTTTTTTTTCTATTTGTGAATTTCTTTTTTATCAAATGATATAATAAATTTATAAGAATTGTAATATAATTATAATATAATTATTATTATTGATTATTATAATTTTAATGAGAATACTTACAATATAATTATGGTTTTAATAATAATGATTATAATATATTTATTATTATTAAAATATAATTACATAAGTTATAATTATATATTTAAATGTATTAAAAATAAAATGATAACAACTACGTATAAGTCTAATGTGCAGTCATTTTTATATTATTATTTTTACTGTTTTAATCTTTAAGTATTTTAAAAAAGAATTATGCCTTTTTTCAATGATAAAGCTACCCGACTTCATTTCGAGAGGAAAATAATTTTTGACATTTTTAGGATTCCGTACTTATAAAGTGAAAACGGAACCATTATAAGATCACTCCGGTATCTGTCTGTTCGTCTGTCACAGCCATTTTACTCATAAACTATGAAACGTGGAAAGCTCAAAACTGACACATTTACAGGTTATTAAATATTTCCAAATATATTTAGGTGGGAAGTAGGGGGGGGGGGTTATTAAGTTACTTGAAGGAAAAAAAAACTTTTTCTTTGCATATCGTGTGGGATATCTTGTGAAATCTTATTTTCGTTACATTGAACTGAAAAATATTTTTCTTTTAATTTCAGGTATTATATTTTCAGAGATACTGTCGAAAATATAGGGCAAAATTATGTTCCCCCCCCATCCCATCTAATTTCGAATCTACTCAAACTAAAATTATGAAAAATTAGAAGTTATAGATATTAGTTTAATCCTTGCAGAAAACCTATAACGATTACTCTAGAGTAAAGCACATTTTCTGTTACAAACAAATATCAATTTGTGACATTGTTGAGGTGTTGAGGAGCACTGGTGGTACCTATCGTATAAGAAGTATTGAAACATTGTTGATAGTTATTTTTGAAAAAAAAATCGTTGTTAATTAGCCGAGATATTACCCCTTAAAGACAGGAGCGGTTTGGACATAAATAATGACGGCGGCATATTCTGCATACTATCATCCTTTAAAGCCTAGATAACAATGTTTAATAACATATTTGTGTAATGCAATACCTAGTAGCAGTATAAATTCAATAAACTTTATACTGTTGCAAACATACTAATTTAATTAGAATTAATCAGATAAATCAGCATGGGAATTAAAAAATATATATCTGTGGGATGTTATTCGGTACTTACAATATAGAACAGAGATGTTACTGTTACATTTTATTGAAGACGACACAACACATAACACATTATATACAAATCGCAAGACGAGCGCAACTCAATCAATTGAATATTCATAAAAATTACTTATCACAAAGAACATCTCTAAGAGAGATGTATAGTGAACACACATCCCAATCTTACATCTTAACTGCAAACTCAATTACTTCACTTCATTTCATGTCTTTTTAGAAAAGGAAGCCAAAATATCTCCGGATATTTTGCCGAAGGTGGCAACAGCGCCACCTATAGATACTATAATTTAGGGAAGGCAGTCACCCTGTTACAGCCTCCCCCTCTGGTTCCGCGAACGTCCCGGTGTGGAACCAGTAAATTTCTTTGGTGGCCTACCGCGTTTCTTAATGGGTGCGACAGGCACTATGTCAGAGTCATTACATAGTTTTAAGGCAGAAGTGTGACATGTAGCAAGTGGATCATTTGGACTGTCCATACTTGCTATGACAAAAGTGGTGGGTGATTTTTGAGTTAAAATGATGTAAGGTCCATCACGTTTAGGCATGAACTTCGACGTTTTGTTGTTAGAGGCTTTACTTACTGGATGTAAGTCAACCCAAACTTTGTCTCCTGGAACAAAACCATGTCCCGGTTTCCGACTACGGTCAGCAAATTTTTTCCTCTGATCTTGCTTAGATTCAACTTTGTCTTTGATTTCTTTGGTGAATTTTGCGAATTTCTTGAGATATGGAGTAATCTCAGGCACAAAATTATCATTTTGAATTACAGCACGAATGTCATGCTGAACACCATCCGTTGTTCTCAATTCTCTTCCAAACTGCAAGAATGCTGCTGTTTCTCCAGTAGTGTCACACTTAGCAGTATTTAGTGCAAAACGGATTGTTGGAAGCTTTTCTTCCCAAGAGCAGTGATCATTTTCTACTAATATAGCTAATCTCGGCTTGAGATCTCTATTTTTCCTCTCCACAGGATTAGCCTGGGGATGGTATATGGGAGTTGGATTTTGTTTGATACCTAAAAGAAAACAAAGTTGTTGCATCACACTACTAACAAATTGGGGTCCGTTATCACATATTATACGTCTCGGTAGACCATATCTAAGGATAACTTCTTCAAGCAACGTAGTTGCACACTGCGCTGCAGTAGCATGTGTAAGGGCAAACAATTCCACCCATCTTGTAGCACAGTCTTCTACTATAAATATCCACCTTTTACCGTTTTTACTTTTTGGTAAAGGGCCAAAAAGATCAATTGATAGAACTTCAAATCTTTGTGAATACACTGGTGTTTGTAACAAACCGGATCGTTTTTGATTAGAAGGCTTATACCTATTGCATTCAGCACAATTTTTGACATAATTTGCAATGTATGAACGCATTCCAGTCCAATAATACCTTTTGGATATTCTATTTAACGTACCTTCAGCACCGTAGTGACCAGCCGCAGGTGAATCGTGGTGTTCTTTTAAAATTTTCTCCCTTTCATGTGATGGGACAACTAGTTGAGCTTCTTCTGATTCCGAACTTGGAGAATACCTGTATAAAACTCCTTGATTCATAATATAACCGCGATCAGTCCAGTTAGTATAGTCAAAAGTTTTTTCTTCATCTTCGAAACTTTTAATAATTTTCTTTAATTTTTCATTTTTCATTTGTTCAGCACGTAAATCACTTGATGATTTAGAAGGAATATCAACTATTATAGCGCAAATATCGCAACTTTCTTTATTGGTATGATCACAAGCAGGACGAGAAAGCATGTCAGCTATGACGTTAGCTTTGCCTGGAATATATTCTATTTTCAAATTAAATTCTTGTAATTGCAAAGCCCATCTGGCAAGTCTTCCAGAGGGTGACTTTAAACTCATGAGCCATCGGAGAGGCTGGTGGTCGGATGCCACAGTAACTTCTGTTCCATCAATATAACCTCTGAATTTATTAAGAGCCCAGACAACAGCAAGTGCTTCTCTTTCTGTGGTGTGATAGTTGCGTTCTGCAGCAGTCAACAATCTACTTGCATACTCAATAGGATGCTCTTCAGCACCTTCACCCTGTAGAAGTACTGCTCCCAGAGCATAACTACTTGCATCAGTTCGAATGAAAAAAGGTTTAGTTTCATCAGCTTGTTTCAATATTGGAGCTGAAACGAGGCATTGCTTCAAGGTTTGAAATGCATTTTCTTCATCGGCACCCCAGTGCCATTCCACATTCTTTTTTGTGAGATTACTAAGTGGTCTGGATATTTTTGCAAAGTCTTGTATAAAACGGCGATACCATGAACATGTCTGCAGAAAAGATTGCAGTTGTTTTATATTCTTCGGAGGTGGGATCCTCACAATAGCATCAACTTCTAGGATCAACTTCTAGGCCAACCCAGGATCAACTTCTAGGCCATTTGGTGTGATCCAGTGTCCTAAATATTTTACTCTGGTACAAGCAAAGTTGCATTTTTCTCTATTAGCAGAAAGTTTCCATTTGTCTAATCTTTTAAAAACAGCTTCAAGATCAGCTAGATGTTGTTCAAAACTTGATGATAAAACAATTAAGTCATCAAGATAAGTGAGAATATTTACATCTGGGAGTCCTTTGCGAAAGCTATCCATTGTCCTCTGAAACGTTGCAGGGGCATTGCGGAGACCAAACGGCATTCTTCGAAAGCGATATGTTCCTAGAGGGCATACAAAAGCAGTTTTATCTCGATCAGGTTCGTAGACACTCACTTGATAGTAACCAGCATTCAGATCCAGCGTTGTCATGAACTGAGCAGTTTTCGCCTGATGCAAAAGATCGTCCATACGAGGGAGTGGATAGGTATCTGGTATAGTAACTTCAATCAGCTTCCTGTAGTCTACACATAAGCGAACACTACCATTTGGCTTAGGAATGAGCACTATTGGTGCAGAGTATGGAGACTCGCATTCTTCAATAATTCCTTTGGCTAGAAGATCATCAATTTGGGTTTTACACAATTCTTTCTTTGCCGGTGATAACCTGTAAGGAGGTAGTGATATAGGACGATGGTCTCTGGTATTTATATGATGTTCGATGACGGGTGTTGCTTCTCCCCCTGGTCGAAAGGTATAAGAGGTGCCACTGGTCATCGATTCTAAACGGTCGTTTCGATTTCGCTCCTAATGGAAGCCTAATTTTCTACGGAATGGGGTAAGCTACATCCTTTTTCTATACATCATTCTTTTTCTTTCTTTATGAACTTTATTTTGGTGTATGTTTTGTGAGAATTGGTCTAGGGGTTCCGGAGATATGACTATTTTAATCTTTCTTATTCTTTCGTTTTCATGTCTCCATAGAACCAGGCTTCAGCCACCTATTCTTTTAATATCTGTGCACTCTACTGTATATATTTTTATTTTTATCCGATTACTTGTTGTTCTACATACTCTAGGCTATCTTTGGATATATATTTTATGACGTTATATGGTTTATTATTGAAGTTTTTTCTTCTCGAAGCTCATGTACTTTTTCTCATACTGGCGCCATTTTCAAAACATTGCACTTTTGTTGCACTTTGTATATACTTTTTTCGTGTTGTTAACCTAAAATTTCTGTTTGATTAATACAAATTAAAGTATATAGATCATTTTGATACCATATTTATAAAGTTTTTGAAAAGTTTCGATATAAATATAAGTGTTTTAAAAACTATTGTTTTTATAGTGTATCCCATTTTTCCCATTGAAATAACATGGTGTAAACAATATTTTGTTAAACTTTTTAAGATTCTTTATTAATTATTTATCCCAAATGTATTGTTTATTATGTGTTCATTTAAACATTAGCTTTCTTTCGATACCAATATTGTGAAGATTTGAACATTTTAAGAGTAAAAATATTGTATATTAAAATATGTTCTTTTTGCCTTATCAATCTAATTCTCGCTTATAGGATTACGTGGTGTATTTTTATTCAGTTGTTATTACTTTAAACTGAGTTAATCAAAACACAGTCTGACCTATTTTATAATTCTTTTACTGTAGAGGATTTAAACGTATTTGTGTCACCAGTATTTTTACTTTGACCTGTCTTTTGATAGAGGATAGGAATGTTAAAAGCTTCTTATAAAAATTTTATCCTCTTTCTTTTTCCCATAGGTTATCATTGAGAGTACTTTTTTTTTTTTTTTTTTTTTATTTATTTTTTTTTTTTTTTTATAAAATTATTTAAAATATTAATTTTTATTAAACAATTATGTTTTTTATGTCTTTCGAAAGTAGGAAGATTGATCTTTCTGTTGGTGTTAAAATGTTAATTAAATTACTTTTAATAATATCTTTCATTTAGCTTTGAAAATAGTTGTTTATGGGTTATTTGATTAAGGTTTGTTTGATTAGTGAATTTCAATGGAAAACGAATTTTAATTGAGCTAGTAGTATGGATTAGAATGGAGATTTAATTTATGGAGTGACTAATATCTGAACTCATTATTTTGTCAAATTAAAGAAACTGTTCTCGAATTATAATTACATTGATGGTTTGTTCATAAAATAAGTTGTTCACGATGGAATTATGGGTATTGTAAACATAAATATTAGCCATTCAGATTCAGGAAAATTATAAATAACTAAATTTTAAGGTCTTAAGTCATTTTGAGCATAAGATAACTATTTGCTTCTTAAAATTAGACAAACCTATGTAATCTTGTAACTTCTAAGAATAAACATGAAAAAATTGTGTATTAGTAGTAAACTATTGCTAAAACTTTCAGGTTTATAGCGCATTAGACACCATAGCTTTTACTTAGTTATTAAACACCAGTATTTCAAACTAAATATCTTAAAAGTCTTTTTTTTTTTTTTTTTTTTTTTTTTTTTTCAAAAGTCATTTACTTGCACTTCTGTGAGCCGCACAGCTCTGAAATTTTTCCAATTTCAGTCGTGAAGTTCTTAGGGGTACCTTTCCTTCTGCTTCGTTTGGATTCATTCGTTTAAGTGTATTTTCAATAGAGGAGCACAATAGAGGGGGCTTCTTGGGGAACCTATTAGTCTTTATTTAAATTTTTAGTTTTCTTTTTCATTTTGTTATTTTTTTATTTATTTATTTATTTATTTATTATTATTTATTTTTTCTTTCACCAGCATTGCTAAAACTTACCAAGTTTTTCTTTGTTTTTGTCCCCCCTCAAATTTTCTTAAATTTTGGCTCTTCTTTTCTAACGGTGCTATCAATGTGCATTAAAGTTCATTCCGTAAAAGAATTCAATTTTAGCTTGTCCCAACATTTTTTTTTCCACACCAGCTATTTCTAATCATTTTACTTAACTTTTGGTACTCTTTTGTTTAATAAGTTTTTTTTTTTTTTTTTTTTTTTTTTTAAACGTTCTCAATTTTATTTGATACGGTTTTAAACTTCTAAATTGTCCTCTTACAGTCTTTATTGTTATTTCTTCAACTTTCTTTTCATTTTGTTATTTTCTATCACCAGTGTTGCAAAAACTTACCAAGATTACCTTTGATTTAATCCCCCCCACTCATTGTTTTAACTTTTGACTCTTCTAGTCTAATGTTATTTCCACCCTTTTTTTTTTTTTTTTCAAAAGTTTATTTAGTATAAAACTTTAATTTTAGCTTATCCACCTACTTTTTTTTTTTTTTTTTTTTTTTTTTTTCACGCCACTAAATTTTCGATTATTTTTTCTTAACTTTTGGTGCTTTCTTGTTTATTAAGTTTTTTCAAAAACTCAATTTTACTTGGTAAGGTTGCAAACTTCTAAATTTCCTCTTACAGTTTTTATTACTATTTTTTTTTATTTTATTTTATTTTTTTTTATTTTTCTCTCTGCTGCGCCACAAGTGGTGATTCATTGGGACCTCCTTTCTATTTCAATTTATTCACTTAATCAAGTTTTATCTATATGTTGTTCTCACTGGAGATTTTGATTTTAGCCTGTTAGAGTGTTAATTTTGTTTTAGAGCATTTGATTTTGTATTCAAATTCCCTAAATTTTTATACTTTTGTAAAAATGGCGCTACTTAAACAGTTTCAATTAAAATTCTTTTAAATCAGCATTAATAACATGCTTGTCACAATTTACCATCCCTCCATCTTATCCTACCTTCTCTTTTAGACACCTTTTTTGAATTAAGGTAATTCAATAATTAAACTTTACTTTTATTCTATGTGATTCCCTATCTATTTAAAGTACGATTGCAAAACATTTCTCACTCAGCATCTCGCCCATTCAAATTACATATGTTTAGTTTTATATTGCAACCTACTTGCTAGAAGTTATCATCTTGAAAGATTATTCATTATTTTGATGCTTTGGATAATACTCTCATTTTTCAAGTGTTCCAAGAATAAAACAACTCTCAAGTGCAACGCGTGCGTTGTTTAACTACAGTTAAGTGTGCACTTTGTTTGACTGGCAAACTTGCTATCAGGCTCCTTTACTATTTTTCTGCTATGTTGTCTTCATAATTTACTGATTTATGTGCCATAATCAGTCTTTTTATGTTTTTGAACTTGGAAACGTGAACTTATGTATATATGTACAAAGCTTTTCAAGGATTTTAAGTTGTTAAAACGCAGTTTCTATCATTTCTATCAGTGTAAATCTATCAATCTATCACAAATTGGTTTAATGTGTTCATACTTTAGTACATGAGCTTCTAGTGCACAGTATTATTCTCACACTAGTCTTTCCCCTGTTTTAATTTAATTTCTACTGCTTTTTTTTTTTTTTTTTTTTTTTTTTTTTTTTTTTTTTTCAAATTGTTTTTCCTTAAATTTTTATCTTAGTTATTTTCAGTAGTCTAGGCTATTGGTTTTTGCTTTTCACTGTCCTTTTCTCCTTTCTTTCATTGATGTATGGAGGGGCTGTGGCAATGCCTCATTTTCCAGTTTTTGATCTATAATATAGATTTATAATTAAGAAAGCTGTTATTATTAAATTGTTAATATCAACCTCTGTTAAAAGTAATTGCCAAAAATGGCAAAGAGTGAATTTCCCCCACTTCAAAGACTTAAATTATGGGAATATCAAGTTGTTTGCAAATATGATCTTAGCACGCAATTGCTTTTCGACCAGACGTTTCGTCACTACAAAATGCATTCTGACGGGCATAACGATGAAGGCGATTTATTTCAAGAAGCTCTTATTCATAAAGTTAAATCCATAGAACTTGAGCTCAAAAATTATAGACAAAAAGAGAACTCGAACGATTCTCTTAATCAAGAGCACTCATCAACAAGTACATCCGATCTCCAAGAAGATGATACAAAATTATTCCAACAGTTAAATCAACTGCAAGCATGTTTGAAAAAGCATACTAAAAATATGTCTGAAAATACAGAAGAACTGAAAAATGAAATACTAGCCCATTTAAGATCATTAGATTTTGAACTGGAATATTACTCGATACAGAACAAAATTAAATTAGATAGAGAAAAAAGAGACAATGGAGGTTCATTTATCTCGGATATAGATCAAACATTAACTTCAAGACCATTCAAAAGCACCCTTAATCTTAGACGCACAACAAGGCGCTCGCAAGCTGCAAGTGAAGGAGACTTCAATGGAAAAATCCATTATCACTCATGCAGAAAACAGACATTATACAATAGGGTGGAGCGAAAAAAAATTTTTTTTGAAAATCAAAAACGGGTAGGTGCCAAAAGTTGCCTTTATACTAGTACATCAACTGCGTGAAATTTTACCGCTGAAAAACAATGGCTTGAGTCTGCGCTTTTGCTCCAAAAATCGAAATTTTGGGTAAAATTTGTCATTTTTTGACATTTTTTCAAAAAAATTAAAAAATTTCTACAGAGCTGGTTAGTATTTAAAAGTGTTGCTTAGACCTTTATATTTATCTGCTTAACATATTTAAACTATAAAACAATATGTTTATTCCCTATAGCTGGAGCAAAACAGACAACTTTTAGTAAGAAAACAGCATTACCACTCTATTGGGTCATATAACGAATTGTTGTTTTTAATACAGCTCTTGTTTTCAAAACTACCTTGGACATGCGTCGTCTAGGTGGCTATATTTCCTATACCATCCGGCCCAACTATTCGATCATCTTAGTACAGTGTTTTATTTATACATTGATTTGTGATTTTCTTTATAAAAATTTGGCATGTTTTCAATGCTTCCACCTTGTTTATCAGTTCTTTGCATCCACATGCTGCTGTAACTATCTTCATGTATATTTTTACAGTTTATACAAAAAAAATGACAAGCAGAGTAATGCACGGGAATATTATTAAAGGGATCTATTCAGCCGTTTATTATATTTATCAAACTTACATTCAGTTCATGAATAATGATTGGAAGTTCTGTTACCACAACATTTTTTCAGTCAATTGTATTTTTTTTTTTTTTACGTAATGAATTGCTTCAAAGATGATTTCAGATATTTCAACTATAAGTATGCCATCATTTATTCTACTTTTGCATTTTTTATATGTTGAGAAGCGAGCTGTTTAATGTGATGGTGATCGTCAGCGAGAATTGCAATGAAAATTTGTTCTCCATGTGTAAAGCAACCGCTGTTGTTAATAACTTTTTTTTGCATTAGTTTTATGCCGTTTTCTAAGTGTTTTCGTATCCAGTTAATTTCCTATTAACTTTTAGATCCCCTTTTTATGAGTGGACAACATTTGATGGTGAAATGTCCTGGGCATAAACTTATAATGCATTCTGCTTTATGAGGGAATGGACGGATATCGACTATAAGTGCTCATTTAAAATTAGGAGAATTTTATTTGTCACTGTGAACCATTTTGCATGGGGTAAGATTAGAATTGTCTATATGATATTAAATCATTCGCTACTTCAACTCCAGTGAATTTCCTCTGCGTCAATTATTAGAGAAGTCGATATAAAACGTTCTAAGCTACATGGATTCACTGGATCAATAAGGAAAATCTTTGTCTACGTAATATTCCCTTCCTATTGCAATTTTTTTTTATATAAAATAGAGAAATTATTTTCTCAAATTGAGAAAAAGATACTCAGAACAGATTAGAAATTTCTGTCGGAGATTGCAAAGCTAATTCATAAGGAAAGCTATTTCTCAAAGAATGGGGAATAGAAATTTAGAAAACATCTCACAGAAAAGACAGCTCATTAAGTTAATAAAATTTTCCGCTTTATATAAGCACAGATTGGCAATCAGCGTCTATATGTTCACTCACCAAATCTATAATCAAGTTTATATCGCGGGATGTTTTATACCAAATGTACTACACACCTAAATAATAGATCTAAAATGTTATTAGAAATTACTAGACTACGGAATAACACAGGAAACGACATAAAGCATAGTAAAACTTCTTTAGAAATATTGTTGTTTTACACGCAAATTTTGTTTGCAATCCTCTGTGACGATCGTCATAATATTAAACAGCTAACTTCTCAGCATATATTCAATGTAATATGTTCAATAAATGATGGCATACTAGAAACTGAATTCATACAATCAATTTTTAGGCAAATCATTGCATATAAAATGTAATTGATTGAAAGAATGCTGTGATAACAGAACTTCCAATCATAATGTACTAATTGCATGAAATTTTAATGAAGATAATAGACTGCTGACTAGGTTCAATTAAGAACATACCCAATACATTACTCAGCTTCTCTTCTGTTATACATGGTATAAAAATATACGTGCAGCAGGTCACACCAGCATGATTCAAATCATCCAAAGTCTATGAATACAAAGAAGAGATAAATTACTTTGATATATAGAAAACTTATACTCGTCTTCGGGAAAAAAATAACAATTCAATACATAAATAAAACACTGGGCCTAGATGATTGGGTGGTTGAGACGGGTGGAATAATGCAACCACCTCTATGAGTTATATACACAGTAGTTTTGAAAGCAGCTAGGTAAGAAATGTATTCAAAAGAACATTTCATTGTATGCTCCAATAGACAAGTTAACGCTGATTTTTCACAAAAAGTTGTCAGAATTGCTCCAATTATACAGACTATAGATATTGTTTTATAGTTTAAATATATTAAGCAGATAAATATAAAGGTCTAAGCAACACTTTTAAATACTAACCAGCTCTGTAGGAATTTTTTAATTTTTTTGAAAACATGTCAAAAAATGACAAATTTTACCCAAAATTTCGATTTTTGGCGCAAAAGCGCAGACTCAAGCCATTTTTTTTCAGCGGTAAAATTTCACGCAGTTGATGTACTAGTATAAAGGCAACTTTTGGCACCTACCCGTTTTTGATTTTCAAAAAAAATTTTTTTTCGCTCCACCCTATTATACAATAAACAAGAAGAAGAAATAGAGGAATTACAAGAAAAATGTCTAAACTTCCAACGCTCACTTCGGAAAGCAGAAGAAGACAAAAACTTACTTAAGAAAGAAATCGAAGAATTGCAACATAGTTTTGAAGATGCAAATAAAGAGTTAGCGCAATTAAGAAATGAAACCACGGAAAAGTTAGTAACTAATACTGATGTAAGTGACTCAACTCACATTTCTCAAGACTCAGACTCATTGCATAAGTGCACAGATGATTCTGATCCAGGCGATTCATTTACTCCATTACAACCAACTGAGAGAAAGAATATCTTCAAAACACTTAAAAACTTGAACACGCAAACGCATTTTGCAAAAGAAGAGAAACACCAATATCTCATGGGATATAAATTACTTGAAAAAGATTTCCTGAACTTTGGAAGGAAGCAGTGGAACAATAAAACAGTAATCAACTACATGAAACTACTATGTAAGAAAAAACAAGAAATGTATCATCCAAAGCATTTAACAAATACAGAGAGCACTCTTGATAGTAGAATAAAACTAACTTCTTCAGTCCATTTATTACAACAGGAAATAAACATATTGAATACTACATATGGAAACCTGTGCATAAGTCTAAAAACAAACTGGAAACGCTTAAAAATTCAAAACTAAAGTCTTTGCCTCTTCAAACATTAATAAATGAGCACCATGTCCTAATACAAGAGAAACTAGATTTATTGGGAAATATCTCAAAAGATTTGTACGATGAAATGAATTCATATCTACAAGTCAATCCGAAAAATCTTACAGATCAATTAACAGATAATATACAAGATATACTGAAATATTATCTTAAAACAATCCCAACTGTGGCACCAAATAAGGAACTTTCTATGCAAAACACTCAAGAAGAAGAAGAATCACAGATTTGAAAACATTTGAAGAAAATAATTATCATTCCTAATGAAGCTAATCAATCATCCCAAGTATCAAAATGCGTAAGAACGGAGATTAAAAAACCCGAATTACGAGCAGCAGTTAAATCAGTCAGAAAAACAATGAACAATAATATAGAAATTAAAACTACAGAAACAGATATAGAAATCCTAAAACAAGCACTAACTTCATCGGAAGATCTTACATCTCGCTCAAGAATATTAGAACCAGAAAAGAAAAGACTGAGAATCCTATTGTTAAGAATTCCAGATGATATCACTCAAGATGATTTAAAGAACGAACTGACCCAGAGAAACTACTTCAGAGACACGCCATTTGAAATATTAAAACATTTTTCGTCGAAACAAAGGCATTATAATAACTGGATACTTCAAGGTAATACAAATATTTGTCGTCAATTAATTAGTAAAGACAAGTTAAACATATTTACAGAATCAGTAAGAGTAGTCCATCATCTTCGAATTATGCGATGCTCTAACTGTCAAGCTTTAGATAGCCACGTAGCAACAAACTGTAAATGGATAGCAGAATGTGCAAACTGCGCGAAAGAGCACCACACTTCCGATTGCTCAGAATCTACAGAACAATGTATCAATTGCTTACGGGAAGGCTTTGAATGTTGTGATCACAAAGCCTCATCTCAAGATTGTCCATTATACAAACATCTTAAAAATAATAAATTGCAAAATTACTACACTAATTCATTAGGTAAAATGTCTATCTCTTCAACTAAAAATGAAACAAAAAGAAGCAGACAACTCACAAGTCCCATTTTATCTAACAACAGCGATTGTCCCAGTGAGGAAGATCTATATGATCATGACTATCCTTCTCTTAAAACAAGCAATGAAATTCGTAGTGTCAGAATTATAGAAAACTCTTCCCGAAAAAACCGAGGAATTTCAAAGAAGACCTCAAGCAGGAATTGGGAGGCTCTGCCTCCCCGTTACCGATAGAGGCACTAAAAGTGAATCTTCTAACCTTTATTCCAAAGAAAAATCATTGAAAATAGCACAAGTAAATCTGCAGAGAAGCCGAACGGCCACAGCTGATCTTATCAATACTCTTTACTCCGAAAATTACTCTTTAGCTTGTATACAAGACTGTTACATTAACAACAACCGACCACATGGTCTACCAGCAGGAGCACCTTGCTACTCGTCAAATAATAGAAATGCGTTCATAATAATTGTAGATCAGAGTTTAAAACACATTCAACTTGGAAAGTTTGATAATACAGTTGTAGTAAATATAACTGTTTCAAAAAATACTTTCACATTAGTTTCACAATATTCTCCGCCATCAGCGAATTTGGAGCAAGATCTTCATTCATGGGATACTTTCCCGGGCTACTCGCCCAATCTCCTCATATTGGGGGATCTTAACGCCCACAGCATTCTTTGGGGATATCCTTCTGATAACGAAAAAGGTCACCAACTATTTTCTTTTATCAGTCAACATCGACTAATAGTTCTTAATGATCCTCACTGTTTACCAACATTTGAAACGGATCACTCTAGAGGCTGGCCAGATGTTTCCATGTCATCTCTTCCTTTCTTTTCCAGAATTTCATCCTGGACAGTTGATAAAGACTTAAATTACGGTGACCATAGATTAATTACAATACTAACAGATATTCCATTACCTAAACACTCGACAAGGAGATACCGAACAAAAAATATCTCTTTTAAAAAGTTTAATAAAGAATTGGCCTTTAAATTAACAGAAAACAATATAAATTTCAACAACATAACAAATCAAAATACTTTTGATGAATATTACAAACTTTTCTTAGAAATATTACATACCTTATGTGACAAACACTTGAAGAAAAGAAAAAGTATTTTTACCCCACAAATTACCTGGTGGAATGATAACTTACGAAAGACACGAAACTTTGTGAAGGCCTTGCAAAGAAAATCCAAATTACCGTCAGCTTCACAAGAAGACAAAATTAGATATAAAAAAGAAAAAGCCATCTACAAGAAAGCGATCATAGATGCAAAAAGACAAGCTTGGTCCAAATTTTGTGGCAATACCAAAGATCCTTTTGGAAAAGCTAAGAAAATTGCATTCCAAGAATTCTATCAACAGGAAGTAATGGCGTTGGCAGACTCAAACTATCCATTATATACTAGGGACTAAAATATTTGGCCCCTCAATTAAATTATCTCAAGAATCGTTTGATTCTGATGACTCAGTTCCTCCGTTCGTAGACCAAGAACTCCATGCTGCCATTTACTCTTTCAATCAAAACAAGGCCCCTGGGGCTGACAAAATAGACCATTTCATAATAAGAAATCTTTATAAAACACAGAAGAATTTACTCTTATCAATGTACAACACGCTACTGAAATTGAATTACTTCCCTTCAGATTGGAAAATTGGAGAATTAGTATATTTTAAAAAGAAAAACAAATCTTCTGACGATTATCAATCTTATAGACCAATAACTCTTCTCCCAATATTTGGAAAAATATTAGAAAAAATGCTTTTGAAACGAATAAATTATTTCTTATCACACTCACAATCTCTACAATCATCTCAACATGGTTTTGAACAAGGTCGTTCAACAGAAACGGCATTACAAGATCTTTTCTCTAATATAGAAATCAAATCTCAAGAAGATAAGTATATCTCTTTAATTTCTATAGATTTTCAAAACGCGTTTGATCGCCTGCCATGGGACATAACTATAGAAGAACTTGAACTTTTAGAATTAGACAAACCCTATCTTAATCTGTTTAGGTCATTTTTAACATTAAGAGCAGCCTACTATAATTGGCAATCAAATTCACTACATTGGTTTGGCAGGGGCTGCCCACAAGGCTCCTGCCTGGGCCCCTTTCTTTGGAAAATCTTCTTAAATAAATTACTAAAACTTCTTAAAAGACATGGTTATAAAATAATAGCCTACGCCGATGATATACTATTAGTAATCTCAGGCTCCACAAGGAGAAGCTTAGAAGATTCGGCAAATCATGCTTTACAACTCATCAGCGACTGGGCAGATGTTAATCGTATGTCAATCTCTTTCGACAAATGCTCAGTACTTCATCTTAAAAAGCCCAAATCTCTAAAACGTCCACCAATTTTTAAGATAAGAAATAAAAATTTAAAATCAAATCCAACATTGCTTTATTTGGGGGTTACCTTAGATAGTAATCTTACTTTTCTTCCTCATCTTAGAAATAAGAAAATTGAAATATTAAAAACTATTCAAAATCTTTTCAAATTCTCTTCCTCGTATCGTCTTCCAAAATATATTTTAAAAGTGTGGTATCAAACAATATTGGAGAAAAAAATATCTTATGGTGCATCAATCTGGTTTCCAAGATTGCAAAAATCCCATGGCTTACGCATTTTATCATCAATACAAGCAGAATGTCTCTTGATGATTTCTAAAGCATACAGGAAAACGGCAACCTCTGCCTTATGCACATTAACTGGAATAATTCCGCTACAATACCAAATAAAAAGAGAATCTGAAGCTGGGCAAGTATTAAGACTTGGCATACCATCAGAAGAGTTCGATCCAACCCTAATACAAACAAGACTAAAAACGTGCCAGATAAAACCATTTAAAAAGTATTTACATTGGATAGAAGACATACCTCCGAATTTAACTAACTTAGTGGAAATATACACCGATGGCTCAAAAACTGAATCTGGCACAGCCTATGCCTTCTGTACTTTCTATAACAATCATTTAATTCAAACATATCAAAAGTCCTTAATAAATGACAATAGTGTTTATCAAGCAGAATTGTTAGCTATTCATGACGCAATAATCTGGGCAAATTCAAGCAATTTTCAAAATATATTAATTCAAACAGACAGTTTATCAAGCCTACAAGCCTTAAAAGACATTAATACAAGAGATATATTAGTAACCTCAATCATTTTACTATTGCAGAAAACTACTAAAAATTTTGTTTTCAAATGGATAAGAGGCCACACGGGCATAAAAGGAAACGAATTAGCGGATACCTTGGCAAAAGAAGCTACGCTGGAATCATCACAAATAGAAACAAAATTCTATCCATTACCAGCATCCTTAATAAAAAGAAAATTAAAGCTAGATTCGCTTCAACACTGGCAAAACTATTGGGACTATGCAGATACCGGCAGATACACATACGAATTTCTACCGAAAATTTCAGAAGACTTTTTACTTTTTCATCGAAATCTATATTTATTCGCTACCAATCATGGTCCTTTTTCTTCATATCTAGTTAAATTTAATAAAGTAGATTCTGACCTCTGTACTTGTGGGAACAGAAGTACCTCCTTGCATTTCATGTTAAATTGTCCACTAACTTCAACCTTTCATCTGCGAAAGCCATCAAATATGAAATTAAATGAGTGGTTTTCATATGTATTGAAATGTCCGAAATTATTACAGAAAATAATTGACTGCATCACCCTCGTTGAAAAGAATCAGTATATATTTCAACTTGCGCATTAGCAAGCTTATCAAATCATATCTCTGTTTTAATATTGTAAAAACTTTAGGTTCGCCCAGAAGAAATTGGGTAACCATTTGTGAAACAATTGTACTTTTTTTTTTTTTTTTTTTTTTTTTTTTTTTTTTTAATAATAATAAATGTTAGGTGGGGCTTGTTGAGCTCAAGCCATATGGTAGGCCTCCCCACCTAACTGAATCTGAATCTGGTCGAAAGGTATTGGAAAATTTTTCAAGTAAGTCATTAAGCCTTTTTCTTTGTATCTCAGATAGATGCTGACCTTCTGTTTCTCTTAACATAACCGAGTTAACTGTGGCAGTTGGTGCTGAGATTTCAGGCGTCGTAATGAAAGGATCATCAGAAAAGGGAATTTTACGTTTAAGATTGTTCTGGAAATACCAACTTTGGCTTCTCATGTCTAGCACGATCCCCATTTTATTTAAAAAATCTATGCCTAACAATGTTCTATTTCCCTGGGCTTCGGGTAAAGCAAAAATCGTTGTACTAGTTGTACGACCTTCTATTTCAACTGTGATTGTTGCTTGAAGAACGTTGGTTTCTTTTCGTAGTCCATCAGCAAGTGTTATGCTTACACCGGTGTCTTCGAACACAGTTCCTTGGTCACACAGAATCTTGTATAACATTTCCCCAGCAATGCAATGAGTAGCTCCTGTATCTGCGCAAGCAACCCCTGTAACACCATTTACCTTTATGTATAACAAAGGTGTTGCTTGAGTATTGACAGAACAAGATTTGAGATGAAGGGAACGAAAATTTGCTGATTGCGTCTGCGTAGAAGTAGATGGAGAACAATTAGGACATTTGGCCTTGACAAAACCTTGTTTACCACAGCCATAACAATTTATAATCGGACGCTTATCATTGTTTTCGTATCTTGAATTTGTATATTTTGAAGTTAAATGATTATTTTTATAATTTGAAAAATGTTCGTTAGTTTCATGTTTGGGTGTTTGATTTTTCCAGAACTCTTGACTATTTGAATTTTTCGGCAAAACATGTTTCTGCGCTTCACGCGTTTTTGGATAACTTGCTGACTTTTGAGAAGAAGGTTTAATGTTTTCGTAAATGTCTAGCTTTTCAGCCAACACGACAGGATCATTTAATTTGTCCCAACCATCTAAGTAATGATTTTTATATTCTGGTGGGCACTTTTTCTTAATCTGATCAGCGATTATTAGTTCAGTTAGTTTTTCAAATGAATTGATTTCTAATTCGGATAACCAACCCTCAAAATAATTTCTAAGTTCAAAATAAAAATCCTTCCAAGTAGAATTTTCTCTTTTTTGATGTCGGCTAAATAATACTCTAAATTTTTCTGCTGTCAACTTAAATCTTTTAAGCAATATGTCACGAATATAAGAATAATTTTTGAACATTTCTTCTGGTTCTCTGGCGATTAGTTTACCAATGTCGTTCGGAAGTACGGCAATTAATTGAGAAACCCAAAATTCTTTGGAGACATTAAGCATTTTCATTCGACGTTCAAACATTGTCAAAAACAAAGACATATCATCCTTTTCAGGAATAAATGTTGGCAAGATATTTTTAATATCTATACGCATCTGGTCTATTTGATTTTGTGGTACTGTTGTCGCGGTAGGGTTTTGAGCATGTAGCTTAAGCTTTTCTAGCTCATATGCTCTTTCCTCTGCAATACGTTTATCCTGAATCATTTGTTGTTCTGCAATTTCTTGTTTTTTGCGATCTTCCACGATAGCCATAAATGCCTCTTTAACAAATTGTTCGTCGTCTTTAAGCAGTTGACACTTCATAATTTTCTCACGTAAGACTGATAGTTTATCATTTTTATCTACATCTAACTCTAATTCTGTGCCCAAATTAAACAAATCGATTTTTTTTTCCTTTAGAAAGAAACGCCATTTTCCCCCAAATTGTTGTTGATATTGTTGATTTATGCTTAAATTAGAAAACTATTAGATACGTGACCCATTAAATAATAAGAACAAAATGACTACCTTACCCTTACAGGTAAATAAAACATGTAAATATGGATAAATTTCATAAATAAATGTTTAAAAAAATGCAGGAAATAATTTAAAACATACTAAAATATACCACTAATTTAATCATGAGCTCATGAAAATATTTAGAAGAAATATTATTATACGTTAAAATTCAATCTTTTTACCAAATTAGCTTACCAATGACATAAATCATTCATTCTAAATATATGAAATATTATAGGTAATTCATTGCGAAATAATTATCAACCACACATAAATATGAAAACAACTCGAAATATGAATAAAGAACTTACTTTACATCTAAAAAATAAATAACATACGAAATCATAAAATTTATCAAAATCATTTTTAAACTCTGTGCACAGATTAAAAAACAAAAACAAAATTCACTTACTCAGAATCCTTGCTTTTAAAAACAATATCAAAAGAAATCACTTTCAATTTCAGAAAACTAATGTTTCTTAATAATCTTACTCAAAATCAACATAAAACAAAACAAACAAAAAAAATTACATAAATATATGAAACAGCATTTGTCTTAATAAATAAAAGAAAATAAAAACTTTTTTCCGCAGCTGGCCAGCAAAAAAAAAGAGAAACAAACAAACAATCAAAAAAAAAAAAAAAAATAATTTCAACTTTTACCGGTAAAAACAAATAAAATAAAAATCTATTTTTAGATAAAGGTTGTCGATGATTCACATAACAGTTAAAACACACAGAAGTAAATAGGTATTGAACACTTCTAAGAACAAAATCAGATTATAAGTAGAAAACTTTTATATGACGAAATGAAAAAGTTTCAATCACAAACACCAGTTATGTTTAAAAACTAGAAGATATTTTGTTGCTTATGAAGACTGAAGAACACTATTGTCATGTCGACAATATTTTTCAATTATTTCCAATGTGAAGGGTACGGATTACCCTTTTTGAATGCATGTTCTTGCTTTTTTGTCAGGATGACGCACTTAAAACACACAATTGAAGAAGAAGAAAGCACTGTTAAAAATAAGAACAGAAGCTTGATTCATTGTAGATTTGACAACACCTTTAAGATGGGTACAGATTACTCTTTTTTTTTTATACTTTCTTGAATTTTGTCGCGATGATACTACCACACATAACTGATATTAAAGAAATTAGCACAAAACTGGAGTATATCTTGATACTTGATATTGCACATTATATAATAGAACTTTTTGGAAATCACAGGATGAATTGTTCTTGACGAACACGGCACTTGAGAACACAAAATTTCCTTTATTGCCGAGGTGACACTAATTTAGAAGTGGGTACGGATTACCCTACTTTAAATATAATTTTTGGAATTTTTGTCAGGATGACAGCAGCGAACTTGACACAAAGACTTTGAAAGCACAAAAATGTTCCGAAAGAACTCCCGCCAGTGTGGGATGTTATTCGGTACTTACAATATAGAACAGAGATATTACAGTCACATTTTATTGAAGACGACACAACACATAACACATTATATACAAATCGCAAGACGAGCGCAACTCAATCAATTGAATATTCATAAAAATTACTTATCACAAAGAACATCTCTAAGAGAGATGTATAGTGAACACGCATCCCAATCTTACATCTTAACTGCAAACTCAATTACTTCACTTCATTTCATGTCTTTTTAGAAAAGGAAGGCAAAATATCTCCGGATATTTTGCCGAAGGTGGCAACAGCGCCACCTATAGATACTATAATTTAGGGAAGGCAGTCACCCTGTTACATATCTATTTTAGTACATGGTTTTTTTTTTTTTATATTAGTTGCCTTATTTAATGCAAAACGTTCCTTACTTTGGATATAGCGGCTGCTGTGTTACGAAATGTTTGGTATTAAAATGTTTATTAAAAAAAAATCCTAATGGATGCAAACGCTTTATAAATACTATGATGTTCGCGATTAGTTTGCATTGAGTAGGTCTCTTATTACGGCTCTCGTGTATTTAAGAGTTAATTAAAAATCTATTTCGAAAAACGTGTAACGGATCAAAGCGGCTTTGCAAATTTGCGAGATCCTTTCTACAGAAGCTCTTTTAGCACAATTCCAAGTTTAAATATTGAACAACGGTTTTGTGTTAGCCATACTGGAAAAAGAATATGCTATTACTACGCTGAATTAATTTTTATGAAATGCCAAATGTAGCTGAAATATGAGCAACTTTTTATTCTCAGTACCGAATTAAGTTCCTTATAAATAGATAATTATAAGATTAAAAAAAAAAAAAATTATACATAATAGCAATATTTGAAGTTAGTTAGGCTTCAAATCTCTTTGAATTTTTCTGGTATACTCATTCATACTCCTTTAGTATATACAGCTATAACTAACCCTACTTTGTATATTTTTTACAAAGTCGTCTTATTCTTTCTGCAACGGTTTTTTTAATAATACATTTAACTCCTTCGCGAAGAGAGCACCTTGCTTAATTTTTAATCTTTAATCACCAGTTTTTCAAAGCAAAAAGTTTTCTGTATTTGAATCGTGAAAATGCTACAATTAAATAAGGAAAACTTTACAATAAAAAATAACTCGTTGGAATAATGAAGGATTCTGGGGATTTTAAATTGCACGTATACCAGTAGCTCGTCCCCAAAGGCTTAGTAATACATGTGTTTATTGTACTGAATCCTTTGAGTGCAAATAATATACCCATTTAACCATTTATTGCTATTCATAATGCTTAGTGTGATTTTTATTTAAACAATTCCGAGCACTGCTAAAATTTGCAGAATACGGAAATTTAGTCATGAATCCAGGCAGTTTTGTCTTTTTGGATTTTTGCAACTCCGGGGGGCGGGGGTATACATAAATTTACAAGGGGAGGAGTTCGAATTTTTGAACCTTTACCTAACACAAAACTTGACGGCCCAAACAAACATATTTTCAATAATCGGCGTCTTTTTATGTGATCAAGCGATGGTTTTTCAACTTTTATAAATTTAGAAGGAAAAGAAAGGTTTTTTAAAGAAGGAAACTTATCTCCCTCTAGTCGATGTAATCCTCTTTCCATTGTTGAACATCCTCACCTTTTTGTGAATAACAACAAAACGGTCGGAGAAGAATAGGTGTTAATAGCTTTTCTTGGACAAAGTAAAATAAGCGCCTAAACGCAGTCAGTCTTCTGAGGAAACATTTTGATGCTCCAAGTGTAAAACATAATATAAAAAATAATAGTGATAATAATAAAAAAAATAGTTAAGAGCAATTTAGATTGAGTTAAAATTAGGTAAGAGCATTCCCCTGAACGGAATACAATAATATTACAACATCACTTACCATTTGTAAATGTATAAATATAATACATACAATAACAGTAAATAAGTTATAAATATTAATAAGCAAGAAATAACAAAAATATAATAAAAACAATAAAAATTCTTTTTTATTGAGAGTTTACATAATTTCAATAACCCAAAAATAATTTAGTTTTGTCCAAAAATCAAATCCATCAGATGCAGTCCCTCCAACAAGTTAAGTCCTTCAATAGTTTATAAAATTCAATTCTTCCAATAATTTAGTAAGTCCTTTTAATAGTTCATAAATAAGTTTTTTCCAAAGTTTATTCAACACAGTCTTTTTAATATTTAACTAAATCTTTTCATTAGTTTACTAAATCATTTCAATAGTTTACTAAATGCAGCCCTTCAAATGAAGATCCTCAAATCTTGTACACTATTTCGCCATATGGCACGATGGGTTTTGTAGGATTGTAGTTCACTAGTAAACTACATAATTTTTTTATTTTAATTGGTGTTGAGTTTAATTTTTTGTTGGATTCAACATTTTTTAATAAATGATATGTAAAATTTCCAATAATAAATAGTATAACTCTCAACTTTAATAGTATTAATAAATAATATAGAAGAATTCAATTAATAATAATAACATTAATAATAAGTAGTATAATAAAACTCATTTTATAGCAACAATAATAATAATTCTCCATCTTACTAACATTTCTCAATAAGAGTGTAGTTCATAGTATATTTCAATAATAAGAATAATGTATCAAGGGTATAATCAAAAGAAAATATCACAGTTTATTTACTTATTGAAAGGTAAAATATTGGTTGAGGAAAAAAATAATTACATAGCAATTAAATAACTTTCTTACTTTTTAATAGTATAAGAAAGTATTTCTGCCAGCCGAAAGCATACATGAAAAATTAATAATAATTCCAAAATCCGAATAAAATTAAATCTAAATATTTAGAAAATGGATTCTCAACCAGTATTTCCTTGCAATAATTCTCTCTGATACTCTTTTTACAAAATTATACAGTTTCGTTATAAGTTTTCATATCTCAAATGTAGAATAATGTTTTGCCTACGCATTTTTGATAACTTTAAAAATAAAACAAATAGGAATAAAAGATGTCATTATTAATTGAGAAATGGAATAAAAGATAATTTACTTTAAAAAAAACTTATAATCTCTGTAGTTTTCAACAATTACTGAAAATTCCATTATCAAGTTAAATGTTTATGTAAAATTATCAATTTTTATTATATAACTATCTATTGAAATAAATAGCATATTACTAATGTAATGTAAACAGTCGGTAAATGAGTAAATATAGTTAGAATCAAATATACTTAATTTTAATTTTTCAACATCAATTTGAAAGTTTTTACAATCAAAGTGCACAATCTAACTCCAAAATGTAATGTTCTTGTAACTCTCCAAGACATACCTGCTAATGTTCAAAATTATGGTAGTAAAAATATCTAAAGAATAAGAATTAAAATTTAATCTATTGTTTTAGCTTTAGTTTGATCTAATGATTGTGATAGTATTGAGGTTTTGTTTGTTTTTGGGTTGCTAATGAAACAATTTAAAGTCTTTTGGTGAAAATATGGTCTTTATTTAGAAACATGCCCAATAATTAAATTCTGTCCTGTCTCATAATTAAATTTATCTATTTCATAAGTTACATCAGAAAGTTTATTTATAATTTTATATGGGCAGAGAAAGTACGTTCTAATTTTCGAGTGTTAAGGTATTTAAACCCTTCATAAATTACAGAATCTTGTATCTTTAATAGAGATTCAACAAATTTTCGATCATAGAGTCTTTTGCTTTTAAGGTGAGATTCACGAGTTTGCGCTTTTGCAATATTGAGGGTTTTGTCAACTGGAGGGTAATAATTTTGTTTTAAAGGATACGCATAAGGTAATTGATCATAAAATAAATAGGCAGGTGTGAATTTGGTTTTGGAATGGGACGTATTATTGTATTCTTCGATGACTTGGTTTATTAATCTCGTCCAAGGTATTTTAGAAGAAGTGGAATTTACTTTACATTTAAGCCTGGTAACTATAGTCTGATTGACGCGCTCTACCTTTCTCTTGGTCTGGAGATAATGTGATGATGTAAAACGCTGTTGAACATGATGATTTCTAAGGAATTTCTAAAATCTTGGAGACCTGAAAGATTTATGCATATCACTCTAAGTATTTTTTAAGGTTCTTTGATATTGAAAATTTGCTTTAAACAGTTACTATATGTTCCAGTGGTAACATTTTTGAAGGGTAAATCCCAAACAAACCTAGTTGCATAATCTATTATTATGTGTAAAAAATTTTTTGTTGAGTTGTTATAGCTAAATCCACCCACAGTATCAATACAAATACATTCAAAAGGTTGATCTGTGGCTGTCATAGCTTGTAATAAGCCAAATCTTTTCTATTTTGGTTTTTTATTTTTCTGACTTGTGTCGCAATGTTTAAAAAATTGTGTAATATCTATTGTCATATTAGGCCTATAATTGTCGAAAGATATTAAATTAAGCATTTTTTGAATCTCCAATTGTCCAAATTTATCATGAGCAATATGGAGTAATTTTTCCTTAATGAAATTGGTACAACAATTTTTTCGTATTATTTTTTCTGAACTATAATAATTCTATTCTCTTTTTTATGTTTTTTGTCACAAATATTGTCCTTTGTCTTGCATCTGTATAATTTATTTCCTATCTAGCAATATACTAATATGTTGATTATATTGAGAAACAGGATTTCGTGACAACATGTCTGCTTCGACATTTGTTGAATCTCTTTCATATTTTATCTCATAATCAAACATACTAAGTTTGAGTGACCATCTAAAAAGCCTATCTCTTAAGTTTTTAGCACTCTTTAACAATACTAGGGACGCGTGATCAGTATGAAATGTAAATTTGACAATATGAAAGTAATGATAGAATTTGTCAAGTGTATCTATAATAGCTAAACATTCTAATTCAGTTATGAAATAATTCTGCTCATCACTCTTCAAAATTTTAATTTTATTGTAAAAATCAGTTAATAAAAATGACAAACTTGGAAAATCCGTTACCTTTAGCAGTTTTTAGACAGAAACTAAAAATAAGTTCGCAATTTTTCTGAAACTTACGTTAAATTTGATTGAAAACCCTGTATGATATAAGCTAAAACAACGCTAGATTTTTTTTATCTTGAAAAAAATCGTTATATCTCCATGAACACAATTACTATTCTTGTACAAATCAGTAAGCATGATGTACAGTATCTACTTATTTGTATTCTGCAGCATTAGATCATTTCGTATAATTTAATTTACAGGGCGATACCGAATATTATCTTTTTCTTTGATTTTTTGTTTGTGTACTAATCGGCCTTATCAAATCGATCGGGATAAATATAAGGCTAATCATATGCTTTATAATCTCGAAGTTCCAGAAAAATCCGAGAAGTATATTTTTAAATATTAGACAAAATGTTTATAATTAAAAGTGCCCTGTGTTTAACGACCATAATAGTGTATTATGAAACACTATCATTGATCAGAATAGCGATAAATTATTACTCAATCACTGTTATTTGTAAAAAATCGTTGAAATACTGGACAGATTGATGCAAATGTTTTAAAATATGTATGTACTGTTTCCGTGAACATCATGGTTATAAACATAGCATCTATGTATAATGTAAAAATACCAGTTTAATAAAACATTTTTCATGAAAATTTTCCATGATTTTAGACATGTTCAAAGCAAACATATAAACAATATATATATTTTTAAACCTCTCAGTGTGATTTGTTTTTCAGAATGTGCGCGCAATAAAAGACCTAAATAAATGCATGAAGTTTATGTCCATGTGTGCGAGTCCTTTTTCAATGACAGTTTTGCAACAAAAAATTTCAGTAACAAAATTGAACTGTAGCTTTTTTAGCACTTTTCAACAAAGTTGAAAATTACTTATGCATTCGGTTAATCTATCCGTCTATCCACACTCTAACTCCCGTAAATATACTCGGATTTTCATGCAATTGATAAGGGTTATTTAGGGTCACTAAAGCATATTTGGTATTGTATATGAAATATGTACGATTAGTACGATTAATGGTTCATTTACAGGGACATTGAAAAGAACTCGATTACATTATGGTATATGGATTAAAATCATTTGGAGAGTATTTTAATGACATTACCCTATTGAAAATTATATAACACACTTAATTTCTCTACGATCACGTTAAAACAGAGCATTAATAACATTTTTTGATTAATTTACAGGGACACATAAAAGAAATCGGTTACAGAACTGTCTTAGCGTAATAATTGCTGGAGAGTATGTTTTAAAAATCGGCATGCGCTTTTAAATTTAATTAATTTTTTGCACATAACTCTTTATATATAAATTCTGTACCTCATATACTGGGCTGCACAGAAGTATTCGAATACCATTTTCCTTAATGCTACAGTGGACTTTCAAAATCGAAAAAAAATCATCAAATTGTCGAATTTTCATTTTTAGCATAATAACATTACATGAACTCCCTGCTATTGAACACAAAAAGAATTTTTCAATTTTGACTATTTTTACTGGAGTTAGAAGCATTTTCAATCAATCAGTTGATTGTGCCACGCCCCTTTGTTTACTTTTTTGCCGATTTACATCCGTAAAATTTAGCCTAGTTTTTAGTTTTACCATACAAAATGTTATTATTTTGCACTGAAATTATTAATTTTGTGATTTCGCAAAACAATACTTTAACTGTAACTTTTAACTGTTTCTTTAAGCGTTTGTTTACAATGTATTTAGAGGAATTGCTTTTTGACCCCAATCTTTTTAGCGTAAATTAAAAAATATTAATATATTTTAAAAAATAAAAATATTTAATATATTTAACAAAAATTTGTACAATAAGAGGTATTTCTACCATGAATATTTCTAGTAAAATTTGAAAAAAAATTTATTAGAAAATACAAAATGTTACTTTTGAGAAGATTTTTTAAAATTCAGATACTTCACGTCCTTTGCATGAATTACTGTCGAAGCCACATATTTTATGTGAATTTACCATAAAAACATAAAACACTTACACATAAGCTAGAAATGATATTATATCCCTTAACAGCTGATACTGTGTCAGCAGGAAAATATTAAGCAATTATAACCACTATAGTTACTAAAATCTGTTTTTCTCAGCATTAATATTTTCGTCGTTTTCATGATTTCAAAATGTTCTATGCGAAATTCTTTATGCCCAATTTTTCTGATTTTTTGTTTGAAATGCCTACGTGTTAACAAACGTTACTAGAGATAAATTTTTTTTAGGCGCATGTAAATTTTTTAAATTTCAGTTATATGAAATTTTTAATGATTTTTTGACGGACAAAAGAATTAAGTTAAAATCATTTTTTAAATGCTTTACAAGTAACATGCTAAAAATGCTTAGTAACATTTGTTAACACATACATAGAGAGCATTTTAAACAAAAAATCAGAAAAATTGGGCATAAAGAATTTCGCATGAAGCATTTTGAAATATTGCCATTTTTTGTTAATTTAAAAAAAGAAAAACCTGTATCTCAAAAACTATTGAATATATTTTTTAAAAAAATTATGAAATAAGAGATATATATATTATGATTATTTCCAGAAATTTTTTAAAAAATTCATTGAAAATTAAAAAAAAATTAGTTTTGAGAGTCCACTGTAGCCTTAAACATGTACTGAGCAACCATTTTCCTTATTCAAGAAAATTGCTGAAGGGGAAATTTTAACTGAAATACATACATCGCTTAAACGAACTTAATTTTGAAATGCACTTTGTTAATAGATACAAATTTCTAGATCATATACAGGGCAACTAAAAAATTCTGATAATTTTCCGATTGCAGATGGGATCAGCTGAAATTCGGTTGATTTTTTTTAATTTTATTTTTAATTTTAATTTATATATATATATATATATATATAATATATATATATATATATATATATATATATATATATATATATATATATATATATATATATATATGTATATATATATATAATAAAATAATAAAATATATATAATAATAAAATAATAAATTTAATTTTAATTTTTTAAACGGGGCAAATTTGTTGTATTATTCTGAATGTGTTCGAAAGGGTTTCATAATCTATGCTTGAAGCATGATTTTTTTCTTTCTTGCTGAATAATAAGATGAATTAATAAATTTTCTTACATTTCTTACCTGTTTCACGTTATGCTTTTTCCCTTGTATCTCTCTTTTTTTAACTTTTATTTTATATTTTTTATATTAGATTTAATTTCAACTTACATTTTTAATTAATTTTTTCTTGTTGCAAATTTTTTTATGAAATACTATTAAATCTAAAGTAAATAAATAAACAAAATTATCATTAGTGTTTTTCCTAAGAATTAAAAATAAAAGGCTAATAATTATGCAAGTCATTTTAATTTCATCTTCTGCAGTCTTACATTATAATTTTACATTCACTGTATCTTTTTTTAATTTTTATATTTTTTAAAGCCTAATAACAATATTTCTTTTTGTTGTTGTTCTTTTTGAATAGTTTATTATGTGGTTATACTTTTTTTTTAATCAAACAAGAATCTTCCCTAATAACTTTGCTATCCGTTGGGCATTTTTAAAAACTGAGTTTGAATCCTTAAAAACCTACATTAGTCATTCAGAGAAACTCTAACTCTAATCCTATGGGAGTGTTGTTTACCGTTTTCTCGCTTGCGAATATATCGGAATTTTGCGAAACTGTTTACCCTCAAGTGGCTGCAGAAGGTTGCTTTTTACTTTTCTAAGTAAATTTACCTAAAAAATATTGAAATGATAACATATGGCAGTGTCATATTTCTTCTTCCCCAAAATATATGTTACCGTTTTTTAAAAAAAATATTTATATATATATAATTTAACAAATTACAAGGACTATTTGGAAAATGATATTTTCAAAAACTCAGATTTTCCAAACTTATAAATAAATTCTATTTTTAAATTATCAGTAATAATATACATCATTTTTAGGATGATAATGTCGAGTCATATATTACGTACGCCGTGCATTAAACATTAACACGGCTAAGCTCGTTAATGGGCAAAATCGGACCAAGGGGGTCGAATTAGGGGGCGTTTTTGTGAACACAGAAAAAAACCCATAACTTCTTAATGAAAACAGATATCGAATTAGTTTAAAGTTTATATTACTTCTAAATAATGGGCCAAAATTTTATGCATGACAGATATTTGATAAAGTTAAAAATGGGCTCAAGGGGCGAAAAAAATAGGGTTTTTGGGAGAGAAAAAATCCTAACTTTGTCAATTCTCCAGATATCAAATCCAACTAAATTTTTTATAAATATTCTCAAAATTATTCAAAATTTTTTTATTTGCAAGTTTTTGATAGGACTAACTCTTACCGGTAAAAAAATAAATAAATAAATAAATAACGAAAATAAAAAGGGGGTTTGGAAAAAGAAAAAAAAAATCCATAACTTTGTCAATTCTTAAACTATCAAATCCAATTAAATTTATTTCACATCTTCTCAATAATATCTACAACTTTTATATTAACAAGTTTTTCATAAGTCTTGCAAAAATAAATTAAACAATAATAGGAGTTGAAGAAAAAAATCTCAAATCCAAACTGCTTATATTCTGACTCATTTTTAAATTATTTTTTTTTATTCTAAAAGCATCCAAATTGCAGGTCCTCTTAATTATAAACTCTATAATGTGATGTATTGGCCAGTTTCTTGATAAAGGCAGAATTTATTTCAAAAAACGCTGACAAAATGAGTATTTTGAACAGAATTTCCCGTATTGATCGTGATTGCAAAATTGAAGAAATATTCATATAACAAATTGCGTTTTTTCTGACTCATTTTTAAATCAATTTTTGCTCTCAAATGCATCCAATTGACAAGTTCTCTTATTTAGGAACTGTATAATGTGGCGTATTGGTCAGTGTTTTGATAAAGGTAAAATATATATTTTTTAAAAGCTGTCAAAGTGGGCACTTCGTACAAAATTTCCCGTAACGATCGTGATTCAATAATTGTTGATGTATTCATATAACAAATTGCTTAGTTTATAACTCATTTTTAAATTCAATTTTGCTTTCAAACGCATTCAGTTGACAGTTTTTTCTTATTTAGAAACTATATATTGTTCTGTATTGACCGATTTTTTAATAAAGTCAGAATGTATTTCGAAATATGCTGTCAAAATGGGCATATGAGCGAATTTCAATTAAGATGATTTTGATAAAATTTGTTCTTACAGAAAATTGAACGTAATTTTTTTTTTCAAAAGTAGCCAAGCAAAGCTGTTATACTGGATTTATCTCTAATCCTATTTTATTTTTTGTTGTTGAAATGAGTACTCTTCGAAATCTAACTCCGCCTATAGGCCAAGCCGAAAGGGATTTTTTTAAATGACATGTAAATTTTAGATTAAAACAAAAACAATAAATTTGTTTACTTGCATTAATATAATCTCAATTTTTTTATACATCTTAATAATAAGTATAAGAATAATAAAAGACAGAAGACTATCAAAAATTAAAAAGACTATAATCACATTTAAAATAACTAGGTAAAAATAGCTCGCGTTGTGTTAGCCGGTTTTAAAATTCAAATTTTAGTTTGAAAAGAAGAAAAAAAGTGAAAATTTTGTTTTAGCTGTGTTTGGTTATGTATTAAGTACATCCCATATAAAGATAACTTTTTGCGTTGTCAACCTTCTAAAAATATATGTTTTTGTATGCACAAATATATGTTTTAAAAAATTTTAAAGATTTTCAGGTTTCTACTTTTCTATGATTCGTAAGTTATCATTCAGTAATTTGCATAATGATATAGTGTATTTTCTTGTATGATAATCAGAAAATTATCCGCTGGAAAAAAAAATTACACAGTAAATTACAGGGATTGTGGCTATTACTTTTATGCTATAATTTTTTTTTAAAGTAAATTTTTAAAATGTTGTTGAAATCTACCACGAAGACTATTATTTAAAAAAAATGATAGTCATTAGCCAACAAAAACAACAACCCGACCCCTGTTATTAAAAAAATAAAAAAAATGTTTCATCCACCTTTTCAGATAAGAGCTAAAACCGCTGTACTTTATGAGTTTACATAACTTTCAAAGCTTTCACAGTTATCTAAATAATCAATACTTTTGAAAATTTAAATATCTGTATTTTTTTTTCTAATTTGGATCGTTTGTTTTGTTAGTATGCATTATGAGGCTAAAAGCGCCAAAGAAAACATTTTAAACATTAACAGCTCTAAACATAGTTGAAATGATGAGGCTGTTTTTTCCCCCGAATAACTGCTCAAAACATGGCTTAAAAACAAAATCAAACTCCAAAAAGACGGGAACTATGTCCAGGTGGCGCTTCCTTAACTGGAAGTTGAGTGGAGTTATTCTCCTCGACTTCTAAGGCGCTTATTCAAGTATGAGCTTTGCACCTGTGTGAACGTTTGCCGTGGAGTACTCACAATTCCCAAATCTTGATTCCGGTTATGTCACTAAACGAGCTAATAAAATTAATTTCTCCGAGTTTCAAAGATTTCTGTTTATCGACGCAGGCTTTTGCATGTATGGCTGTACAACCGTTAGTATTTTTGTCTTCGTCGTTTTGGTTCTTTCAACAGGTAAGTCAGTTTTTCTTTTCTCCTTTTCTCTTTTTTTATGTGTGTATAAGAGAATATCACAAAATACGAAATCCGCAGTCTGCACAATAAAATTCGTATTAAATGTTATACAATACAATTGACTTTTTTACATTCTAATTAAAAGTATTCTTAGAAATATTTTCAAGAGATATTATATTCATAATAACACAAATAAATTAAAAGACTTAAGGGGACTTACTTGGGGAGGAATAAACAATGATGAATCCCATATTATTTTATGGAAAAAATACTTACATCTTTGTTAATTCAACATTGAACATTAAAAAAAAAAAAAAAAAAAAAAAAAAAAAAAAAAAAAAAAAAATTAAGATTCTTTATCGATGTGTAAGCTTAAAACTTTCTGAAGATAACTATGAGTGTTTTAAAGTTTATGCTAAAATTTCAAAAAATGCGAAAAGTGAAGAAAGTACTCTTTACTCGTTTTTGGAGCTTACAGAAGAATAAAAAACTTAACTATCTACGTGCTGAAAAAAATATTTTTGAAATTTCCAAATTTAGATGAACAAGAAGGATAAGTATTTTTCTCTATAAGATAATATGGGATTCCTGTTTGTTTCTATTCTACCAGATAAATCCCGTTAAGATTTCAGGTTTTCATTTTCCTGCCATGTCTTCGTGCAAAGTAACGGGCCTTCTGCTATAATGTAGAAATATTAAACAACATATATGAGGAAGATTACAATTTCTGTATTTTACAAATAATTTTCTTTTGTTAAAATATGATTGTCACTGAAAATGAATGCAATTTTCTGGCCTGCTCATTTTAGATCTTTGTCAGGAATAAATATGGCATTGTAATTAAATATGACACTGGCAGAGTAATTCTTCTTATTTTTGACATAGTTCAAGTCAAAAGTAGTAAAACTTAGCTACTGGCAACACATATAAATATTTCTTTGAAAATGATGTGTTTAAAGTTTTTGTAAAAATTGAGTACACTTTTATAATGTCGTTTTCCTAGCTTCTGCAAGTTAACAAAAAAAAAAAAACAAAAAAAACCTGAATATTGTAGTGAATTTGAGCTAAATTTTTTTATTTAAGTTACATGAAATTTTTTTTCATTTAAGTAAAATTAAAATGTAAGATCTAAAAATAAAGAAAACAAGAATGTAAATATACATATGTTGATTTGTAGTATTATCTAATGGTTCTATATATATATATATATATATATATATATATATATATATATATATATATATATATATATATATATATATAAGAATAAAATTATTATTATCCTATCATACGAATGCCAAGAAATGACATATAATTGTATAAAAATGAGTTTATTATTAAGCTCTTCAAAATTTAATAATTTCCATAGTAAATTCCTTATTCTCGAATAGAAAATAAAGTTACTTCTTGATATTTTCAATTGTTTTTAAAGGATAACTTCAAAATATCACATTTTGTTGTATTCATCGGTGTATATCTGTAGTCTATAATAGATAAAAAACAAATCGTGTTAAATTACATTTATTCTGTTCAGCTAGTTTCGTATAATAAAAAAGTATATTTAAATACATTATTTGAAAAATGAAGAGAAAAGAAAAAAAAATCTTGCTTCAATTAATTTTTACTAATATGGTTGATAGTCAGAATCAATTTCCCTAGATAATATGAAAAATATAGGAGTGAAATGCATTCTTATTAATAAAATATCTCCTCTGGAAAATAATATTTTTATTTTTGACTGATTTTTTTCTAAATATTCTCCTTAAAAGATGTTTTTCTCCCACTCTCTTTTTTGTAGTCGTTAAAATACTTAAAAAAATGTGTACTTAATTTAATATTTTATGTATTAAAATCCTACGAATTGTAAGTAATATTTTAACACTTCAGATAAGGTTAAGCATAAATGCTGAAAAATTTTTAAAAAGAAAAATAAAATAAAATAAAGAAAATGTGAGAGAGAAATCCTTTAAAAAAAGTACACTATTTAAAAAATATTAATTTTATAATGAGATTTAAATAATAAGAATGTGCTCTATTCCCACATGTTTAACATTAATGAATGAAACTCGAGTTTTGCTTGTCCAACTCTCTTAATTAAATAATTTATTTTTTATAAGTTTGCAATCAAACTCTCAAAATATTTTGTATTCAATCAAACAAATTGAATTTCTATTATTTTTTGTGTTAATTCATATTAAAGATTATTGAAATGCATTTAAAACTAATTTTATGCTGTATCAGTAGTCTAACAGGAAATTTAAAATTAAAAGTAATCCAACTTTTGCTAGGATTAATAAATGAATAACGTTTGGCATTTTCTTTTATTATCAAATGTTGGATGTTTTGGAATTTAACCGTATGAATAATGGTCATAAAATAAAAAATAATAACAATCTTCAATTACAGAAGCATTATTATTATTATTGCTTTTGATTTTATTTTTAATTTAGATGAAAATGTTAGAACTTAATTGTTTACCCACGAACATGGACTTAATTATCAAGTCAGTGCTCTGTCATATCGGCATTGTTATTATTTCGTTTGACTTTCTCTTTTCCTTCAGATTAAAATTTTTGATAGCCTAGAACTTCACCATGTAGCGATATATGGACAAAAAGTTACAGTACGAGTTTAATTATAGCGATATCATTAGTGTTGTTGGATTTAAAAAATGTTTCTTTTAGATTAAAATTTTAAAATATACGGACAAAAAGTTACTGAATGAATGCTCAATGATTGAGGCATTTTTATTATTATTTCTTCTGGCATTTTTTATAAACTTTTTTCTTTTAAATAGAAATTTTACACATTCCGGAATTTAACCATTGAGAGGTACACAGACCTAAAGTAATCAAATAAATTCAAATATTGCAACATTATCAGTAAGGTTCCACTGGAACACGTTTTTAAGGCTGAATTTCGGTGATCTTCCTATTTTCTGCCAAAAATAAAACAAAAACCAAAAAGTCCAAAAATTTTTTTAAAGTAATTAATACATACATAAATATACATAATTAATTACTTATATTAAATATAATTAATTAATTAATTATATATTTTTATTAAATATGCATAACTATTAACTAATTATACGTCTATCCTAAGTTGACTGTCTGTTTTTTACAACCAAAACTTTTTACTTTCATGTAAAATATAACGTAATAAATTCATCCATGAAGCAGAAAGATTTCCTAATTTTATGAATTCCATTTAATTAAAAATATTTTATTTTTAGGTTTTCATACCACGATTTATCTTTCATAATGCTTAGTAAATGATCATCTGTTATATCAGAACTTTCTGAAAGAGTATTCCAATACTTTTGCGATTTCAAACTAAAAATTTCCTATCACTGTGAAATCTGCAGCTTTTAATGAGCACGTGAAAAAGTTTAATCATATATGCGTTGCTTACTTTATAATTTGCATCCACAGCTTGAATCAGTTATGACTAATAGTTATAGTCAATGAAGTTAATAGCAATAAATATTTTTGTTTGAGACGATACAGCTCAAATCGATGATTAATATTGGAAATTTCCGAAGATTGAAAAGAGATTTTTGAAATACAGATAGCCCTGCCTATTTCAGTCGACGAATTTGCAAAACTCAGATTTTGAGCCGAAAACGAAAACGAAAGGAAATTTTCGATCCATCTCTAAATTTCTTTTAACATTTTCTCTTTGATTTACAAATTAAAATTTCCTATGATTTATAATTTAAACTGCTACATAAGTACAAGATAAAACGTTATCAAAATCAATACTGAATTATTGTGAGTATTTATGAAAAAGTACTCAGCAGAAATTTCAATTTGTAATATATTTGGACGTATTCGAGAAACAGGGTCTGTAACTTACTTTTATCACACAGGTAGGCAACATTCTACTTTTACATCAGAGCATATTAATTTTGAAATAGCTGAGTACTGATACTGAAAGTCAAGTTTTACCTTTGCAGTACTAAGTCCTTTCATAATACAACTGCAAAGAGTAAAATGTCCAACGAAAACGGAAAAGCATTGACTAAATCAGTTATTTTTTTTACTTTTAAGATCATCAAGTATTTTTTCGGCCAATCTTTAGTAAAAGCAGACAACAAAAGAAAACAGGAATTATTCAAATGCGTTTATATTTTAAATTTCAATATAAAAGAAAATATCTTATTCGCAAAATTATTTATTTTTTGTATGTGCAAATTTATTTATGTATCAAAAAATTATTTCTTATTACTATTTTATTCTTGTTTTGGTGATTTAAAATAAATTTAATAATCTATTCAAACATAAAAATTTCAGTCTATTAAAAAAAATTACTTTATGGCTTTTCTCTTTTTCTTATTTACATTTAAAGTAACTTTTTGGTGCATGATTTACTTTGAAGTTAAGTTTGTTTTTAAACTTTAAAACTTTTTTTTTTGTTTAACGTGAAGTGAAATATTTAAAACGTTATTTAAAGTAGGTTGCACATTTAACATAATTTAATTTGCTCAATCATATTTAGAAACACTCGAAGCTGAATATTTTTTGATGTGGTTATTTTCTCAACCGTATATAAAGGTGTAGATTTTCTTCTATTAAAAAATACTGTACGAAAAATTTTCAACTATAAAACGCTTGTCTGTTACAAATAGAATCAAAATACGCTTATTTATACAGCAAAAATTGTAATATTTCCGTAACAATATTTTTTGTTAATTAATATAATTATTCTTGTAAATATTTTGCAAAAATTACTCTAACTACCGATTTATTAAATCAGTTTAAATAATTTTTTTTTCTAAAAATCTAATTATTATTATAGATGTTGATCTGGATATCTCAGAGAATAACGTAAATAATTATCCAGGTGAAACAGTTTTTTTATTTATAACTTGGGATATAAAGCATTAATAATGTTGTGAAATACATTAATTGAAGATCATAGTAATACAATAAAATAAATTAAAATATTGATGTTGCTTTTTAGAAGCAATATAAACTAATGTTAAAACAACTTGTAGTTTAACTTTCATATGTAAACAGAGTATGTGTTATAGGAACATTTTTAATTAAAATACCAAAGTAGGTAAAATTTAAATGCGTTTTTTGGAGTTTTAACGAATTCAGTTCTGAAGCTAAAATAATAATACAAATACTTATTCATTTTTTTGAAGCAAATTGAAATTGTAAATCACAAATAAATAAATAAATAAATAAATAAATAAATATCTTCTCTGAAATTGATCTTTTAGGTACTTAGTAATTTAGGTTGAAAAATATGGATCTAAAACTACAACCCCCCGTAAAACATCAAGTTAATAACCATTAACCCAAATTAACGCAATTACAAATTTAAGTGCTTAAAACAAGTAAATAAGCTACAAGTCCTCAAAAAGTTATTGAAAATATTTGAGCTAAAATACTTGTGAATATTTATGCCTTTCTTGGTCACACTGTCTTTTGGACATTTTTAGGCATTTTGCTGACTCAGATGAAAATGACATTTATTTTATGAAGGATTCAGCTTAGATGCAGGCATTTATTTGTTTGTTTACGACGAAAAACTCATTCAGCTATTAAAAAAATAATGTAAAAATTAAAAAAAAAAAAAAAAAAAAAAAAAAAAATCAAACATAGTATTTATAAGTAAAAGAACAGAGGTTCCGAATAGGGACCTAGCGATCAAAGAGACTAATGTAAAATGACACAAATAATAACTAAAAGATTTGATAATACCTATTTTTGAATAGAAAATACATCGTTTGAAGTATTTCAATTCACGTTGAATCATCGAAAAATAGAATAAAATAAATTAAAAATTTTAAAAATAAACTTAAAGTAACTTTCATATAAAACATAAACCAAAAAGTTATTTTAAATATAAATAAGAACAAGAGAAAAGCCAGAAACTTATTTTTTCATTTAGAAACTAAATATTATAACAGAGGAGTGTTTCCTCTGTCACACATAGGATCACAATACATTTATTCTCACTGGTCTTAATTGTTCTTAATGTTAAGAATTGTGAGATTTCCATACCATTATTCTTTGTTAATTAGTAATTCTATCCATAAATAGCTAGTAGCAAATTTTCCAGTTATTAATTGTGTTAATTTACATTAAATCTCGAAAAGACACATTTAAATTTTGCCTGCTTTGGCATTATAATCAATGCGTTCACATAACTCATACTCTGTTCACAGATGAAAGTTAAAAACAAGTTTTTTTTAACATCAATTTATATTGCCTCTAAAAAGCGACACAAACACTTTTATTTATTTTGTGGCTTAGTATGATCGTCAAATAATGCATTCCACGACAATGTTAATGCTTTGTATTCCGAATTTTGAATAAAAAAATTGCTTTACTTGGATAATTATTTGCGTTTATGCCTGAACAACATATATAACAATAATTTGATTTTTAAATATATTTTTAATTGAACCTTATTTAATAAATTGATAATTCTTTTGTCAAAATATTTACAACAATAGTTAGATTAATGAACAAAAAATACTACTATTTAAATCTCACATTTCTTATAAGAGCAGTGTAAATAAATGTATTGTAATCCTATGTGTAACAGAGAAGTGTTTTGTAATTTCAATTCGTATAACACTTTTTAATAAAAGATATACCTAGGAAAAAGGTTGAGTAAATTACCACATAAAAAAAATATTGAACTTCGACCTGTGCCTTCTAAATGCGATTGAGCAAATTATTTTGTATGAAAAATCGAAACGAATTTTATTAGCAGATGAATTAAATAAATTTTACATTAAATTTTCTTAATTGATACTAAAAATTATTGTCAGGATATTAAAAATTTAAAATATGCGTAAACTATGTTTATATGATCAGTGCATTTTCAACAAAAAATTCGTTATTTTGTATTAATTATTGGAGAATTGTATATTATTTTTTAATTATCTTTTTGTGGTTTATCAAGAATTATGAAACATAAAAGTATTCATAAATATTAATATTTTTATGTTTTAAAATTATCGCGACAATCTAAGAAGAACTAGTAATTTACGAATACTAACACTTTAATTTTCTTAATAACTTATAGTATTTTCCAATAATCTACGAACGCAAAATCTAACTTCTAAATATTTTTTCAGTGATTTATAACAAGCTTTAAATACATAATATATCCACATACAAATTATCTTTTTTATCATTTGGTTATTTTAAGTTAATTTAAGCTGTTTCCAATCTAATGTTCGTTTTTTAATTACAAATAAAACTGTTTGGTTAGATTTTTCTTGCAACAATTTTGTATTTAAAGGTTTGCAAAATTCTGAAGTGTGTTGATGTTTTAATATAAATATTAAAACATTTTGAAAAATCAATTTCAGCTTTTACGCTACTTTTTAAGTTAATTAATTTGAACCCTTAACAGTGCTGTCTATCACATGTGCTAAGAGGGTGAGGGAGGGAGGGAATTCAGAGAAAATTCACACATTTCTGCAATCATTTTGAAAAAGAAATCTATAAACAAAGACGATAATTTTATTTTCTAGCATATTAATCTAATAGTCCTTTTGTTAAGCTATTATATTATGTCTTGATTTCTAAGTTAAAAGAGTCTTTTTAAAAATATCTAGATAAATTTTGTTCCATTCTTCGACAACAATCTTCGAGAGTTCATCCAATGTTTTGGAATTCCGCTTATAAAGAGCTTGTTTTATAAGTGAAAATGCGTAATAATTCATTAGAAACACGTCGAGGGACTTGGGTGACATGTATTTAAATGGAATAGCCTCCATTTGGGTTTTCTTTTGCATTTTTCTTAACGTATAGCAGTATATTTAAAGATATGGCTGCTAGCCTCGGAATACAACGTGACAAAGATTGTTTGAATGATAGAATTTTTTTTTTTTTTTTTTTTTTTTTTTTTTTTTTTTTTTTTTTTAACATGTGCTAAAACATATTTATGATAGAAATCCGAGTTAATGTTATGGTTATTTTTCTATCTTCCTTATTTTAAGATTCTGTTATTAGATAATCTCGCAATAATCATAAAACTTTTAGGGAAAAAATTCCTCGTTTTCTCTGAATTGCATTTTAAGTTTTTTTTCTCCTCTGAATACACATTTGATGCATTTTTTATCTTTTTCCCAGTCAAATGAAACTTTGTTGTTTCACTCCTTTTTTATTAATTATATCACTTATTTTATGTGTAGAAATATTTAAACCATACCTTTGAACTGTTTATATATATATATATAGAACCATTATACGATACTACACTTTAACATCAAAATATAGGATATCAAACTCAAGAAGACAGAAGAGTTGACAAATATTGGAACAGGTATGAAGTATTAGAAATGTGGTATTTGGCTCGTTAACAAGGGTAATACCAAATAGACACATCAATTGCGATTAATTTCTGAATATATGTATATAATTTAATGGGATGTACGAGGGCAATTCGGAAAGTAACCTCCGTTTATCAATTAAAAAAAAAAAACTAATGAAAGGAAACATGTTTTATTACTCACGTGTGAAAGACACGTTTTCCAGCTACTTCTCAACATAATTGCCATATTAATTAAAACAATTATCATAAAGGTAAATCAGCTTTGAAATTCCATCGTCACAGACTCCTGCCGCAGGCCTATTCAACTGCGATTATTTTTAAATTCAACTTGCACCACTCTTTCAATCCAAAGAATTTTAACATATTCTTTTATTCATACTGACAAATTCCGAATTGCTCTCGTAATATTTTACTTGACCCACTATTTTTTAAAACATTTTTGGTAGTACATTTATCAGAAAATTATAAAGAAAAATATGTCAAAATTCTTTGGATTGAAAGAGTGGTGCGAATTGAATTTTAAAATAATCGCAGTTGAATAGGCTGGCGGCAGAAGTCTGTGACGATGGAATTTCAAAGCTGATTTACCGTGATTACATTTAGCTGATTAATTGTTTTTATTAATACGGCAATTATGTTGAGAAGTAGCTGAAGAACGTTTCTTTCATACGTAAGTAATAAAACATGTTTCCTTTCATTAGTTTTTTTTTTTAAATTCATAAACGGAGGTTACTTTCCGAATTGCCCTCATATTTCTCTACGTAGCGCGCAAGTAGCTTCCGATTCGTTGTTTATTTTCCAGCGACATTTAAAAACAAAGATTATTTTAAATGATGAAGACGATGATTAAATCTTATGCCGAATTGATGCGATACGTACATCTATATTTTTCCTATTTAAATTTTATTCATGGAGAAGGTCAAAACTGTTGAATAAAAAAAGCGTGATCACCTTCTTTATCATTACGTTTTTCTGTCTTTATAAAGAGAAAATACTGGGAATTCGTGAAAAAAATTCAACTTTTGATTTTCGCCGGATTTGTGTGTTTTAGAAAGCTCTTGATACGATTTGACTATATTCAGAAATGTCTGTCTATGTGTATATACCATAAACGTTGCGAATGTTCCATACCAAGAATTAAATTTAATAGAACTTTAGATTAAGTTTATCTTGATACAAATTGATATTGATTAGTTTTTGGTGCAAATCGTTTTACAGGTGGCACTGCTGTGCTGCATCTTTGGCGATTTCCTCAATAGTTCTATCTCAATAACTAATGCACGGATTTTCATTAACATTACACTGTTAAAAATCATGTCTTAGTTTGAACCAAATTCTGGTGCTCAATATCTGCCACTGTAAGATGGTGAAATCTTGAATCAATATTTGGAGCTCCTGTTGAAACATAGTTCCAATACTTGGAACGAGGTTGAAATAGGAAAAGGTAAATGTTGGTACGAGATTTCCCCCATCTTATGGTGGCAACTATTGAGCACCAAAATTTGGTTCAAACTAAGACAAGATTTTTAACAGTGTAGATTCAGTTTTGCCTTGATATAAAGTGTTTCTAATTAATTTTTAAGTGTAAATCGCCCAATAGGTGGCAATGATATGTTTCATTTTTCTCAAGTTCCGCAATAGCTCTATCAAGAACTAATGCACGGATTTTCCTCAAACTTCAGGTTAAATTGTACCTTAATATAAATTGATGCTGATTAGGTTTTGTTGTAAATCGCCGAACAACTGCTGCTAGGCTACATTTTTCACGGTTTACGCGTTAGCTATATTTCAAAAACTAATGTACGAAATTTAATCAAGCCTCATATTCTGTTGCACTTTCATGTAAACAGATCCTTATTAGGTTTTGATGTAAGCTGTCACTTTATGCTATTTGGATTGGTAAGTTTGGTGGCGTGTGTTTGATAAAGTGGTTGGGTGCCAAAATTCGATGTTTTGTTTGAAAGGTGTGATGCTTATATATCCTTTTCAATAAATTTATACCTTTAAAATCCTCATGAGATGGGCCTATTTTATCATTTTCCTTTATTTTTGGGATTGTGGTTTCGAATTCTGAAGTGTTAATTATGTATGAGATAGAACTTTTTTTTTTGGGGGGGGGGTGTGGCACATGAAACTAGTGTAAATTTTTGAATGCATTTATGTAGCAACATTATACTTTCATGTAAAGAAAAACATTATTTCTTTTATTCTTTCTTATTTCGATCGTAACTTCTGAGGTCCTGTTAGATGAGTGACTGACACATTTTTCTACAATACCTCAAGGCAGTGTTTCTAAGTCGTTTAGGTGCACTTGGAGAGAAGCAGTGTTGTGGTTAGTATTGTCAGGTCTATTAACTTAAAAATTGGGACAACTTTTAAATTGGGGCATACAAATGTAGCAAACCATATAAAAACTAAATCCTATTGTAAACATAAGCGTTTCATTTGTGTCCATAATAAGCGTAAAGTTGTATTTGATAAGACAAAAACCTTTTTAAAACGAAATCTTTCTTCTGTCCCTTTTTAGCACGCCTTAGCTAGATGTAAAATGAACACAACAATCGCTTACAATCTAATCTATGAGAGCGAAATCGCGGAGACAGTGAAATTTTTATTTATAACAAAATTTCGTTATTAACAGGTTTTGTTTCACAGAATTTACTAAATATGAAACAGAAAAATAGGTCAAAGTAGTTTAAAAGTTAAAACAAAAATATCCATTTTGGGCAGTTTTTCATCTAGGAAGATAGATTTGTAGGTATTCCTTTTAGAAAAACTGCAAAAAATTTACGTTATAGACAGATTCTGTACCGTCAACCGGGATTAACTTGGGCCACTTTGACATGGTTCCATTAACATTTCCAATAAAAATGAATATATATCATACATAAAAAAATATTATATATGATTTTTCAACGTCGAAATTGAGTTTCAAATATTTAAAGTGAAATAATGAAGCAAACTTTATGGATTTAAAGTACTACTTGGGTGGAACCAATTTTCTTTGTGCTTTTCATGATTTTTTTTTTTTTTTTGGTCTTTTTTTAGGATCTAGATTTCACTAAATAACAATAATATTGTTTAAACTGTACAAAATTAGCATCCGCACCGAAAAAAAAAAAATAATTTTAGACTTAAAACATAACTTTTTAAAATCATATCTAGCATAAAAAATGTAACCTCTGTTACCAGACAGTATTTGCTTAGTTTATGATAGAAATACTTTAACAAAGAATATAATTTTTATATTTTACTTTAGCAAATATGTCCTTTAGTTCAAAACACTACTTTTAGAAAGATGAATAATAAATAAAAAAAAATAATCATCATTACATGTGTAATTTTATCTCGTTTAGAAAAAAACTAAGTTAAAGTTCATAATTATCACTTTTTTTAGTTTTAAAGAGAAGATTTTTTTAATTGAATTTAAAGTACATAAATTATTCTTTGTTTTAAATACATTTGGTTTATTATCGGTTTACAATTATTAAATGAAATAGAAAAATTCTTCATGTGACAGAGGTTACAAAAATTTATAATATGTAAACAAACTAACTTTTCAGCAACTAACAAAGACACACTGAATAAATGTGACATACTAATTATATTTTCCAGAGAGATTTCCACAAACTTTTAATGCTGCAATTATTTTTCAAATACTTCAACAGTGAGAGAAAACTTGTTAACGAATCTGTTTCCTTTCTGTACTACAGTTAGCATGGGCAAAATTTTGATTCCGTAGAGGTTTCACCAATGTATCTTTCATTATCATTTCATACAGTTTTCTCATTATTGCAAAAATTTTCGATCGGGAAACTCTTGTAGCCGAAACAATGACAGAGATCACGTTTTTCACCACAGAAACAGCTGACATCCCAATACTTAATGATTTTAGGGTTTTGTACTGTAGTAATTTGATGTATGTTCATAGTATCATTTACAGTAGGTAAACCATCAGGCAAAGCAGCTTGTTCTTTTTTGTTTTCTTAGGAGACATTTTTAGATCGGGAAAATACCACAAATAAATAATACTTACTAATGCAAAAACAAATATAAAAAGTGATAAAAATGATAGGTAAATTTGGTACTATGAATAAATATGTAGATATTATTGCCATAACATCTATATTCAATTATAAAATGTAACCTCTGTTAATTGTATGTAACATCTGTTATGGTAACAAAGGTTACATTTAAGGAAAAACAATTTTCTTTCTTAAATAATAATATTCTAAACAATATTTATGTTACTTAAATAAACTTATTTTACTTAGAGTTTTGTAATTTAAAAAGAAATTTTATTTTTAAAACATTATTTAAATCTAAAATTGGAGTAATAGAAGTTACAAAGGGAAAAGACACTCACCTTAGAACTTGATAATACTGCTCTATACTCTAAACATGTGGCAGACAAAGGGAAAATGACACTTGTATTCTATTCTAGAAAGTTCTTTGAGCAATATAGATTAGTAGCGATCTCTAATAGACAAAATTTTTATTCTTTATTCTGCTAAATGTAAATAAAGTAACAGAGGTTCCATTTTCATGGACAAATGTTAAATTTAACTTACACAGATAAAAAATACATATCTTAATTCATTACTACAAATTTATAAAACTACTATATCTGTTAATTAATAAAAATAGATAAATATTGTTTTGTTCATAATATTTAGAATTGTAATCTGTTTGAAGTTTTCTCTCTAGTTATTTGGACAGCTAAATTTCATAGCTAAGAATAGATAAATTGCATAAATTGTGCAATAATTACAATAAAATTGGCTAGATCAAATTTTAGACTAATAAAAAATAATTTTTTCTGGAAGATGGCTTAAAAATTTTTGCAATTTCTTTGTATATTTAATGAAAAAAAAAAATTTAAGTTTTGGACATGAAAAGCAAATGCATTTTTGGTTTCACCCACTTATTATTATTATTATTTTTTAATCATCTTTTAAAATTTTGAATAAAGAAGCCCCCATATTCGCTTATTTTCATATAAATTGAATGTATTTCATATATTCGATTATTGAAACCTCTTGTAATAGGAGCAGCTAATGAATTCGCACTGCAGACTGGATAAACAAATATTTTTCTAACATGGCATTTCTAAGAAACTGAGCTTGCTTTGGGCCAACCAGGCCTGGTGCAAAGTAGCCCCGAAAATTAGTTTTCATGATAGTTTTATTAGAACGTAAACATTACCTGTCAAAATAAAAAGTTGAAGGAAAAACTATGATCACACATGTGTTACAAGTTTCTAAAAGTGTTTCTAAATTTAACAAGATGCTAATTTTAACACTTACCTTATTTGTCGAAGAATAAAAAACTTTTTTATATAAAGGAACAAACCCGCATGGACCAAAGTAGCCCCAGTTGAACTTATTTATAGACTTTTCTATTCGATACGGACCAATGAATAGTCGGGTACAAAACGAAATTAAAATTTGTGCCTCATGAAGAATCGTAAATTTTGGTATTTCTTGCAGTAGTTACGTGGGATAGATTTTGGAGCCTCTAAAAATCAGCACACCAGGAAAATAGTCGTTGACGAACCAGAGGATGTACGTTATAGGTTCAGTCTATTTGCATAAAAGTATAGGGTTTAGCTTTATTTGAGAAACAGAGAGTGTACAGTTTCTAAGTAGATGGAATATATCACCGTATACCTTTTCGTTACATAAAACTGTTATTACACGAGGGGTTAAGGTCATTTCAAATTCCTGGCTTCTCCATGTTATCCTGTGGGTCTAGGGGAGTCGCTTGGAAAGCAAGCGATTCTCTTGTGTCGAAGCGTCTTTGATGCCTGCTAAGAAACGAGTAGTCAGTAACAGACAATCAAATGCTTGTAAAACCGGATGATGGTAAAGTCCTTTCTAGTACAGTCAATGAAATGCTTAAAAAACGAAAAAGTGCAGGTGATTTTTATCGCTTGAAATTTTTACGTGTAATAGTATTTTAACCCTGCTAGTTGAGGTTCGAGCTGAATGACACCAGAAGCACCAGAGGCACAGGATGAACTAACTAGAGGCAGTAAGAGAAAATAAAGACTTTAGTTAACCCTTTATCTACCGACGGTACTTATAAGTACCATTAAAATTACTTATTATAAAATTCTTTTAATACGTCTATTTGCTGTAATACTGTTTGGAATGAGTTACAGATACATTACTTTATCTTATTCCAAAAGTGTTATTGGATATACAAAACAAAAATATTTTTAAAAGGATGTTTTCTTTTGCCTTTCTGTCTTTTCAGCTTTCTTGGCGCTGAAATAGGGGGATGGGTATTTTTTTAATTTGGAAATATTTCTATATTTATATTGTAAAAAAATCATATTTGTACATTTTATAATTCTACAAAATGCTAAGAAAACAATTTAAAATAAAAGATTTGAGTAGAGTTATAAATATTGCTTAAAATCCCTGTAAATTAAAATTTAATCAATCCTTCTAAATACTTCAAATCTTCTAAAATCCTTCAAAAATTTATTAAATGATTGTGTAAGGCTTTTAATTTAGTTTGAACAGTTTACGTAAAATGATTTAGAATGTAAAATTTTCATGAATTCATAATGCGGTAGATAAAGGGTTAAATCAGCTTTAATCCCTTGGCGATTAAAGACACGTTTATGCGACACGTATACGTGTCGCATAAAGAATCCTCGTTTATACCTACCAATAAAATTTTCCTGTAAAATTTACCTCATTTATTCGGAGCATTTTCTCGATTAAATAAGGCACAAATTTCTGTATTTAGAAACTGGTGACAAACATAAAAAAAAAATCATAAAAGGCTCTCGTCGCAAAGGGGATAATGAGCATGCTAGGAAGGATGAGGGAGGCGCCATGGGAAATTTCCCTTGTTTGGAAAGAGACATTCCACAAAGAAAAAGTTGAGAAACACTGTTTTGGAGTGGTTTTTCTAAATCTTGCAAGGAAGGTCTCCATACGGGCATATCCCGAAAAATCTGAAAAAATTACAGAATGTTCTTCTTGTGTGGATATATACATTTATAAAAAAAAATTCTGCGGAACCTCCATTCGGTATCCGTAAAAGTAATGAAAATTTCGTTACTTGGCGATTTATCGTCGGCTGGCGACGGAATGTAATTTCGAAAACTACTTTATGTCAAATGCACTTCAAGAAAAAAAAAGTTTCATGTTGAACTTGTTTTGATAAATTTAATTCAAATAATTTTAGTTTTGTAAGTTTTGGTTTGTTTTAAGTATAATTTTGTTATATTGATATTTATATGGATTTATATTCAATTTTAATCATCAAAATTTGAGATTTAAAACGAAGTTCATAATTTAAATTTATTAAATTTGTTTCAAGCTCAAAGTCCAATTGAGAATTGTCGATTAGATTTTGTTGCTATGGAAACATCTGGCGTTATGAAACATTTTTGAATGCGCTTAAATGTATGAAGATAACTTTTGTCAATATGATTTTTTAATCTATGAAAACATTTTTTTTTCCAGTGATTAATTAAATAACTACTTCAACAAATAATATCTATATGTGTAATACAATATGTATATATATGTATATAATATATTAAAGTCTCTCATTGTTTATGTTTAAATTCTTTAAATACTTTTTACACACACTCTAAATATCCAACAGTTTTGAGTTGTAATCTAATGGCTTGCTTTTGGCGAGGAAGATAGCTGCTCACCAAATCGAGTGACGGTTTCGTCTTTTCACGCCAAATATTCGAAAATATTTTATTTTTTCACATACTTTCTACTGTGATTCCGCCGCTTATTTTGACTGATCCTTTTTTACATTCATAAGTACTTTAATTAGTATTTTTTACATAACACTCTGAGTATGAGCAATATTGGGACTTTCCTTGTTAGCTCAACAATGCAAAACTTTCTGACACATTTTCCGACTCATTTTTAAACGCAAATGCATGGAAAGAGCATGAAAATTGAAGCAATTTAAAATTGTATTTCATGTTTTGATAAATAAGGTTACTTATCGAATTAAAAGTACTTTACGTCATTTGATGACCGTTTTTTCTTTTCAATGTTACATCAGAAAAATCTGTTTAAAACATCCATTTTGACATCCCCCCCCCCCGAAAGATCTTTTGCTTTACCAAAAAGATGAAAACGTATTTCGATTACATAGTTTCTGAACAACCACACCTGTCAACGACATGCGTTTCCGAACAAAAATGAATGAAAAAAAAAGAATTAAAACGATTGAAAAAAGTTACCTGTCAATTTCATGCGTTTCCGAACATAAATGAATTAACTAGTCAGGTGTGAAATTCCAGAAATTTTCTTCTATCTCATACATGTTAATATTACCTAGAAAAGGCAGAATAGCGGCGTCACCGGTTAAGTGATTCACACCAAAATCTCAGCAACAACTTATGGAAACTTCTAACTGAATCTATAGTTTGAATGAAAATCCGTGCTTTAGTTTCTGTGGTAGAGCTATTGCAGAAATCTTTTTCAAGAATCTAATCCTTTCTACTTGTAAAGATAAAAGAAAGTAAAACGTACCAGATTGAGAACAGCTTTAAGTTGAATATTGCTGTTTAAGACTATAATAGGAAAGTGATTATAATTATTACTTTTGTTTAAATTAAATTTTTTGTGCAATCAGCTATGGATTTGAAACTTTTAAAAATAAATATTTCTTCATATTTAGTCAATATGCTAATTACATAGTTGAGTGGGCTTTCACAACATTTCTAGGAATGCATATTAAAAAATTTGACGAGCTCTTAACAAAAATAGATTTAACCAAAAATTATGGAAATTGATGAACTGTTATTCTACACTAAACGATATTCACAACAATGTGAAACCGTTTAAGCAAAAATAAATAAGTAAATAAAATAAAACAAAATGAATCACATTCCTCTGATGATGCAAGAATATTCGTAAGGATGATAAAAGGGTTTTTCCATTCAAACAAAGTCTCTATCTTGCAGAGACATTTATTCCACTATCTGAAAATTATAAACTTCAGCAAAAGCTTTTTTTTTAATACTTGGGATTTCATCCAATTTTATTTACTGTTTTAAAATAAAAAGTTATCAATAATTTTGACACTGCAAAAAAGTTCGTAGATTTCACAAGATTTCAGAAAACGGATAATACATTTATTTTAATAACTCGAATAAAAATTCAAAATAAAATTTTTAACATCGGAATTAATCAAAATACATAGTAAAATAAATATATTTGTTTACACAAGCTACTATCCTGATTTTTTTAATCATATGTCATTGATCAAAAGATTTAGGAAACAATGAAAATGATTCAAAAATTAATATTTAATGAGATTTTCCAAATTGAAGTCATTTGGAGTTCCATCGTTGATAAAAAGATATTTTATTGAGTATCAGCAGCTAGATTATTACCACTGATACATTATTCAAATGATAGAAGAATACGCGGAATATTAAAGTAAAAAAAGGAGTAATTGCTTTTGGAGATCGCCGTAAAATAAAATTACCTAGAAGTTGTAATATTTTTAAAATACTATCGCGCTAAAAATCTTTCTTTTATCACCTTTTATTATTTGAACGGCAATTAAGAGACAAAATTACGCATGAAAAAATTAAAATAGAAAGTTAAATAATTAAATGCTTTCTTTTCTAAGTATTCTAATTTTTGATTAAGTTACCTCTACAACACGATTTGTCTTTTAACAACAATGATAATAAAAAAACTTGAACATAAAATGTTTATCATAAAAACACGACTTTATACTTTTTATGGAAGACTTTTATGATAAATCAATAATAAATCGTTCTTTTCCGCTTTTTTCTCCACTATTTGAGTTAAATAGATTCTTTTTATTATATATCAGAGAATTTTGTAGTGGCAATTTTTCAAAGTTTTTAATTAATTTTTACTTTTTAGTTTCACTTTTCTCTTTTAAAACTACATAAAATTGTCATTTGCCGTTTTTTGAATGTCAGATATCATCTAACCTCAGAGATCAAAACTTTCGAAACTTAGTTTAATCCAATAAAAATTTTTTGAAATGGCTTTCAATTTTTTCAGAAAATAGTTTAATATTGTGAAATTCTATTTATTGAAATTGCTAATCTTCTTTTGATATGAAATTTAATTATAGAATGTGTCAAATTTTAACGTTAGATCCAAACTTTTAAAGCATTACGTGTATCAAATACAGCTGATACATTTTCCAACTACATGGCTAGAAAATGATGTTATTTCAAAGCGTACATTTCAGAGGCTTCTTTCTAGAACAGTGCTAAGAGGATCAATAATTAAAATGATTTTATTCAAGAATATATTCATTGTTTATAGGTGAGGAAAATGACATCTCAAAACTTTTTTGGAAATACAGTGGAACCTCCCATTAACACGTTAAGTACAACGCCAGTCATCGTTGGCTGACATTAAACTTTCAGTTACGGCCGAGTCAGTCATCGATGATTGATAATCCAAAATATGATATAAAACAAAAAATAGTAATTACGAAAAATTTATTTGAAATTTACTCAACTTTTGTTTGTTACAGCATTATACTTTCTTAATAATTCCTTAAAACGATATATTTTTATGTTCACAAATGTATTGAAACTACTATAAATCACTGAATTTCACTATGATCACGTTAAAACAGAGTATTCGTAGCATTTTTTTTATTCATTTACAGAAACATACAAAATGAAATCGTTTTCAATGCTGTCTTTGCGAAATAATTGGTGGAGAGTATGTTTTAAAATTCGGTATGCGCTTTTAAATTTAATTAGTATTTTGCATATTACTCTTTATCTATAAATTCTGTACCTCATATACAGGGCTGAACATAAGCATTCCTATACCATTTTCCTTATTAGAGGAAATTGCTGAAGGGGAATTTTCAACTGAAATATGTGTATCTCTTAAATGAACTAAATTTTGGAATGCATGTTGTTAATAGATACAAATCTCTATATCATTCACAGGGCTGCTCAGGGCCGTGCGAAGGGAAAGTTGCGCCCGGGGCAAAGTCTCAATTTGGCGCCCCCCTGAACGTTTTCTTTTGACAATCTAAAAATGACGTTGGTAGTATAAATTTGGCTCCCCTAAATTTCAGCGCCCGGAGCAACCGTCCCTTTCGCCCCCCCCCCCCTTTCGCACGGCGCTGGGGCTGCTAAATAATTCGGATAATTTTCCGAATTTAATTTGATTTGATTCGATTGTAGATGGGAACAGCTGAAATTCCGTTTTCAAATATGCTATACATTTTTATGTGGTGAAATGAGTAAATTAAAGTGAATCGTAATATTTTAATTTTTTAAACGGTGCAGTTTTGTTGCATTATTCTGAATGTCTTGGAAAGTGCTTCATAAAGCATGCTTGACGCATGATCTTTTATTTCTTGTTTATAGTCACTTCGAGTTTTCTAGAGTTTGCTTAATGTTCAATATTTACTTCTGTTAAGATTTGTCCTGATTATTATCAGCTAGTAGAGCAGTTTAACAGCATCCAATACAGTTTTCATAGCACCAAAACGAATTTTCTTTGACTCATGCCTTTCGCATTTTATGCAATAATTGCGTTTTATTAGATAACAATTTTGAGAAAGATTGAACAGTATCAATTCGGTCTGAAGTTATTTTTCATGCAAAAATAATGAAAATTTGTAGATTTATATTTTACTTGAATTTTCTTAGGGTTATTTATCGTATTACTTGTAATTTCTTGCAATTACTGTTACCAAGACTTTAAAAATTTACTGCAATGCATTGAATATTTTTTAAATGGCTAATACTTTTTGAAAAAATTATTTTATTCAATAAAATCTACTGAAACTTTATATATATTTTTAGATTAAATTGTATTAGAAAATCATTTAAATTTTGATTTTTACTCCCCATACTCAAAAACATTATGTGTACCAATTATAGCTGATATATATTACTCTTCTTTTGTTTAGGAAATTTTATTACATCAATAGTAAAAATTTTTATTTGTAAAATATGTATTATCTCATGTAATAATAATTATTATTATTGTTATTGAAATACACATTACAGACGAATTTAATTACAGTGTTGCAAGAACATCATACTATCATATAAACCGACCAACCAGAACCATCAGAATTATATCCATTACATATTTTTAATTAACTATAATTACTGTTAACAATAATGGAACTATAATTATTTCTTAATTATTTTTAATTAATTAACCATAAGAGACATTCACAATTACATCCATGCCTTACACAGGATTCGATTCCGAACCCCTCGGCGGGCAATAATTGTCGCTCCAATCACGCCATTGGGGCGACAACATGGTGAAAATGTAGTCTATTATAGATGAATGGTTAATTGGAAAAGAAATTTTAAACTAAAAGATGAAGTTTGGTAACCCGTCGCAAGATTGAATTTCAGCCGGAGCTCGCAGCTCGCATTTCTGTGTTTTTAATAAATATTGAAACTTTGGATGGAATTCACCGGAGTTTCGGAAATAACTGCATAACACTTCCATAAAAACGAAACCTAAAGTATACTTACCTTTCCTAAGCATTTCTAAGCTTTTGCATTCATTTTTTTTTATCAAAACATTTATAATAGTGGAATAATTGACAGCTATGTATATAGTGATAGATATATTTAGCTTTTTTTTTTAAGAAAAAAAGAATTAATTTTTGCAAATACTGCATGAAATATAAATATGCAGATAAAAGTGACAGGGGGAGGGATGACAGTATAATTGTTAATATAGGTATCACTGAATATTAGGACTCCTGTACTTTTTTTCCCTTAAAAATTAAGCCCTGGATCGCCATTACATTAATTTGTCGGAAGTTAGGAAAAAAAGAAATATAGAATCCTATAATCAAAAGCCTAAACAAAATTAAGAAAGATGGTAATCCTAAAATAAGCAGTCCTTTGGCCCCCAAAACTTTAGTATATACCCCTAAATTCAGTTTATATCTCCTAAAAATAATCTTAAGATTATCTGAATCATTTGCCACTTTCTACAGATATTCTACAGAGGTCTAAAGAAATTTTACAGATTTAGCTTTATCTTAAAAATATTTGCATAATTTTTCGGAAATTTTAAAAATTATCTACAGAATTTTTTTTAGTAGACCAAAATATTTTAAAGATTTTCTTCGATTTTTTTTTCTTTTTTAAGTGGGATACTTCTCTTAAAATTTTATCAAAATAAAATTAACTTTAATGAAATAACATTTTATAATCGGCACGTAGCAAAATATTGTTTAAATGCGCGAGTAAAGCAGAGGTTTTTTTATTAGGAGGCAAGACTTAAAGAATGATGTATCTTGATGAACGATGGAACTAAGCATAATACTCTGATGGAGAAGGGGGGGGGGGGGACGTATACTGCGTTTATTTTATATACAGTTAAAATATTGATTTAAAAATTTAAAATGTTTCATTTACTTTATTTTTATCGAATTATCCAGGATCGAAATTCTAGAATTTCAGACACAAAAATGTAAAAAAATAATTAAAAATTTATAAAAATATTAATTTTATTACAAAATTCAATCCAAGTTATGAATTAAAGATACCTCTTTTATTCCAGTTTTTGGTGCCAAAAAATGCTGAAAATGTATAAATATAAAAAAATCATAACTTGGTAAATTTGTCTAATTAGAAAAATGGAATTTTTACTGTTTCATATGATAAAAAAAAACCTTTTGAAAATATTCTTTTGTTGTCATGACGACATTTTTAGTATTGCCATCATTAATAGAAAACAAAAAAGAACAAAAATTGACAGACGAAAAATCTGTTGTTAGTCTCTTTTTAAATTCATTGTAGGAAAAAGTATAATTTCATATTCAAAGCACACAAATATTTATTTATTATGCCGTCAAAATATTGATTTAAAAATAATAAATATTTTATTAAAAATATACAACTTTCATCTAGTTATTCAAACACGCAAGGAATATTTATAAAGATAATTTAATGCCGCATTTCCATTACGAAATGAATTTTCATATCGGCACAAATCACGAAAACAATTAACTTTCTTCTTCCGTTATTTCCGAAATTGTAAGGTGGAAAATTCTTAACGCATTCTGTGCCATATCGGCATCTCGTTTTCCGGGTATTTTTTGTTATATCACTTTGACGCAATACACACTGAGCAATAATTGCCGGAAATTTCTGATTCATATTTTAAACTAATTTGAAAGAGGGCGTTATTTTAATTCAATATATATAGGCTTTTGTACTGCCTTTATGGTTATTATTCGTTTCCTGTTCAAGTTTTAATTATTGTTTTAGATTGAAAGTGTATATTTCCTAATTAATTTTATGACGTTAGTTTTATGAGGGTTTTTGGTGTTAGTAAGTGTGATTCTACCTTAAAGTTCAGATATTGTGAATATATTTAATAATTTTTTGATGCAAAAGATTTATTTTTGTTAGACTAAATGTATTAGGTATGTGATCCTATGTAAAAAAGTGAAAAAAAAAGGGAAAAACTGGTCGACTACAGAGAATAATAATTGAACTTTTGAAATTAGTTTCCTTATTTAGTAAAATATTACTAGATAAAAAAATACTTAATGCTCTTGTTGGGAGGCTATTATCAATAAAACTTTTTTTGCACTTGAAGTAATATTAATATTCGAATAATTCTATTCTTTTGTTGCCATAACGATTTTTTTTTAGTGCTGCCATCATTAATCGGAAAAAAAAGAGAGAGAGAGAGAGAGAGCAAAAGTTGACAAACGAAAATTCTGTAGTTAGTCTCTTTCTAAATTCATTGTTGGAAAAAGTATAATTTCATAATCAAAGCATACAAATATTTATTTATTATGCCGCCAAAATATTGATTTAAAAATAATAAATTTTTATTAAAACTATACAACTTCCACCTAGTTATTCTAACACGCAAGGAATATTTATAAAGTTAATGTAATGCCAAATTTCCATTATGAAATGAATTTCCATATCAACACAAATCACGAAAACAATTAACTTTCTTCGTCCGTTATTTCCCAAAATTATGAAGCGGAAAATTCTTAGCGCATTCTGTGCCATATCGCCATCTCGTTTTCCGGGTATTTTACGTAAAATCACTTTGACGCGATACTCGCAGAGCAATAAATGCCGGAAATTTCTGATTCATATTTTAAACTAATTTGAAAGAGGGCGTTGTTTTAATTCAATATGTGTATGCTTTTGTACTGCCTTTATTGTTATTATTTATTTCCTGTTGAAGTTTTAATTATTGTTTTAGATTGAAAGTGTATATTTCCTAATTAATTTGATGACGTTAGTTTTATGAGGGTTTTTGGTGTTGGTAAGTGTAATTCTACCTTAAAGTCCAAATACTGTGAATGCATTTAATAATTCTTTAATACAAAACATTGATTTTTCCAGACTAGAATGTATTGCATGTTGGTCCCATTTAAAAAAAAAGGAAAAAAATGAGAAATACAGATGAACTACAGAGAATTATAATTGAGCTTTTGAAATTAATTTTCTTATTGAGACAATTGTTACGGAATAATATTAAAAAAATATTTAAGTGCCCACATGAGTTAGTCACTAAAAAAACCCAGATGGTAATCTTAAGTCTATGGAGACGATATTTTTAAATATCTCGCTCAATTTTTAATGTTTTTTTTTACAATTCTTTTTGCAGAGAATAGCTGAGGAAGGCTAGTTCTAAGGCTAGTTATTACTTTTTCGATTTTGGTTTAAGATTTTTTAAAAAAAATTACCACAATTTTCGGAACCGGTTTGGACCGGTTCTGAAATTAAAACTATGCTAAAGTAAAACGATTGTAACAAGAATTGAAAAATTAAAAACTAGCCTTCAAACTAGCTGTCCTCAGCAATCCTATGCCACAAAAATCGGTTAAAAATAGTAAAATTTGTGCGATATATTTAAAAATAATGCCTCTATAGACTTAATATTATCATCCGTGTCTTTTTCTGCGACTCGTGTACAGAGCCCTCGCGAAGACTTTTTATTGGTGGGGGAGAAAGTCTTAAATTGCCAAGTCAAAATTCAATATTTACCAACTCAATGAAAAGAAATCATAAATAGTTCTCGGCATTTGCCAACTAGTTTTATAATTTTACCAAGTTATCACAATTAGGAATTGTAATATAGTTTTTATTCGTAAAAAGCTTAATATATTTCTAATTTTATTGGTAATTTTTGTCAAATCTATCAGAAATAGAAAGTATATTATAGTTTTTTATTAAAGTTTTGAACTAATTTTCCAATTCAGTTTGTAAATTTTCCAACTGTAACAGCATGAGCCCCCCCCCCGCCCCTTAGCAAGGCCCTGCAGAAAATGCCTTTAATTGAGTGCGATTTGAATCTTAACATTTATTTATTTTTTAATACTAGCATGTATATATAATGTGAAATTGTAATGTGTGAATCTTATTTAATACTTCATTTACAAATGTTTGGATCTCCTCTTAAAATTTCATTAATAATTACTTTATTTAGTAATAATTATTCATAATTTAAAATGTCTGATGTGTATAAGGTCTGGATACTCAAATTTTAATTTACATTTAAAGTAGATTAAAATTTATAATATTCTATAATGGTTACTGAATTTTTGCTTATCCTGCTTACATATGTACTTTATGTATTTATTATTTTTCTAATTTATTTTTAAATTTGTGATCATTTTGATGCGATACTGGCCGAACAATAAACGCCGGACATTTCTGATTCATATTTTAAACTAATTTGAAAGAGAGCGTTATATTAAATCAATATGTATAGGCTTTTGTACTGCCTTTATGGTTATAATTCGTTTCCTGTTGAAGTTTTAATTATTGTTTTAGATTGAAAGTGTATATTTCCTAATTAATTTTATGACGTTAGTTTTATGAGGGTTTTTGGTGTTGTTAAGTATGATTCCACTAGTTCAGATACTGTGAATGTATTCAATAATTCTTTAATACAAAACATCGATGAATGTATTACATGTGTGGTCACATGTAAAAAAAGGAAAAAAAATGAGAAATGCAGATGGACTTCAGAGACTAATAATTGAGCTCTTGAAATTAATTTCCTTATTTAGAAAATTGGGCACTATTCTGTTTTCCCGTCGACCAATTTCGCCAAATTATGCAAATCGCCAAAATGATAGCCAAATTAAACATATTGACATAATTTTTATTTTAAATAACGTAAAAACAAATAATTAATAGAATATTAATAAAAATATAAATAAAAAGGTCCAATAAAAATCTCCTAATGACATTTTAAAACGTGTGTCGCATTTAATATCATTGAATGTGACATTCACGATCATCCATTATTGACATTTAATCTTATAGTTTGGCTATTGTTTTCTGGTCGACGGGATAACAGAGTAGTATTGAAAATTGTTACTGGATAAAATTTAAAAAATATTTAAGAGCCCACATGAGTCACTGAAAAAGAACCGCAAGATAATGTTAAGTCTATGGAGGCGTTATTTTCAAATATCTCACTCAATTTTTAATATTTTTTTACGATTCTTTTTTACTTAGGATAGCTGAGGAAGGCTAGTTTTAAGGCTAGTTTTCACTTTTTCGATTTTGGTTTCAGATTTTAAAAAAAAGTACTTTAATTTTAGGAACCGGTTTGAACCGATTCTGAAATTAAACTATGCTAAAGTAAAACAATTATAACCAATAATAAAAACTAGCCTTCAAACAGCTGTCCTCAGCAATCCTATGCGACAAAAATCGTTCAAAAATAGTAAAATTTGTGCGAGATATTGGAAAATAATGCCTCCATAGACTTAACATTATCATCCGGGTCTTTTTCAGCGACTCGTGTAGGGTCTTAATGCCTTCACCTTTGGCCTTCACCTAATAGCAGAAAATGTCTTTAATTGAGTGCGATTTTAATCTTAAGATTTATTTTTTTAATATTAGCATGTATATAATGTATGAATCTTATTTAATATTTCATTTACAAATGTTTGGATCTCGTCTTAAAATTTCATTAATAATTATTTTATTTAATAATTATTATTTATAATTTAAAATGTCTGATGTTTATAATGTCTTGATACTCAAATTTTAATTTACATTTAAAGTAGATGAAAATTTAAAATATTCCATAATGGTTACTGCATTTTTGCTTATCCTGTTAATATATTTATTTTATGTATTTGTTATTTTCCTAATTTATTTTTATATTTGTGATTTAAATTTTGTTACACATATATTTAAATAGAAAATTTAAAACTGCGGTGCTTCTTAAATATTCCTTTAAGGGGACGGTGGACGTTAAAATTATTATTATTATTTTTCATCATAGAAATATGAAATTTTGTGCATATATACATTTCACCAAAAACATCATATAGAATACTTTCAAAAAATTTTCCAATCTTGTTACATTTTTTACATTTTTCAAAGAAAATTTGAATTTTTAAACGAAATTTAAAAATGTTCCTCGTGTCTTAATTTTTGAGGTATTTTTTGCATTTTTATCCCCTAAAACTTTATTATAAATAAATTTGTGTAAGATTTTTTTTAATCTCTCGAATAGTTAATATTTTACAGATTTTTTTCTAAATTCCTTATATATTCTCATCAAAATTTTGCCTTTTAATAAGTAAAAAATCAAATTTGACTATCTTAATGAAGACGCATTTTAAAAAGCTTTTACAATTTTTTGCTAAACAATATCAGGATGCTACCTCATCAATTTCATAAATATTGATCAAAAATTGCGTCGCAAAGAACATTTCAAAAATCTAAAAACGATGAAAAATTAGTTTTGAGAAAAAAAAACAGATTTGAAGTTTATAAATACACTTAGAGAGAACTGGGGTACATTGATACTTGGGGCCATTGATACACCCCCTGTACAGCACACAGGGTCATTACAGGAAGTTTCACAACAACTCCAAAAGGTGATACTAGTGAAATTAACTACATACAGAAAGTTTTGGAATGATTCAATAGTTTGATGAAATGGGATGGGTGATTAATTGTTTTTGTAGGTCAAAAGTAAATTTGAGTTGTACCATTGAAATGGTATTGAAAGGGGAGAAACGATAAAGATTAAAGATGATAATACGAAATTAATTTTTTTTTCTAAGCAACTTTTCAAATTATGTTTATTGTAATTTTTATAAATAATTTTATTAAACCATATTCCTATAAATTCGTGTTTATAAATACATATATTAATATATACTTTAAATCAACATTGGAATTGCCAACTATTGAAAAGGCAAAAATCTAGATGACAAGAAAAGCACACATTTTAGTCACCTAAGTGATTTATTTATTAAAGACATCAAAATCGATGACAAAAAAAGAAAAACAAACAGGAAATTTATTTTTAAGATATAACTATGCATCCGCTGAAGGAGTTTTTCAGTAGGGGGAACTGGGCCACATTGATACACCCCCTGTACAACACACAGGGTCATTACAGGAAGTTTCACATCAGCTCTAAAAGGTGATACTAGTGAAATTAACTACATACAGAAAGTTTTGGAATGATTCAATAGTTTCATGAAATGGGATGGGTGATTAAGTGTTTTTGCAGGTCAAAAGTAAGTTTGAGTTGCATACTTGAAATGGTATTTTACAACTGTTCCAGTATTTTGAACCGAAAAGAATACCTTCCCTGGCAAGTAAACTTTATCAGTTCCTCATTCTTTATTGTTAGATAAATTATGAAGTGTTGGATTTGCGACTCATTTTATTCAAAATGGCTGTATGGGGCACATTGATACAGTCTTTGTCGGGGCACATTAATACAACCTAAATCCTTTTCTAGTTCACTTTTTCATTACCTTTAATTTTTCTTTTACCATACACTCCTTAACTCAACCATTTTTCGTCAAAAATTTCTACTATTAGTTTTTATTGAAGTGAAATAGCTCTAATTTCTTTATATTAGAACATTTTATAGTATTTTTGCAAACAGAGGACGTACAAACTTACACAATATCTAGTGCTAGTAGAATTAACAAAAGAAATGGACGACAGCCTGGCAAATCTCAAATTTACATCGATTCTCCAGAGAAAAAAGTATTATCGACATGAGAAATGTTAAGTAAGAGAAACAAGCTGCAGAACAGTACAGGACAATTATATTATAAACACAATTTTTAATACAATTAACCTTTATTTTCTGTTTGTAAACCGATTTATAAACAGAAAATCTGGTAATTCTTTCAACTTTCCTAAAAAAGAAGATAATTCTGGGGTTAAAGTGACAGATATGATATAGTTACCACAGCCAACAAACAGACAAGACACAGCCAGAACATCAGGTCATTATACATTTCATTTTGATTGCTTTAATATTGCTTACAAATAAATTGTATGCGATTTTATTGTCTATAAATATATATAAAATGGTTTGCTAACTATTTTTCTTTGAAAAACATGCATTGGTGTTATTTTGTCTCCATTTTTCCCAGACGTGTCAAAGAGTATCAATCTGCCCCGGGGATGGGGCACATTGATACAAATTACTTTTTTTGATTTTTTTTTAAATTACATGCAAAAATAATACATAAAACAACGATTGTACATTTTTATAACACACTACACAGATTTTGCTGACATCACATACAAAAATAACTTGAAATTTCTGCTTTCTAGACACCAAAATATTTTTTTGAAAAAAGCTGTATGAATGTCCCCTAGTTCCCCTTACCTTTATCATTTACTTCTTAAAACCTTCATAAATGGCATTTTAATAAGAAAAAACTGTTTTGGTACGATTATACCACAGAAATAGACCTTTTTGTGACGATTTTGCTGTGGAAGATTTTATTCATTAAAGGTCCACTGTCCCCTTAAAATTTAGTGTAGGTGTGTCTATAATTATTCAGATTCTTAAAAATGTCCATATTTTTTAATATTTCAAGGATATGTTTAACTTTTTGATATCAAAAATAAAATAAAATAAATAAGTAAATAAAATAGGATAGTCAGTTTTATTTTACAGTAAATTCATAGAATAATAAACATAGAATAACCTTTAAAGTAACGAAGAGGAAAAATCTAAATTTTTGCACTTCTGAAAACAATTTTCTGGTCATATCAGGCTCTATTTGTTGGCTGGATACATCAGTTTACAAACACATTCCGGAAAAACGCATTAAAAATTCATAACATCATCAACTCTCCGCACGTTTATCGTAAAATATTACGGAAACGAAGACATTTATTACATTTTTCGCATACTGTATTTTATCCACAGAATTATGTTTTATGTTTAAATCTGATACGATAACGGGTACAGTACATTTTCTTTTTAAAACTTAGTACCTAACTCAATATAAGATTTATTATATTTTATATCTTCAAATTCGAAATATATAATCATTTTGTTTCTCATTTTTATTACCTGCGCAGGTGTGCCTGAAAGTTTACTGCCTAGAATACTTCAAAAAGTAATTCGGTAGAAAAAGAATGTATAATTTTTGAATATATAATATCTTTGTTCTTCAAAGCATTTTCCCATTTTCTACTTAGCAGTTCAATGTCTTTGAAAAGTAACCTAAAACTTTATTAGAAAAATATTTCATGTCTTATTTCAGAAATTTTCAACAAGTGCGAGGAGGCACATTTGTATACCGTTTAAGAATCTTATGTGTGCCGTAAAAATATTCGCGTAAAACTACTTGAGTAAAACAATTTTTATTTAGCGTATATTTGTGTATGTTTTTTTCTAATGTTTATATATTTGCATTTAAAATATACTGAGAAAATCCCCTTCAGATAAAATTAATGTCTCTAAAAGAAAAATATTCTTCTGAAGAATATATTGTTGGAAATACAATAGTAATGTTTGAACTAGTAGCTTTTATCCAGTGAAAATTCCTCAAACTCGTTGTTTAATAAATTTAATAAATTTTTGATCTAATGCACATAAATTTTGAAGAAATTTTGTTTCACTTACCTTCTTTAGCGTCAAATTTACGACTATGCTAATTTGAACAATTTGCTTTGGTGGTACGCGGTAGTATAAACTTCTATTTAGGGGTACGTCGGTCTAAAAGTTTGGGAACCCCTGCTTTAGAGGCTTTGAATCAGTTCCTATTACATGCCATTTTTCATAATCGATCAAGTGTTGTGGACGATATATTCCATCAACTACAAGTTAAAAAATTTACTGACTACACTTACAATCTTTCAAATTAGACTTCGAATATTTTATGTACACTCCTTTCCACACTTGAACCGAAAGAATGGGCTGAAAATTTTTATATTTTTTTAGCGAAGGTAAATCACACTGAACTATATGATATTTATAAATATTTCTATTTGTGATGTTTCTCTTAATGCTTTTAATTATTTATTGCAATTTTGAAGCACAATTTGCAATAAAATATAATCTTTTAGTTGTTGTGGTGGTGCATTTTGTTTCTATTTTTAAATAAATTGGAAGTATTACATGCCTTAAACCTTTTTATTTATTTATTTTATGATAATTTAAATGCGCCATGGAAATATAACTGTCCACTCGAATTTACCTGAGAAATCATAACTATACATGAATAGTATAGTTATACATGTAAAAGGTGAAAGCATGATTATACATTCAAACGTACTATAAATTTAAAAGATTGAAAAACTGTATCTATCTTCATCATCATAAGACATCGTTCAGCGAAATTCAGTTTCAGATAAATGAATAGATGAAAATCAATTGTAGGTAAATTTTGATTATAAAATGGACTGGACACGATATTAAAACTTATATTTCTGTAATAATTCCATAACAACGGCAATTCAAAATTTTCAAAAGCAGAGACAGCTAAAAATCTAATCAATAGAGACGAACAATAGCACATCATAAACTTCATAGATGATAGCGCAAGTCTTGACTTTAAACTGACTACCAGCGGTTCTCAACATTTATTAGTAAGCGATCCACATTTAAGTAAAAAAGGTTTTCGCGAACCACCTAATATACTAATGTATATCAGTATAGAAATCGTTATATGACTTCTATAAGCTATCGGCTATTCTATCCTATGAAAAAGGCAAATTTTCATACGAAGGAAATACTATCAACAAAAACAACAATCCGTACTTCCAATGTGTGTAAGTGGAGTAATAATTAAAGGTACAACCATTCTACAAGGATAAATAAAAAGTAAAGTGAATGGGATAGTAAATGTTTAATTATTATCAAAACATAACTTTATAATCAGTGAGTTTTCTGACACTGGTGTTTACATATGAAAGTATCAATATAACTGTTAAAATTGGTTAATTTAAAACTTAAATTACTTTTAAACACACAGTTTTTTCTACGCTTGTTTTTCAAAAACAGAAAAGTACAAAAAGCAAGTTCACACGAGTATGTTGTGTCCTGTGTTGAACTCCATCAAAGAATTCAAAGCTGATTTAGATGTTTCTGAATATTCTGCTTGTGTATGCCTCCATATGGAAATTAAGGATTTTCCCTAGAAATATTATTTGCTGTTAAAATTGTTATTTTTTTAACAGACGAAATAAAAAAATATTTTTTTGTAACAAATCTCGATAATTCCAGGAACCAGCAAAACAACCGTCGCTTCCCACCAGTGGGTCACGACCCATAGTTTAGGAATCCCTGGACAAAGGAGTAATAAAGATAAATTTGTCTGTCTAAATGTACCTGATCACCTGATTAAAAAATCTGACGTAGACCCGAATATTGTCACCCGGATACTCCGTAGTCTTCCAGAAGGGCAGATCTGTAATGTTTTTTTTTCTTTGCATTTTGCTTTAAAGACTAAGACAAACTCATTTTTCAACATTGAATGCAAAAAATTTAATTACAAATACGAATGTAGTCCTTGAGAGAATTATTGAAGGCTCAGTGCATTGGAAATACATTAAATCAATAGGATTTTATTACTTTAAATAATGCTCATATTGTAGTAAAATATGAAACTTATAAGGAAGGTCTCCATACTGGGTATACTCAGAAACTTTTGGAAAATAATAATAATTTAACTACTTATGTATTTATTAAAGGATTAGTCAAAATTAAGGGCGGAATCACAGTAGAAAGTATGTAAAAAATAAAATACTTTCGAATATTTGTCGCGAAAAGATTAAAGTGTCATGCCGATTTGGCGAGCGCATTTTTCCTGGCCAAAAGCAAACGATTTAATGCATCTGAAAAAAGTTGGATTTTTAGAATACGTGTAAATGGTATTTAATGAATTTAAACATGAACAATGAAAAGGTTTAATATGTTCTCTCTATATATATATCTTGCATTACATATATATACTGCTTGTTGCTATAGTTTTTAGTTTATCACTGAAAAAAATATTTTCTTGTATAAAAAATTCACAATGAAAAAAAATATTTTCATACATTTAAGCATATTCAAAATTAAAAGCCAGATGTTTCCATATGATGTTTCCAGATGATTCATTTTTTCTGCTTACTCTTCTGAAAGGATGTCTCTTTTTTTCCTTATCTGTCAAAAATGTTTCCAGAACATATACTTAATTTTATGAAGGGTTTTAAAATCTTACTTAAAGTTCGCCGGATTTTAACACACAAAGTATTAAATTAAGAATAAATTTTATAAATATTTTAAAAAGTTTTAAAGCAATATGCATCTGTTAAGAAGAAACTCCAGAGAAAATTGAGTTAAAAATATTAATAACACGGGGATATATTTTATTTTTTATACGAATATATTGCGTTCTACACTTATAGATTTAGAATTAGTGAGCAGAATTTAGAAATTGACTGACTACCAGCTTCAATGGACCGCTGCAGTGAAACTCCCCGGTCGCGAAATCCCATGTTAATCTATGGGAAATTTTTGAAGCACGGTTACTCATTACCTTGTATAATTATTGAAACACCGTTTTCACTATCAGAAAGTAGACGTCAAATGTTGTTGATGTACGTTTTTAAAAAATGTCTGTGCAAATTTTAGGTATTTAAAAAAAGATGATTAAGATTAATTAAATGGAAATTTCAAAGTTTATAGAGAATTTTTATATACTTAAAATTTACGTAGGCAATTTTTAAAAACGCATAAAATCGGCTGCCATATGACGTCTAATTACTGATGATGAAAAGGGTATTTTAATATCTATATTAGGTAATTATTAATCGCGCTTCAAAGTTTTCTCTTTGGCTCACATGGGATTTAGCGATCGGGGAGTTCCACTGCAGCGGAGGCCGTAACATGCCTAGGATCGTTTTTGAGACACAATCTAGCCGCGAAAAGGAAATCACACCATGACCTCCAAAGCAGATGCGAGCAGTCCTGAGTACCTAGGATAAACACAGACCAGCCACCTCGCCCAAAAGCCACCCGCCCCGCGGAACTGATCGGAACGGTTTTATTGATAGAAAAAAGGGAGAAGATTACAAAGTATAGTTACTATGAACTAAGCCGCCGATTGGCCGATATTGGGCAGGATAGGGCAATTTAATCTAAAATCCACATAAATGTAAATGAAACAAAAAGTTCAAGTTAACAGGAAGAGTTGTTTAAAATAAAAACATCTCTTCTAAAAAGGATTCCAATCATAACTGTAAACATCATTCGATGTCGAGCTAATTATCTCTATAACATGATACAAGGTATAAACATGAGTAAATTGGTTGTGTTTCTATACTTCATAGACATCATTTTCTGCTCTTCACGTAAAATCATTGATAAGTGGGTAGCTTTTATTCATTTTTTTTTACTAGCTAAGAACTAAGTAGTATATTGTGTCAGATAATCCTGAAGGATGAAAAAAAAGTCATTATACAAAATATTAAATTAAACTCAAGGAAAATAAAACTCTGTTTCTGATTTTTCTAAATTTTAAATCCTGAGTATGTTCATTTACATTACCTTAAACTATAAAAAAGACTTCTTTAATTTCTAAATATAAATTCTTACTATTTCTGATTGAATAACAAGCTATAAATATTAATACTGTGTCAGTTAGTAAGAGGTCAAAGAAAATAATTTGGACACTGTTTGATTTAGTACTAAATATTCATTTTTAATTACAAACCACACATTAGACATTTATGAATCAAAACATTTAATCCTCAATTACACATTCAATATTTATGAACATTTTCGAATCAAAACGTTTAATCCACAATCACACATCAGATATTTGCGAATGAAAGCCTTTAATACACCATAGAAGTGTGTTTACCTGAAATGCTAAATTTAGCGTAGCATATCCAATAATTGATTATTGTAAAATAGAAAATTTAATTTTGAAACGAAATGTCTGTTCTATACAGTTTTCAAAACTTAATTAGTAATGAAAATATATCAGTTGAAATCATAAAGTCGCACATCGAATCTACCTGATTTAATGAAAATTTCGTAAATTGAGCTTTTGATTCTAAAATCTTTCACACTATATTCTATAGTTATTCGCTAAAAAAAGAACTTCAATATTGTATAGCAGTTCCTTGTTACCAAGTATAAAATCTGAGTATAATGAAAAACTTAAATATTGGTTTATTGATGGCATAAGGATACTATATTCTTTCTAATATGCATTTTTAATGCAAATTATTCTGAAAAGGGGGAAGTTTTTATTACTTTGGAATATTCTGAGTTTTATCTTATTTTCTTAGATTGTGAGAAATATTTAATAAAATTTGCATTCTTACAACGTAGGTGACATAATGTCGAAAGCCTTGACTTTTTTCTTGTTGTTTTTAACGCGCTGGATATTATATGTTAATTTGAGTTCTTGATCTGAGATATGACTGCATAAGTTTTATGTATTTAATATTCATGTAGTTCAGTTTAATTCAACTAATCTATAAATCTTTTTTTTTTCATTTTAGCCGTGTAACTAACTGATGTTGTGATCTTTACATTCATGCAAAATCTGCCGTTCTTTAAAAAGAGAGAAAAAAAAGGAGGCGCTTAAGTAGCGAAATATTAAAATTTTTAATATTCCACATAACCGTGGGAAGTACGGTAGAACAATTCCTGAGAGGAAAAACAAGTCGGAAACTGCACATTAAACGTAGCAAATGAGGTGCGTTTGTACTGTAATGAACTTTTAAAAATATTCAGATTTTGGTGTATTAATACACAGTTCTTCGAATACAGTATAGTCTAGTACAGTTTAGTATACGAAATTTTTTGAGTGTTCCTGTAAATACTATTTGATTTCTATTATGCTGAAAGTAATTTATATTTAACCTCAGCAATTTTATAAAGTAGAAACTGTTTTATATAATTAAAACCCGCCCCAAACAATGTTTTCCCCTGTACCATTACGTAATGGAATACTTTTGTGTGGCCCTGAGAATTGATAACAAAAATTCTTTGCAACAAAGATTGTGAAGAATGTTATATATTAAATACTCTATAATAACTATGGATTAAATATAACAGGCGGTACTAATTTAATATGATAAGGGAGACCAGATAGTGATTATGGATTAAGTTTCATGTATAGTCGGACTTTCAGTTTAATTCCATTCGAAACTTTATCAATTAAATAATATAAATAATACAAATAATATAAATAACAATAAAACAATAACATATTTTATTGACTGGACGAGGCCTGATTAATAATAGCATCATGGAAAGATAGACCTTTAATTATAATGCTCAATAGATTATAATTTTGTAAACCAAAAGTAAATATTGGTATGTGAGAATTATCTATATCGTTTATTCGTCAAGTATGTACGATTCTTTACACGCTGGTAAATTAGTTCTGATCAAAATGCGTTAAATTGTAATTAAAATAAAAATGAAAGATATGTTTAATAGTAATTTTTAGAGTTTCTTTCATCTGACGAAATCTTACTTGTTTTTGTCTGTCTATCTATTACACAGTTCATACACGAAAACTTTATAAATCAGATGCTTCAAATTTTGTGTACTTTCAACTGAATACCTAGCGTCACATGACAAATCATAATATTTTGAAAAAGACTATTATTTTAATTAAATTAATTTTATCAATGTCTTCCGTTCATTTTTCCGATTTAAATTTCTAAAGAAACTTTAATTTCAACGTTTAGCTGATACACATCACAGCTTGGAGGGAAAGCATCTCGCTAGTAAACAGAAGGTTCTTAGTTTGAGCCCCGGTACAGCAACTTGAAAATTTCATATTAAGATGGATTTAATTAACAGAAATTTCGTATTTTTAGCCAATTTATGGATTTGTACTGAAAATATGTACTAAAATGAACACAGATTACTAAATGGTACACTTATAAAAAGAATATATTCAAAATACACTTAAAAATTATCAACGTTTCATTCGCTTCTGCGAACGTCGTCAGGATACAATAGAAAGATGTCAAATGTAATTTAAAGTTTCAAAATATAAACACATACGGCCACGAGCATAGTTTAGTTGAGAGCGCGTAAACCTGCTTTTTTAATTAATTACTGTCTATTATGCCAGATTTTATTAATGGAATATGATAAATGATCGTTACAAGCTCGTGGCCCGAGCCTAATGATAGTAATGGACTCTAAAATTTTATTTGCATGGAAGTATAATTTTAGCTTCATCAAAATTAATTTTGCTCCTTTCATTTGAAAAATATAATCTTTCGAGGGCTGTACTCAGTTTTGACTGTGCAATATCTCTTTTGTGCTCTTTAAACCTCTTTGAAAATTTTCGTTTAGTTTCACCAATGTATAATAATCATTCGTTCTTTGCGAGGATAATTGGAATTTGACTATGCAATATTTCTTTTGTAATGATCATTTATCATATTCCATTCATAAAATCTGGCATAATAGGCGATAATTAATTACAAAGCAGGTTTACGTACAATCAACTCAACTTTGCTCGTGGACTCTTGGACGTATGTGTTTATATTTTGAAACTTTAGATTGCATTTGAGATCTTTCTATTGTATCCTGACGACGTTCGCAGAAAGCAATATGAAACGTTGATGATGTTTAAGTGTATTTTGAATATATTCTTTTTATAAGTGTACCATTTAGTAATCTGTATTCATTTTAGTACATATTTTTAGTATAATTTATGATGCAATTGTCCAATTCATAATTATTAAGGACTAGAAGATAGCCCGTCAAAATGACGTGTTTGCATTTTTAAAGAATGATAAAAAATTACAACAACTGTGATCAATCATAGCCACTTTAGGCTGAAACAATTTTGATAAATACTGCGATTAAACTTGGAAAGAGAAAAATCTAACGAAAGAAAAAAAAAAAAAAAAGAGAGAGAGAGAGAGAAAGAAAGAAAATTTCAACAGAAATCTGCATTTAAAAGTATATAGCAAAACTATCTGGTAGATGGGGGTGGGGATTATAATGAAATTTAAAACGCACCCGCGGTTTGCTTAAAAAAAAGATTTAATTAAATAGTGTTTTTGAAATCGTGAAAAGATTTCAAAGCGAAGTAAAATGTAGTGACGTCATTTACAGCTCCCACTGTAAATCTGACCATTGAGAACGCTTCGTTACGACTATGGAACGGTTTCATTGGTCAGAAAATAGATTGCCTTTAAAATTGGAGGTAACTTTTCACAATGTTTCTTATAGATTTGAAATTCTCAAGAGTCATTCACGGCTGTAAAGAAAAAAAAAATTAAAGCAACCCGAATATTGTTTGTTTATTGTTTATTGAACAACATACATCTGACTTGTGTGGTCGACATGAAGCCTGCTTATAAGCCATTGTCAATATACAGGGACGAGATAGCACACAAGGAAATATTACAACACAAGAGAAGTACAACCAGGAGCTCCACACAAAGAGTGTGTGCAATGGAGCCAGTGGGATTCGAACCCACAACCTCACGATCAGCGGCGTGATGTCTTAACCACTCAGCCACGGAGGCCCAACCCGAATATAAAAATTTTAACAATATTGCATTTAAAACGCACCTTCGCTTTCCTTTAATAAAAAGTTTTAATTAAATATACACTGTAAAAAATTTGACTCATTTGCTACAGCTACAGCGTCACTCCATCGCTTTTATAGAAAACGGTTACTTTACTGTGTTATGGAGCATTCTCATTGGTCATGAAAGAGATATTCTATAAAAGCTCTGGAGTGCCGCTGCATCAAATGGATAACATTTTTAACAGTGTACTTTTTGAATTCATGGAAAGATTTCAAAGCGAAGTAAAATGTAGTGACTTCATTTACAGCTCCCACTGTAAATCTGACCAATGAGAATGCTCCATTACGACTATGAAACGTTTTCATTGGTGAATGAGTTTCTTTTTCTCGTGGATAGGTTAAACCCCGGAATTGTTATACACGGAGGGGTTTTATATATATAATTTATATCATTTTTGTTTATCACTGACATTCATAATATTTTTTGGAATTCAATTTTCTTTCTATTTCAAAAAGTATTGCGATTTATTAAGGATTCAGCAATTTAAATTTCGTTTAAGTATTTTTTTTCGTTTTTAGAAATTTAAAATTGTATTTATATCTCCTCTAATTTCTTTTTAATTTCGGATTTTTAAAAATATTGGAATTTTCAATTTTAATCAAGTAACTTGATTTGAACATTTTTAATTTGATTATAATAAATAACTGCATTTTATAATTATTTTAGAATTAAATTTATCGGGGCGACCATATATGTAAGAATACAATATTTATAAATTAATAATTTGGATTTATTAATTAAAGGATAAATTGTTTTGAAAGAATATTAAACAAAACCCTCTGTGTGATCTGCAATCAAACTTACCCCCTTGTTTTTAAGTATTGATCTGAATTTTATATTAATCTTTAATGAAATGTTTTCTTAAGTTAAGTGAAAATTATATAGCCGTAATTATGTTAGAAATTTGCTGGGTATAATTTTTAATAAAACATTGTATTAAATCTTTGCTTTATTTTAGCCAAAAAAGGACCACTTCTGGTTAAAAAAAAGCCAGTTAAAACTAACAGAAGTCATCAGTGTGGATTTTTTTTTTAATTTTGTCCGGCTTCTCTCCCCCCCCCCCACCAAACCCTGAAAATAACGCAAATTTATTTTGAGTACATTTTCAATTGATATTGTTTAAGTATGTTAATTTTTAAAATATCAAACCAGTAATCAGTAAGAAAGATGAGAAACAATAAAATAAATAAAATAAATTTTTATAAATAAAAAAAAGCCCTTAATATAAATAAAAATTTTTATAAGCTTTATTTATACTGGTTGCAAACATTGCCTACCCAATTATTTTTATAGTTTAGATACTTTTATCTCTGTGTTTCACATTTTGTCCCCCCCCCCCCCACACACACACACACTTCTAAAGAAACGTAACATAATCAATGAATGATCGCTAGTAAGGAATTACAAAACTCTTTGTCATCAAATTAATTTTCTATATTGTTATATACAATTACTTATCGATGATTATACCATGCACACGTTTATGACGCAAATACTGTGCATCAAAGTAAACGAGTATCTTCAGTTTCCCTTTAATAAATAGATTTTTTCAGCACTGTACCTCTTGTTTTCAATTTATTTTTAGCAATGAAGTGGCCGATTGCAACCTTGATATGTAAAATTAAGAAACAAAAGGGTGGCATCACTTTAAAATGCTAATGAAATTCGTCTGGTGGCTTGCTTATAAGCTCATTCGTATTCTCATTTTCGATAAATGTGCTCTAAGTATCTTAATATATTATTTGAAATACGCTGCTCTTTCTCGAGACTGCTGGATTTGAGCCAAGCGTAAAGTACCGAACACACATAAAACTGAATAAGAATAAAGGGTTTCGCTTAAATGTAAAATAAGTCAGTTTTAATAAAACTTCTCACAAGAAAAAAGAATTTTTTTAAAGGAAACTTTTCAAAATTCATAGTTTGAAAAGTGTTTTATTTTTTAAATTTAACAGATAGTGTAAAATTACTTTTACTTTTTTTTTTCTTAACAAGAAAAAAGTGTTGGATTTTTTAAAATTTTCGAATTCCGGTTTTTGATGGTTTTAGTGGTCAAAGATTCCAAAAAACATATTTTTACAAAATGTCTGTCTATGAGTCTGTCTGTCTGTCTATCAATCTGTCTATATGTGACATAAGTTTTGTGTGCGCTCTATCTCAGGAACTAATGCTCGGAATTTCACAAGTCTTTCACAAGTCTTTCAAATTTTATAGTTTGAAAAGTGTTTTATTTATTAAATTTAATAAATAATGTAAAATTACTTCTATGTATTTTTTTTTTTTATCTTTACAAGAAGAAAGCATTGGATTCGTGAAAATTTTCGACGGATTTACACGGTTTAGGGGTCAGAGATTCCTAAAACATCTTTTTACAAAATGTATGTCTGTCTGTATGGGCCATAAGTTTTGTGAGTGCTCTATTTCAGGGACTAATGCACGGAATTTCACGAAACTTTACATTCAGTTAGACCTTGATATAAACTGGATCTTTTTACTTTTTGGTGTATATCGCTCAACAGGTGGCGTTGCTATACTGTTTTTTCACGATTCCCACAAAAGCTATATCTCAAGAATTAATGGACATATTTTCATAAAACTTCGTTTTTCGTTAGTCTTTGAAATAATATGGTTTTGATTGCGTTTTACGTTTTGGTGTAAATCGCATAACAAATTTCGTTGCTATGCGGTATTATTCATCATTATCGCAACTGTTCTATCTCAGGAACTAATGCACGGATTTTCATCAAATTTCAAATTCAGTTAGTCCCTGAAATAAGTTAGTATGTTTTAAAATTTAGAATAAATTGCTCAACAGGTGGCGCTTTTATTCAGTTTTTTACGATTTTTGCAATAATTATGTCTCAAATACTAATACGCGGATTTTCATCAAATTTCAAATTCAGTTAGAACTTGAAATAAATTGTTGCAGATTAAATTTTTGTATAAATTGCCTAACCGGTGACGCAGCTATATTTCTTTTTTTTTCTGGAAGTATTAACGTGTATGAGGTAGAAGAAAGTTTTAGGATTGCCACATCCGACTAGTTTTTGTTGTTGTTTGCAGTGGCAAACCAAATGCGCTCACGTCACTGTTTTACTTAATTTTCTAATAAAAGGAAAAACCAGTCGTTGGGTGTCACCGTAATACTTACCCATCTTGGATATGCATAATTTATTATATGAAAATAAAACATGTGTAAACGATTTCTAAAATGTATTATAACAAAATTTAAACGTATCATTAAATATTTTTAATATACATAGTAATGCTCTATTGAATTGATGATGAACCAATTTCGACACCGAATTGCGTAAAATAAACATTCTTATAACTCCAAAAATAATAGTTATATTAACTAACAGTTTACTGCGTCGCGTCGGATTAAGCATCACCATTTCCAATTAAAATATATCTCTGAATTGAAATTTAAATGAAATACAGGGCCATGAAAAATCGAAGAATGTGAAAAACAGGATTACAAATATTTCGGCAACTAATAATCAGATTGACTTCATTTTTTATGCATAATTTGTATTATTTTATTGCCTTTTACGTTCATCCCTTACAATAAAGAAATTCGAAAAATTTTATAGACTTTTTATCAGAACGAATTTTTCCAGAGTCCGAATAAAATAGTTTCGGATAATCGAGGTTACTTATTTTAGATAGGCTTCATCCTTTTCTTACATACTAAGTACATACAAAATGTCAAGTCTCTATCTCAATTTGTTCGGAAGATAGAGCATTTACAGACGCACAGACGGACGGACGACAAATTCTTCTTTTCTAAAAATATGTTATTCGGAATCTGCTGTATCTGAAGCGTGTAAATCCGTCAAAAAATCGATTTTCAAAACATTCGAAAGACTTACCCAACACTACGTATGATGAGTAAGTAAAATAGTGCACTATTTGAATTGAATTTCATTAAACTGTGATTTACAAGACTTGACAAATTTTTCTTATGCATATTCTTATAACTCCAAAAATAATAGTTATATTAACTAACAGTTTACTGCGTCGCGTCGGATTAAGCATCACCATTTCCAATTAAAATATATCTCTGAATTGAAATTTAAATGAAATACAGGGCCATGAAAAATCGAAGAACGTGAAAAACAGGATTACAAATATTTCGGCAACTAATAATCAGATTGACTTCATTTTTTATGCATAATTTGTATTATTTTATTGCCTTTTACGTTCATCCCTTACAATAAAGAAATTCGAAAAATTTTATAGACTTTTTATCAGAACGAATTTTTCCAGAGTCCGAATAAAATAGTTTCGGATAATCGAGGTTACTTATTTTAGATAGGCTTCATCCTTTTCTTACATACTAAGTACATACAAAATGTCAAGTCTCTATCTCAATTTGTTCGGAAGATAGAGCATTTACAGACGCACAGACGGACGGACGACAAATTCTTCTTTTCTAAAAATATGTTATTCGGAATCTGCTGTATCTGAAGCGTGTAAATCCGTCAAAAAATCGATTTTCAAAACATTCGAAAGACTTACCCAACACTACGTATGATGAGTAAGTAAAATAGTGCACTATTTGAATTGAATTTCATTAAACTGTGATTTACAAGACTTGACAAATTTTTCTTATGCATAGCTATACTAAGTTTATATTAGGTAGCATTAACAGATATATACAGAGTGATTAAAAAAAAAACGTGGACAAATTGATATGACAAATCAAGCATACAACAAGGATCAAAAATCGCATAGGAACATAGAGTCGCAAACTACTTATTGAGTCACAAATACAGGGTGTTTCATTCCAGCTACACCCGGTTTGAAAGTAATAGTTTCAAAGAAAATAACAATATTGTAATGAAAATGCAAAGACATGTACCTCATTTTGTGTGAAATGTGATAACGTTAAGAAAAGATCTCGAAAAACGTATTGCTCAAGCAATCGATGATACCACATAAACTGATCATGACAGTCCAAATTGTGAGGTGCCAAGTGCATAGTGCTGGTGCGCATAATGCAAATTTCTACAACTTTTGTTAGGTGTTATCATACTTATAACAAAGGTGAAAATGTCTGTTAATTTTTTTATTATAATATACTTCAGTTTTCTGAAATTTATTACCGTCAACCCAAATTGAGTTAGGATGAAACACCCTGTATTTGTGACTCAGCAAGGGATTTGCGGCCCTATGTTCCTATGTGATTTTTTATCCTTGTCGTATGCCTGATTTGTCATATCAATTTGTCCACGTTTTTTTTTTAATCACCCTGTATATCCAATAATTTTATTATATTATTTGGCTTGCACAAAAGACGAAGATTATCATACACTTATTATAGCATATTCAGTATTTAAACGAGGTGAAGATTCATCAAAAGATCAGAACTTTCTTCATAGAATTAATTACACAGGACAACAAAAATAAAAAATTTTTAAATGGTCTGACATGTTTTAATGAATTTAAGATATTTCAACCTCCAGGAACCCGAATATGGCATCCGTTTCCGTACATCAGGTAAGGTTTTGCTGTGAAGTTGAATTGAAAAAAACAAATATATACTACGGAAGTGTAATTAACAGAACCGAAAAAAATGTACGTATGTTAACAGAAAACATGTTTAGTTAATTACATAGTTAATTAACAACTAATAGACAGGAAAACATTTGGTTAGTTCACTATTTCGTCATTGTGCAACACTTATGGTAGGAATTGCCTCTTCCTTGAGGTCCGAGTATGGACGGCAGCTGGAATGTCTCTATGGAGATTCCAACAGTAATTCGCCATCATTACTGCATCCCAGCGACTTTGGTATCTGTTCTCCATCTCCTTGATCTCCTGAAGAAAATGCTCTCCCTGTTCATTACACATGGAGCCCTGGTTGTTAGGAAAGCGATCCAAATGTGAGAATAGGTAATGCATTTTGATGCTCATGTTACATCCGAGGTTTCTGAATGATGTTATCATATTGTTCACCAGTTCAACGTAGTTAGTGGCCTTCGTGTTGCCGAGAAAATTTTTCACAAGTAGAACAAAAGCCTTCCATGCTTCCAGTTCCACTTCATTCATATGTGTTTCGAATTGCATATCTCTCATTAGCTGACGGATCCGTGGACCATCAAAGATGCCAGCTTTCAGCTTCTCAATGCTCAATCTGGGAAAAACCTGGCACAAGTACATGAAGTAGTCACCATTTTTGTCGAGAACTTTGGTGAATTGCTTCATCAACCCCAGTTTAATGTGCAATGGAGGAAATATGATCTTCTCTCTGTTCACAAGAGGAGTGTTGATGATGTTCCCATGGCTTCAGAATGGGCTGCAGGACGACGTGCTGACTGCAGATCTGGATATACCAGGCTACTCCAGTTGTTTCTGTTTATACCAGTCAGATCTACAGCCCAGAAATTACAATCTGTGACATGGTTGGTAGGCTCCCTCCAGACCATAAGAATTCCAAATTTCAGAGCCGTCTTCTGGCCTTTGGTCCACGCACGAAGATACTCGGTCCATTTCTTGCATACTATATGTGGTGCCCAACCTTTATCTTGGTCACCTAGGGCCATTTGTAAGTAAGCAAGGTAGGTGCGCTTTATAAAACTGGTGATTGGCTTCCTGTTTGATACAAAGGTGCATTCGCCACAGATATAGCAAAATACATCCGGCTTATTCCTACATGATCTTTTTGAAGACGCCATTTACTTCACATAGATCCTGTAATGAAAGAAAATCTATCATTAGTAATCCAGGGCAACGAAATACGACTTCTCGGAATGCAACACACACAAGTACTGCAATGAAGTATAGGCATTTATGCCGGAAATCACTTAGCCTAAAATGGACATTTGCACAAAAAATTGACCTGATAGAGCGAAACCGTTTTGGGTTTTGGATTCAGGGTATGAAAATGAACATATATCAGCTGGAAAAAGTTAGACCATTTTTTGGCTGTTGACCAGTGTTATTAACTTTAAAATGGTTTTGCATAAAAACTTGATATGCTGATATCCTGAATTTTCAGTTAATGGATCCTTTTCGATTTACAATGAAAAAAGTCTAATCATATTTCACACGCTTAATCACATGGAAAATATGAATAATATGAATTGTATTAAATTTCTTTCGACAGCCTGAAATCTTATTTATATCATGTAAAATGTCAATTACATTTTGTATAAAAATTACGAATTTTCGATGTCATTAAATTAAAGTGTTGCAGTATTTATTATTATTATTATTATTATTATTATTATTATTTTGTAAAAATGCACTATTTAAGTGATGTAATTTGAACAAAATACTTAATTAAAAAAAATAACAAAATTATAATTTAACAAATTACAACGACTTTTTGGAAAATTATATTTTTAAGTCTAAAATTTTAAAGACTTATAAGTAAATTCTATATTTAAAATAATAATAAACATCATTGTTATGATTATCATAACAAGTCGTATGCAATACATTAAACATTAATATTCCTAGACCAAAGATAAACAAGTTGGAAATTGCACGTGAAGCGTAGCAAATGAGGTGCGTTCGTACTATAACGAAGTTTTAAAATATTCAGATCTTGCTGATATAGTAGAGCGGACTTTGGATACAATATAGTGGTCGAAATCTTTGTGTTCCTGTAAATATGCAGGGACTAATTTTTATTATACTTCATTAACGTATATCTTATTCATAAAATGTGAAGTAGTTTAATAAAATTAAAACACGCCCCAAACAGTGTTTCCCCGTATAACATTATTTAGTGGAATACATTTGTGTGGCCCTGTAAATAAATAATAAATATTCTTTACATTCCAGATTGTACAGAATGTATATTTTAGTACATACTTCATAGATTCATGTCAATTATATTTATTCAAATGAGTGTAACACCATTAGAATGCATTTGAAACTTTTTTTCCCATTGATCGTAATGTAACGGAATACTTTTGATTGTCCCTGTAATTGATCTATGCAACCGATTTTCATAAAATTTGAAATGACTCGATAAAATTATGTAATAATTATGTATTTTAAATTTCAAACGATTAAAATGCATTTGAAACTTTTTTCCCCATTGACCGTAATGTAACGAAATCCTTTTGATAGTCCCTGTAATTGATCTATCCATCCGATTTTCATAAAATTTGAAATGACTCGACAAAATTATGTAATAATTATGTATTTTAAATTTCAAACGATTCGGTTTGGTAGTTTTTGTGTTGTTATATGCGGACAGACGGACGGACTGAGCGACAACAATAGGTGCTACATATTTACATAATTACGAACGCACCTAAAAACAGTAGTTTATAAATATACAACTTTAACTGTTTAAAACGTGCATTTTATTTTGACTGACTTTTTTTTGTTAATCGGACTGACTTCTGAACGGCCCATATTACGAACGACATGGATTAAACATAATTATTCCTGGACCCATCATAAATAAATTTTAAATAAAATTTCAGTTTTACAATTATTAGAACTGTAAATTTTAAAACTTTTAAACATCGCACATTTTAAATTTTTACACCGTTGCGTAGAGAAAAATATGCACTTTTTAATGAAATTTGTTTGAAATTTTTAAAACAATTTGTTTTCAGATTATTATTATTTATTAAAAAAATTATTACTTTTTTGTCATCGTAGCAACAGAAGTATTCTATTTTTGGACATTAAACATGGACCAATCAGAAAACGAATAAAATGATATAAGTTACGGAATTCAACCAATAAAAAGATTCAGATATACTTCAGATTTCTCACTTCTCTACCGAGGACAACAACTATTTTCCAAATAGTTAATAATGCCTCGAATTTTGGAAATGATGGAATGAAAATAATATATTTTTGACATACTGATAGTGAAATAATTACAGATGAATTAAAAATGTTCTTTTATTTACAAATGATGTTGTTTTCACTCCCTAAAACATCCTTTTGGAACAGTCATAAAAACCATTTACAAAAATATTCCGAAGTCAAATTCTGTTCTACAAATTGTATCACTCAATTCGTCTTTACATATATTTTTTAATTTGTAATTATTTTTACTGAAAAAAAAAATGCGTTTTCTTTCCGAAAAAGTAACATGTATAAATATTCATTGATTGACAGTTCAATTTAAAAAAAAGATGCTGATGTGTAATATGCTTTTAATTATTTTTTATTTTTTTATTTTTTTTTCGTAAAATGGAACAAATGAACGCTTTTACACTTACAGAAAATTTCATTTTGTAAAACAGCGGTTTTGAAGCTTTGTAACATACCTTTTATTCCCGTTAGTCAACAACTAATATTGAAAAACGTTGTAAAAAATGACATCTTAATTAAGATTTTATAAAAACGTAGTCTTAAAATAGATTTCATCATAACTTATTCCTCTTTTTAAAAAGAAAAGTAAACTTTAATCTGTGAAATTAATCATAGAGTACTTCTAAAATTTTCTTTAATGATAGATGTTAATTAAAATGGCTGCTGTCAAAATATTTTATCTTTCTTTCAAAAATAATTGCAACAGTGAGGGGGAAAATGAGTTTTCAATTTTTATCTTAAAAAAATATCGATCCCAGAATTATAATCAGAACATTCTAAATATTTTCTTTTAAACTAAAATAATGTGTACAAACTTTAAAAATAAGAACAATACGTTCTTAAATTCTAGTAAAATCCTTAACTTGATTCAGTGACTTTATAAATTAGACATTTTAAACTAAGCAAACTCGTATTTAAAATAAAATTGCCTGTAACTTAAAAAAAAAATCTGATTGCAACTATAACAAATTTAAATGAATATTTGTTCAAAATATTCATTTAAATTACTATTTCATAGTAATTTTGAATTGTTAAAAATTCAAAATTACTATGTTAATTATACATATTTTTGTATTCAATACGCTAATAACTATTTGAATTCTGCAAATTTTTCTGAGCACTACAATGTAATTTTTTTTTACCTTTTCTCCTTTATTCAAATTCTAAGTGTTCCAGTGTCTCTAAGTAAAAAGTAAAAAATAGCGGTAACTAATAAAATTAATTTGAAAGATCAATTTCCTAAAATGGAAATTTTATCACTTTTTACTCACTTTTGCAGAATTAAATAGCGTAATTAGCATACTCATTATGTGTTACTATTAAATCGCTTTTTCCCCTCATTAAAAGAATAGAGCATTCGAAAAGAGTTAATCGATGCTTATTTGTTGATTTGTTTATTTATTTGTCTATACATTGGTGATAAAATCACTAGTTCTAAAGATTATGATTAATTTTTATAGATTACTTTCCACGATTTATTGCGTTACGCACTCATAGAATAGCGATAGAATAAGTACGATGTTACGAAAATAATTTATTTTGTCACGTCTTGTTGAAAAGTGTACATTCTGTTACACGTGATGAAAAAAAAAATTCTTACTAAATTCTTTGTTTCCATTTATTTTATTTTCATTTTTAAATGCATTTGTAATTATGTATAAAGTCCTTCCGGCAGTGCCGGGAGGAAGAAGTAGTTTTCATATACTTATTTATTTATTTTAAATTAAGTTATATTATTCAAATATACGAAGCTCAAATTAGTGGAACACGATTATATAAGAATAGAAGATAGCCCGTCAAAATGACGTGTTTGCATTTTCAAAAGGATGATAAAAATTTTTAACAACTATGGTCAATCATAGCCACTTTAGGCTTGAACAATTTTGAAAATTACAGCAATTAAACATGGGGGGGGGGAATCTAAAAAAAAAATTCAACAGAAATCTACATTTAAAACTATAACAAAACTATCTGGTGGATGGGGGGATTGTAATGAACAATTGGTAAATACATAAATTTTAAAAGAATAAGGCAAAAAATAAATTTTAAACGAATATTTTATTATTATATTAGAAATACATGTGTTTTTGTATTATTAATATAAAAATTTAACTTTAATAAAAATGTTTCATTTATTAATATAAAGCAACCAATAATAATTGAAGAAAAATCATAAACACAGTTTTTAGATGCGAAAGATTCAAACCACAATCTCTGCTTTCGAGCTCAACGCTCTATGCTTTCGGCCATAAACCTCACCTTTATTTGTAACAGATTATCTTTATAATTAGCACCGTAATTAATCAAATTCATGGTCTGTTCTCAATCTGTTCCTGAGCGTACAGTACCGAGTACAGTACAGAACGGTACTGAACATCAGCGATAATGATCCACTCCATTTTCCTGACTCCTGAGTGCGCGCGCTCAACACGCGTAGCCGCCAAACAGGCCCAATCATTCGTGAATCGTGATGTGGCAATGGAGTCATTCTCAAGAGTCATAGACGAAAAAATTAAAGCAACCCGAATATAAAAATTCTAACAATATTGCATTTTAAACGCACCTTCGCTTTCCTTAAATAAAAAGTTTTAATTAAATATTGTTTTTGAAATCGTGAAAAGATTTCAAAGTAAAATGTAGTGACGTCATTTACAACTCGAAATGTAAATTTGACCAATGAGAACGCTCAATTATGACTACGGAACGTTTTCATTGGTCAGAAAATAGATAGCCTTTAAAATGGAAGGTAACTTTTCATAATATTTTTTATAGATTTAGAATTTGTCATTCTTGAATGTCAACAGCATTAATTTGCTTACATCGTTTGTTTTCGTAATTCATCGTTTCTTTTTATCCTAATTACTGGTTGTTTTATTTAGGACTCAAACATTATAACTAGATAGTTCTTGTAGGTTTTAAAGAAAATGAGTAATGAATGAATCCAGTGTTGGGCACGTTCACAAAATAAACGAACTAACTCAAACTCACGTTCAATTTCTGAAAAGTGATTTAAGTTCAAGTTCAAATTCAAAAATTTTCAAACGAACTCGTTCAAATCAAACTCATTTGTGAAAGTGAACGAAGTTCACTAAAAAGTTCACTTTTTTTATGTTTGGATATTATTGTCCAAATTTACAAAATTTTGTGAACTAATCATTTGATTATTCGATATGTAAGATAGAGGTATGCACGGACGGAAATTTCCAGGCCCGATCCATAGAAAAAAAAATGTCCGGCCCGATATTAAAATAAAAATTTCGGCCCGTGGCCAGCCCGGCTCGTAGAGAAAATTTAGCGGCCCGACCCAGCCCGATATAATAGCTAAAAACAAGGCCCGAGCTAAGCCCCGCCCGGAAAAGAGTTGAAATTTCGCACCGAACCCGGCCCGACCCCGAATACATTTCTACAGGACATTGATATTTACCCTTACGGAAGAGTTCCGGCCAAAAAAACTTAGCTTAGTCTGTTTATAATCTCCATCTATGCAGAAGTGCCGTAGGCTGCTATGTTTATGCTTCCTTTTAAAATCTTTCCGATTTAGACATATTTCCGCCTTACACAGTCCACCTTGTACAGAGAGTTTACTGTATATATCTATTTCCGGCGAAATTGTATACAGCCCAGGTCCGGTTCGGCGCGACCCGAGTCTGCAGAAGAAGTAAGACTAGGATACTACCCAGAGAAGTGATATCCAGACTTAATCCGTCCTGAGGCTCGTGTAGGCCTCTAAATGGCATTTGAAAGAGGGAAAAAATGTACTAAGGCCTGGAAAATTTTTAAATAAATTATGAAAAAATTGAACGTAAATGTGAACGTAAATTTCGTTCAAACTTGTCTATTTTTTGAGTTTCCGTTCAGTTCAAACTCGTTTATAAAATAGTGAGCGAAGTTCAATTCAAAGTTCACAAATAGTGAGCGAAACTCGTGAGTTTTCGTTCAGTGAGCGCGTTCATACCCAACACTGAATGAATCTATTACATGTATATTTCCATAAATTGAACAATTAGAATATTTGTGAACAGCTCGGAATACATAAGCCTAACGTGGTCGTAATTTCTTTTTCTCGTGAATGGGTTGACCCCGGAATTGTTATACACGGAGGGGTTTTATATGTATAATTGAATACTAGTTTTTGTCAATACTGAATATTAATAGGAATTTTTAGAAATTAGCCATCTTTTATTCAACCTGGTTTTATTTTAAGCGATTTATAAGGTCGCCAAATTCCCCGATATCCATTTTAAAGCAACATGATGGATAAACCAAACCAATGAGCTTGGTCGAAATCTTAATTCAGGTGAACATGCACATTCACATCGAAATTGATTAATACATAAGAGTGCTGTCCCGGGAAAATTGATTTTTTTTTTTAAATGTCACCCACATTAGAAATTCAAATAGCTATATCCCAGGTGTTTTTCAAGGTAAACACAAAGCAAAAAATATCCGGAATTCTTTATTATTATAAATAGTTTAGAAAGAACCTTTTTTCAATTTCTAAATTTTTGTTTATACATCAGTATACATTTAATAGATTTTTGACAAACTTAAATGGCCGCCATTTTGAAACAAGATGGCGGATAAAGTTGGCCCGTGAACTCGGTCAAGACATTGGTATGTACCACGTACACACGGAGTTATATCGAAATCAGTTCATAAATATGCATATCACCGCGTGACAAATTTCAGACTGTTTCAAAATGTCAATCACACTGGAAATTGAAAGTGCTAAGACTCAGCCATTTTTCAAGATATAAATGAAACCAAAAATGCTCTGGAATCTTTGTATAAGGGTCAAAACACAAAAGAAAACTCTTTTTAAATTTCTTACTTTTTTGCTCCTAATTTTAAAATTTAAATTAAAAAAAAATTAATATTCCGCCATTTTGAAACAAGACGCGGTTGGAACTGGTCAACGAACTCGGTCCAGGCATCGGTATGTACTATCTACGCACCAATTTTCATCCAAATCGGTATATAAATACGCGTGTTAACACGTGACGAAAACCAGATCATTTCAAAATGTGAGCAACAGTAGAAATTAAAAGTGCTATAACTCAGTCATTTTTAAGGATACAGACGAAACAAAAAAGGTTTCGGAATCTTTGTATCAAGGTCAAGTGCATAAAAGAAAAATCTTTTTCAATTTCTAACTTTTTTGTATCTAATTTTAAATTTTAAATTTTTTTAAAAAATGGTAATTCAAAATGGTCGCCATTTTGAAACAACATGGCGGATGGAACTGTCTAACGAACTCGGTCCAGGCTTCATTATGTACTATGTACACACCAAGTTACATCCAAATCGATTTATAAATAGGCGTGTTATCACGTGACAAAAGTCAGATCGTTTCATAATTTCAGCTATAAGAAAAATTCAAAGTGCTATAATTCAATCATTTTTTAAGATATAGACAAAATAAAAAGTGTTCTGGAATCGGTGTTTTAAGATCTAACACATAATATAAAAATACTTTTCAACTTTTAATTTTTTCGCATTTAATTTATTTTTTTTTTAAATTTTTAAATGGCCGTCATTTTGAAACAAGATAGCGGATGATGCTGGCCAACGAACTCGGTCGAGATATATGTATGTATTATGTACATACCAAGTTTCATTAAAATCGGTTCATAAATACCTTAGTTATAGCATGACAAAAATAAGATATATATATATATATATATATATATATATATATATACAGGGTTCCGAAAAGTCTGGAAACGGTCGAATAACTCAAGAAATACATATGAGATTGAAAAACGAAAACATACGTTTTAAATATTTTTAAATAAGCTACTCAGTGATACCAAATTTGACCTTCGCAACCGATTCCCTGGGGGTCAGAGGGGTCCAACTTTGAAATCTTAAATTATAACCCCCATTTTTTATTGCAGATTCAGATTCTACGGACAAAAATACGTAACTTTTGTATTTGATGTTTATTTCGAATCCTCGTTTATCAAGGTGTAATCGAGCACATTAAATCGACACATATTTCGGCTTTCCCAACCGGTTTTGCCTTATCGAAATCTAATTGGGCAGAATTTTTTACGCCAAATTCCTCGTCTTTTGCAGGAATAGCGTTTCCTGAAAATCACCCGTGGCGATTATTTCGGTAGTGCTACACTGCTAAAAATTTGACCCATTTGCTGCAGCTTCACTCCACCACTTTTATAGAATATCTCTTTTATGATCAATGACATGACATGACACAGTACACAGTACATGACTCCATGACACAGTAAAGTAACCGTTTTCTATAAAAGCGGTGGAGTGACGCTGTAGCAAATGAGTCTAATTTTTTACGGTGTATACGGTTTTTTATGTTTTTCTCTACAAAAATTCATTGAAATATATTAATTTAGTTTTCTATTTGGATTTTTATTTTATCCAGTAAATGGTTTCTAAAATACGACCTACTTGTTTTGATATTTTAATGTGTAAATATGAACCTCCCCTCCCGAATAGAAAAAGTATATCCTCAGTTTTTGGGGGCGGGGTATGTAAATGTTTTGAGTTCCGATGAGTTCAGCCTTTTTTCTTTTTTTTTTTTTTTAATCACTTAATTCAGAAGGGCAGATGGGCGTTCATGGAGTTTTTAAATAATTTCTACAATGTAGAATAACATGTAACGCAAATTGACCTGCGTGTTTCGATCTTTGAACGTATAAATATGCACCTCCCCTAAGAAATAGAAAAAGGATAATTTTCATTATTTGACGGCAGGATGTGTGCATATTATGGGTTTCCATGGATTCTGCTGTATTAAAAAAAATAAGATCTGGCCTATCAGATTTTGTGTTGGTAAAATCTGTTTGAGAAAATAAAATATGTATCTGATGTATTTTGTTCGATTACAATCGCGATCTTCGAGAATTGGAAAAAAATGCTTAAAAACAGTCATAATTTATTTTTCTCACCAGTAAAATTTAATTTTAAATATTGCATTATTTAATCCGAGCATTTTCTCTGATTCAATTGGGCAAAAATGTCTCTTTGAAATAATCGGTGATAAAAGATTAAAAATTCTGTAAAAGATATGCTAAATAAGAAATTATTTGGAAATGTTTACCAGAAATATTGATCCGTTAAGCGGTTAAATTTATAAAAAACAAACTTTAAATAGAACAAAATACATATTAATTTACAAAAAAATCATGATATATCAGCACAAATTGTCAAAAAATTCTCCGCCCTATTATTTTGTTGTTGCAGGAATTAATCAATTATAAAAACCTATAATCCCTCCCCCAAACTAAAATTTCAGAGTCCCTAAGGATCCTGGAATTTTTAGAATATCAATAAGATTGCATTTCAATTTCATTTCAATAAGAAATACCAAGTACGAATATTTTCTTGTTGAAAATCGCTTGTTAAAGAAGGCAAAATAACGAGTGTTTATAGCAGCTTTATTTATTTTATAATGAAAATACTGATATTTCACTTGGAAAATAACTGGTTCCGTAAGTAAAATGAATTTACGATACTTCTTCATCTATTGCACAGTCAGAACAAAAAATGTTTCATAACTTTATTTTTTAATATTTTGTCCTATATTTTTTCTATAGTAAAAATTAAAAAAAAACATACACCCACATCAGCCGTATTAGATGATTTTTTTAAAAACAACAGAATCCATGGAAACGCATAATATACACACATCCTGACGTCAAATAATGAAAATTATCCTTTTACTATTTCTTAGAGGAGGTGCATATTTATACGTTAAAAGTTCGGACACGCAGGTCAATTTGCCTTACATGTTATTCAACATTGTAGAAATTATTTTAAAAACTCCATGCACGCCCAAGAATTAAATGATAAAAAAAAGGCAGAACTCATCGGAACGCAAAACATTTACAAACCCCGCCCCTAAAAACTGAGAATATACTTTTTCTATACGGGAGGGGAGGTTCATATTTACACATTAAAACATCAAAACTAGTAGGTCGTATTTTAGAAACCATTTACTGGATAAAATAAAAATCCAAATAGAAAACTAAATTAATATATTTCAATGAATTTTTGTAGAGAAAAACATAAAAAACCCTATACACTGTAAAAACTTTGACTCATTTGCTACAGCGTCACTGCACCGCTTTTATAGAAAACGGTTACTTTACTGTGTTATGGAGTATTCTCATTGGTCATAAAAGAGATATTATATAAAAGCGGTTGAGTGACGCTGCAGCAAATGGGTCAAATTTTTAACAGTGTAGCACTACTGAAATAACCGCCACGGATGATTTTCAGAAAACGCAATTTCTGCAAAAGGCGAGGAATTTGACGTCAAAAATTTTGGCCAATCAGATTTCGATAAGGCAAAGCCGGTTGGGAAAGCCGAAATGTGTGTCGATTTAATATGCTCAATTACACCGTGATAAACGAGGATTCGAAATAAACATCAAATACAAAAGTTACGTATTTTTGTCCGTAGAATCCGAATCTGCAATAAAAAATGGGGGTTATAATTTAATATTTCAAAGTCGGACTCCCTCTGACCCCCAGGGGGTCGGTTGCGAAGGTCAAATTTGGTATCACTGAGTAGCTTATTTGAAAATATTTAACACGTATATTTTCGTTTTTCAATCTCATATGTATTTCTCGAGTTATTCGACCGTTTCCAGACTTTTCGGACACCCTGTATATATATATATATGGTTATATATATGTCAACATTTGAACGGAAGGTAGTTTTGGGGTCTGGGGGTCATAATCGGTGAATTTTCCGGATCGGGGGGATTTTGTGGAAGTGCTTTCCTCCGGACGGCTGCAATAGGTAGCTTTTTGTTTTTTGCAATGAAAGCTACCTAATAGGTAGCACCTATAATTATCGTTCATCCGCATTTAACAGAGCAAAAACTACCCAACCGAATCGTTTGAAGTTTAAAATATATAATTGTTGCATAATTTTGTTGAGTCAATTCAAATTTTATGAAAATAGAATGTATAATTTGATTATAAGGATAATGAAAAATATTCCGTTACATTACGGACAATAAGGAAAAATAGTTTCAAGTGCATTTTAATGATGTTACACTCTTTCAAACATAATAAAATTAATATGCATACACGAAATATATATTAAAGTATGCATTTTGTACATTCTAGGGTGTGAAGAATATTTATTATTAATTTACAGAGCCCACAAAAGTATTTAATCGCATAATGGTATATGGATAGACAATGTTTGGGGCGTGTTTTAATTATATCAATTTATTTCACATTTTTTGAAATTGATATGCGTTGCTGAGGTTTATTACAGTTACTCCCTGTGTATAAAAGAAAGCAAATAGCATTGACAGGGACTTACAAAAGATTTCGGCTGTTGTACTGCATCCGGAGTACTGTATACTATTACATCGAGATCTGAATATTTTTAAAACTTAGTTATAATACGAACGCACCTCATTTGCTATGCTCGACGGCCAATTTTCGACTTGTTTAAGAAATGCGAGGATTATTTTATTACATTAATCTGCGTTGTTATACTTTAACGATTTATAATACACTACTTATCTTTAATGTTTCACGTGAATTGTTTTTAAAATATACCACCATACTGTTAAAAAAAAAAATTGAAATTCATCGATATATTTTTCCTGAATTTCACAGAAAAAATCCCTTTTCACGACAAAAGGGCATTTTCCGTTAAAAGTCAAAAATATTCATCACATTTTCTGAAAATAACGAAAGAGTAAGATAGAATTAAAAAAACGGAGATACTCCGTTATCTATCGCAAATTTTTTTTTGAACGTTTATAAAACTGACATGTTTTTCACGGAAATGAAAAAATGAAAGAATCGTGACATTTTTACGAGATTTGTATTATGATGCTGAAGTGCAACTGTACTAATACCAAAAATTTTCTGAGCAACAAGTTAATCAGATCATATTTTAGCCATTCATTGAGCAAAGAAAATTTACTTAATAAATTATTTAATCCAGCCCATATTATAATTATTCATTAACAATAAGAGAATTATAATAATAAATTAGCCTTATTAATTCAAACTTGCAAGAATTATAACACCATGGATAAAATTACAATCTACCTTATAAAAATATAAACACATGTAGAATCGACTATTTACCTTTAGAATCAGTTGCATATGAAGACCCTATAGCGTGATTTTTAGAGAACCACCCTAAAGATGATAGGTTCCCTCGGTCAATTAATATAATAGTTCATAAACTGTTTGATAGATGGCATCAGCAGCCAATTGTTATACCAAGTTTACAATGAAAATTTACCGCTTCTTCACACGGAGTTTTTCCTTCTTTTATTTCTCAGAACGAAAAATCTACTAACGAAACGGAGATAGTCTGGCAACTTTGGTGCCAGTAGTTTTAGTGTGAATTTACAAATTTATTTTGACAGTGCATTAATAAGAAATTTAAAGTGCATATCCATAGTCACTAGTCAATAATGTATTTCAAGTATTCAATACTGTTTCAGCGAAGTAACTTTTCGTAAAAAGTCTTTACTATATGAAACTGATTGTCAAACATGTTGGGAAATAATTATTAATAATGTTGGTGGCAACACCAAATTTGTATTGCTGGTTTGGCAACATTATGTTGTTGTTACTTAAGAACATGTAAAAACGATGTAAGCTCCGTTTTAGCGGTGTTTTAGATTTGATGTAAAAATGTTACTCTAGAAAGTTTTTTTTCTAAATTGTTCTTCTATTGTAAATAAACTTTTCTTTCTTAGTCACTTAGCTCTTACTTTAAAAACTTAACATGGCAGTAGAGCGCGGTTTCGAATCGAGCTTGTGACTAAGAACAATAGAAGTAACGTAAAAACGGAAGAAAAGAAAATTGTAAAAGTCGAATCGCTTAAAAAAAAAAAAAAAAAAAAAAAAAAAAAAGTAAAAATGACGAATATGTATGAAGATGTTTCGCACGTTGAAAAACTTCGTGACTCAAGTTCATTCCCGCTTTGAAAATTTCAAGTAAGCATTATATTAAAATCTAATTCCTTGTTTGAAGTAGTAAATGGAACTAAAAATAAAGAAGGCCTAACAGCGGATGCCAAATTGGCGTGGGAAAAGAAAGATGCCAAAGCTCAACAGATAATAGTAACAACTATAGATAAAAAAGTGATGATGCATATTATAAATTGCGAAAATTCTCATGAGATGTATAAGAAAGTATGTAATATTTTTGAAAGAGATACGGAACAACAGAAATGTAACTTGCTACAGGATTTTTTCAACTACAGTTTTAGTGCAGAAATTGATATCGCTACACATATAAGCAGATTAGAAAACATTGCTTTTAAACTGAAAGCCCTTGATAAACAAATTGATGATGAAACGGTTATTTCTAAAATTCTATTCACACTTCCAGAACAATATAAGCATTTTAGAACGGCATGGGACTCTACTAATACTGAAGAAAAAACCTTAGAAAATTTAACAGCAAGATTATTGAATGAACAGTTGTGTACAAGAGGTGCAAATAAAAATGAAGAACCAGTTGCTTTCAAAATATTGGAAAAAAGATGCTTCAAATGTAACAGTGCAGATCATTTAGCAAGATCATGTAATAAAGCTAAGTACCCTGTAAAAAGTGTTAAAGAACAGAGATGTTTTAAATGTGATAGCAAATTTCACTTGGCTAAAGACTGTAATAAAGGTAAAAATAATCGTCCCCGGTGCGGCATCTGTAAAAAGGATAATCATTCTGAAAAAGACTGTTATTTTCGTAAAAATGGAAAACCAGCTGTTTCGTTTCTTGCTCAAGAATCTAGTAAAACAAGTTTTGTTAATAAATTCGTGGTAGATTCGGGATCCTCTTCTCATATGGTAAATAATAAAATAATGCTGAAAAATCCTGTGAAGATTTCTACTGAAATTGGATTAGCAAAGAAATCTAAAATAATGAAAGCTGAATATTTCGGAAAAATTGAAGCTGATACTTGCACATTAAAAAATGTACTCTATGTTCCGCAGCTGAGTAAAAATCTATTGTCGGTTAATGCAATTACAGAAAATAATGGAGAAGTAAAATTTGTTGAAGATAAAGTAGAAATTTCAAAAGATGGAAAAATTGTTTTGGAAGGATATAAAAACAACAAGGGACTCTGCGAAATTGATTTAAATCAACAAAATGAAGCCTTGATTTGTGAGCAGAAAAATTCGACATTGTGGCATCGAAAACTTGGACACTTAAGTAGTAAAAATATAAAAATATTGTTGAAAAATTCAAGTGGTATAGATCTAAAAGTTGACGACATAAAAATGTTAGAAGAAGATCTGTGTGAAATTTGTCTTAAAGCGAAGCAGACTCGATTTCCATTTAAATCGATAAGAGCAAGAGCAACTAGACCATTGGAGCTGATCCATACCGATATTTGTGGCCCAATAGAAGTGAGTACATGGGACAGAAAAAGGTATTTCTTAACATGTTTGGACGATTACACTCATTTTGTCATGTTTTTTCTATTAGAAAATAAGTTTGAAGTTGCAGACATTCTTAAACAGTATATTGAAGAAGTCGAAGCTAAGTGGTCACTCCGTGTCTCTAAATTACGCTGTGACAATGGAGGAGAATATGTTTCTCATAAGTTAGTGAACTGGTGCAAAAATAAAGGGATTGTTTTAGATTACAACATTCCACATACGCCACAACTTAATGGAAAAGCAGAACGGTTGAATCGGACACTCTTTGAAAAAGTCAGAGCTCTAATATTTGATTCCGGACTCGAAAAAGAAATGTGGGGTGCAGCATTGCGAAGTGCAGCCTATCTCCTAAACAGAAGTCCAACAGAATCTATTGGTGTTACACCTGCTGAAATGTGGTTCCAAAAGAAACCAAATTTATCAAGATTGCAAATATTTGGCAGTGTGGCTTATGCTAAAATACTTGGTCGGCTGAAGAAATTGGATAGTACAAGTAATAAACTAATCTTTGTCGGATATGCTGAAAATGGCTACAGATTATGGGATCCAAAAGCTAAGAAAATACAAATTGCAAGAGATGTGATATTCCTTGAGCCTATAGTTAATGAACCAAATGATTTGATATCACCATTTAAAAACTTTAATTTTCAAGATGAAAGTAGTGAAGATGAGGAGAATCTTAACAACATGAAACAAACTACATCAGAAGATCAAAACGTTGAAGAACTTGGTCGAGGCAAAAGAACAAAGAAACCTCCTGTTTATCTTAATGACTATGCTTTGTTGACATATGAAGAAGCCATTAGTGGAGAAGATAAAGAATTGTGGAAAGAAGCAATAGAAGAAGAAAAGAAATCCCTAGAAAAAATGAAACTTGGAAAGTAGTTGACAGAAATGCAGCAAAGAATAAAAAGATATTAAGTAACAAATGGATATTTAAAATTAAAGATAATGGAAAATACAAAGCACGTTTGGTTGTGAGAGGTTGTGAACTAAAATATGGTTGTGATTATGAAGAAACTTATAGTCCAGTTGTAAGCTTTACTCCATTGAGAATTATTTTTGGATTAGCATTGAAGAAACAATATAAAATGATGAAATTTGACATTAAAACAGCATTTTTGTATGGCAAATTGGATGAAGAAATTTATATAAACATACCAGAAGGATATGATGACAAATCTAAGATATGTAAACTTCAAAGATCACTGTACGGTTTGAAACAAGCACTTGTAAAATGGAACAAAAGATTAACAGATTTTTTGAAAGAAAGTGGTTTTGTACAGATTAAATCTGAATAGTGCATTTTCATAACTGAAGACAAAAGCATAATATTAGCTATTTATGTTGATGATGGAATTTTAATTGGGTGTGATCATGCAAGATTAACAGATTTTCTTAAGAAGTTAAAAAAGGAATTTGATGTAACCTATGAAGAACCGCATTCATTTCTGGGTATGAATTTAGAATTAAAAGATGACACACTGAAAATTCATCAAGAACCATATTCAAAATAAGTATTAGAAAGATTTTGAATGTTGGACGCAAAGACAACAAATACACCTTTATTAGAAAATGGAACAGTAAATTATATTCAAGAAAAAGAAAATGTGTTTCCATATCGAGAAGCTATTGGTAGTCTTCTTTATTTATCATGTAGAACAAGACCAGATTTGTCCTTCGCTGTTGCTTATGAAAGTCGCCATGTGGAAAATCCATCAAACTGTGATATTTCTAATCTCAAAAGAACTTTAAGATATTTAAAAGGAAACAAGGACTTGGGTGTAGCCTATACAGCAAGTGGTAGTGATACATAACTCATTGCCTATTGTGATGCAGACTATGCAGGTGATCCTGATACTCGCAGAAGCACCACTGGATATGTAATATACTTTTGTGGAGGTCCAGTAAGTTGGAGCTCGAGAAAACAGCCTATAGTAGGTACGTCAAGTACTGAAGCAGAATATATTGCAGCGGCTGAATGTTGTAAAGAACTTGTTTATCTCAAAACTTTAATTGAGGAAATTACAAATGATAAGATTTCTATAACTTTAAATATAGATAATCAAAGTGCTATAAATATAATTAAAAATGGGGTTGTAAGTAAACGAAGTAAACATATTGATGTAAGATTTTACTTTATAAAAGAGAAAGTGGATGAGGGTTTAATTAATATAAAATATTGCCCAACAGATATTCAAATTGCTGATATATTTACTAAAGCATTGGGACCAAACAAATTTGAAAAATTTAAAGCTAAATTGGTAATGTAATATGTTTGTTTGAATTTAAAATTTACTGTGTTTATTTGTATATATATATATCTACTTAAATTTATTAGCTTATTTTGTATGTGTAAAAATATATCTTTTGGTTAGAATGTAATACTTTATATATGTAAATGTAGTATATGTTAAAACTAGAATAACTTTAAGGGAGTGCTTTTTAACTGTATTATTAATAATTAAGGGAGTGTGTTGGGAAATAATTATTAATAATGTTGGTGGCAACACCAAATTTGTATTGCTGGTTTGGCAACATTATGTTGTTGTTACTTAAGAACATGTAAAAACGATGTAAGCTCCGTTTTAGCGGTGTTTTAGATTTGATGTAAAAATGTTACTCTAGAAAGTTTTTTTTTCTAAATTGTTCTTCTATTGTAAATAAACTTTTCTTTCTTAGTCACTTAGCTCTTACTTTAAAAACTTAACAAAACAGACATTTTTTAGGCTTAGACAAAGTATGATGTCAATGGATTGAATTAAAAAAAGTAATATAAATGTTGTAACATACATATTGCCTCAATAATCCTTCATATTTTAAAAATTTGTTTTCAATGACAGTATTTTTTATTTAATCAATATTCGAATACTATTGGTAAATTATGGAAATAATTTCAGTATTTTACTGTCATATTTTTAACATTGGATTTTTTATTATAAAATAGTATTACTATATAATTATTTATTAGAATAGTAATTTAATGCATGCTTCTAAAATATAAAATAATGATGAAATATTATTAGTATAAATTGATTGAATATTTTGTGTGGATTTACTGATATTATTTTACAAAACTCTTATTGTTATATTGACTTTTTCCAGTAGCGAAATTTGAAGAAAATATTGTAATAGAATTTTTTTTTTCGACTTCCGTTTTTCAACGGATTTACGCGTTTTAGGGGTCAGAAATTCCAAAAATCATGGTTTTACAAAATGTCTGCCTGTCCGTCTGTCTGTGTGTCCGTATGTCGCCATTTTACCTTCAAAAAGTGTATGAAGAGATGCATAGAATTGAACCATTTTTTTGTGATTGTTTTTGACTGTGGCAAGCAGGTTCTCCTTCAGTTTTGAAATATTCCGCCCGAAGGGGGCATTGCAATAGCGATTTTTGTGTCATTTTCAATATTGTACAGACTAAAAGTGTATGAAGTTATGCATCGAATTGAACCAAATTTTTTGTGTAAGTGTATGGCTATGGCTAGTTGGTCCTCCTTCAGTTTTGAAATATTCCGCCGAAAGGGGGCGCTGCAATAGCGATTTTTGTGCCATTTTCAATGTTGTACTACTTAAAAGTGTATAAAATTATACATCGAATTGAAGCAAAATTTTTGTGTAAGTGTTTGGCTAGAGCTAGTTAGTCCTCCCTGAGTTTGAAAAAAAAATCATCGGAAGCAGCAATAACAATTTTTGTGTCATTTTCAATATTGTACCATCTAAAAGTTTATGAAGTTATGCATAGAATTGAACGAAATTTTGTGGGCAATTGTTTGGCTATGTCAAGTAGGTTTGCCATGAATTTGAAAAAAAAAAAAAAAAATCCGCTGGAAGGAAGCGCTTTAATCACGATATTTGTGCCGTTTTCATTATTTTATCATCAAAAATTGTATGAAGTTATCCATAGAAATGAACTAAAATTTTTGTGTATGATTATTTTTGGGTATGGCAAGTAGGTCCTCCCCGAATTTGAAAAAAAAAAAAAAAAAAAAAAAAAAAAAAAGAAATCTGCCTATCATTTTATTGCCCATCGGCTCGTGGATAGGCGGAAACTTTCTTTACTCCGATTGACTGAAGCAGAAATTTAAGATGAAATTCAAAATTTGTATAGTATTGAATTAAAATGATTAAAAAATTAATATGTGTAACTATTTTTTTAATATTAAAATATACGTATGAGATAGAAGAAAATCTTGGGATTGGCACATCCAACTAGTTTAAATAAATAACTAAACAAAATTGGAACTTAAAAAAGTGTAGTTAAAATATATTAGATAAGGATATAAAATTTAAAATCTAAAAGAAATTGCAGGCAAAAATAAATAAATAAATAAATAAAATACTGTCAGCCCAATTTTACATAAGTTAAAAATTTTATGCTAATCTTATGAAGATGAAATAAAGTTCGCTTGTTTGTTTTTTATTTATGTCCATTGTCTTTCTTATATGTTTAATATAAAACAAAATGTATAAATATGTTTAATATAATATTCTCATATGTCTAAAATAAAATATAAAAACAATAATCTAATTAATTACAATTATTCAAATCACATCAATGATATGATTAATAGGTATAATACTTTTAATGAAATTATAAGTATAATGTTAAAATATAGGTAGTGGTAACATTGCGTTGCATTGTCAAAAAAATTATATGTACAAGCAAATTTTATTGTGGAAATTCAGTGGTATATCGCATTGAATTTCGCCTGCCATTCTTTTGTAAATAATATATATTTTTATTCCAATACATTTAGAAATAGTGTTTTCATAGTGTGAATTAGGGGATCAAAGTGAAGACAAAAAGGAAATCTCTTTTTACCAAATAACTAACAAAAGAGGGAATACGTGGAGAATGATGATCCATCAGGTTTTGGAGAAAGATTGATAAAATACTGCTTTCAGGTCTGAAAGTGATCCCATATTTATGATCACTGCAACGTTACCTTATGGTACCGTCATGGTACTTTTTGTTGTATCATCATGTGGTCATATCATATGGTATATATATGGTACGGTATATGGTGAAGATATACCTTATGGTATATCATCAATGTTCAATTCAATACCCAGTAAAGCAGTTGTCTAAATTATATCCATCTAGGAATAATGCAAAATTTATATTCCTCTGAAAATGACACGGACTGTGACATGAACAATGTACTTCATTTCCTTTTATGAAATATGATTTACAACATTTTGTGAATGCAGTTTGATCCCCTGATACCATTTTTATCTCTGAACTCCACACTATTGGGATTTCGTGCTGATCATAATATTTTTTAACTTCTCAGTTTTTGAAAACATGCTTTCATTGAATTACCCTTTTCATTCATATAAGAAAACTTTTCCTAAAAATATATATCACACTTCTATTTCTCATTAAATTTCGATTAGTAATCATGTGTTATACACTATATGGGCCGAAGATGACCGGCCACAAGCGATTTTAGACATTTTAAAAAATATCTATAAAAATACACAAGGAATTATTCTGAAACTCTAAGTGGTAAACTTTATAGTATAAGTCATACATTTCAATGACGATATTTTCCCGAAACTCCACAGGGCACCGCCAACAAATTGAAAAAGAAAGAATATCTTTTGGATTAACTCTGTCAAAACTAAAATAGCAAAAGCGTTCAAACATTAGCTTATGATTAAGTGAATTATTGTAATAAACTATGTTCATTTTTATGCATGTAGCAGGTATACTCGTAAAGAAATTAAGGTTTTTTATAAAAACAGTCCCAAATTTTGCCAAGTTTTTTGCTTATAATTTGCAGAGTTCTTAATATAAAATAATACCATTTTCTAAAAATATAACAAACAACATTATACACAATACTTTGTAATCAGAATCAAAAAGTAATAAAAATTGTAGGAAAAATAAGTAGGGTTATTAAATAATTTTTCATTACGCATGCGTCAAAGCTATCAAAATTTCTTTTGCATATTGTGTTAGCTAAATGCATAGAGCAACTTTTCTGAAAGTCTTAAAAACATAGCTTGAAAATTCTGAAATTGATCGTCGATAGAATAAGCTCAAAATCCTTTATTAAAAAAAAAAAAAAAAAAAAAAAAAAAAAAAAAAAAAAGAGGGGCAGTGTTTAATTATCCATTTATTAGTATTAATATAGAATACACAATATGGTATGTACTACTATACTTGAATAAAACTCTTTTTTTTTCCTCTTTTTTAAATTGCGTTCGTAATTATGTAAATACGTAGCACCTATTGTTGTCGCTTAGTCCGTCCGTCCGTCTGTCTGTCCGTCTGTCTGTCTGTCTGTCCGTCTGTCCGCATATAACAACGCAAAAACTACCCAACCGAATCGTTTGAAATTTAAAATACATAATTATAACATAATTTTGTCGAGTCATTTCAAATTTTATGAAAATCGGATGGACAGATCAATTACAGGGTCATTCAAAAGGATTCCGTTACATTACGGTCAATAGGGAAAAAACTTTTAAATGCATTTTAATCGTTTGAAATTTAAAACATATAATTATTGCGTAATTTAGTCGAGTCATTTCAAATTTTATGAAAATCGGATGCATAGATCAATTACAGGGACAATCAAAAGGATTCTGTTACATTACGGTCAATGGGGAAAAAGTTTCAAATGCATTTTAATGATGTTACACTCATTCGAACATAATAGAATTGGCATGAATCTATGATATATATACTAAAATATGCATTCTGTACAATCTATGATGCAAAGAATTTTTATTATTAAATTACAGGGCCACACAAAAGTATTCCACTACATAATGCTATACGGGGAAACATGGTTTGGTACGTGTTTTAATTATATTCAACTATTTCACATTTTATGAATAAGATATACGTTGCTGAGGTGTAATAAAATTTACTTCCTGTATATTTACAGAAACATAAAGATTTCGACTACTGTATTGTATCTGGAGTACGCTCTACTATATCAGCAAGATCTGAATATTTTTAAAACTTCGTTATCGTACGAACGCACCTCATTTGCTACGTTCACGTGCAATTTCCAACTTGTTTTAATTCTAAATATTAATTTTGAATTACTAATTTCTGGTGATAACTGTTTTACAGGTTGATATAATTTTTTTATTTATTTCAATAAAGTAGCTGAAGAAACTTGTTACATAAAAATTTGAAGCTTCTTTTATTTTTTGCTTCATCTACTTGAATCTTTTAATTTAAAAATATTAATTAATTTGTTCGTTATATTTATTTTCTCTTCTGTTACAGTTGTTATACACATTTATTCAACAGAAAGGCAAGAGAAGTTAAGGAAATATCGCTCTTTTCAGTGAAATTGAAAATAAATCAGAGTAACAATTAAGTGGTGATGAACTGATTAATTTGCATTTACATGGAAATATATGCTAATATATTAATTTACAAGATGTTACAAAAATGTTTTTGGCATAATTCTTTACTTGAAACATTTTTTTTAAAACTCCGTTGTTAATTATAAAAGAAAAGAACGTGTTGTATTGATCAGTAATTAGTAGAAAGTTAAAGATTGTTAATCAATGATAGGTCTGTTAGAAAAAAAGCTTTTAAATTGTAATTAACTTAGCTTGATTAATCATTTTTTTAAAACGATCTAGAAGTTCTTTTCCGAAGATAATGAACGTTAAAATAAAATAACAATTTGTTGTCTATTCTTTTCGATTTTAGTCATGTTTATTTATACGGTTCTTTGGTGGGTTAATTTATTTTGCTTGTGATAAACTTCTCTGACTGTTATTGTAAAATATCAACAATGTTGAACGTGTTGCTTTTTTCCTTCTTTATTAGTAGATTTTTTCAACCTTTTATATTGTATCCCAAAGCAAGAATAAGTTCGGAACCTTACAGGTTAAAAAACATTGCTTTAAATTGCCGAAAAGTAAAAATTTCCTTTAACACAAAAACTAATAATTAGAATTAGACCGGGAGGCAGCAGCTAATACAATCACCTCATCAAATTCACGGATAAAATTCAAGGATTAGTTAAATCTCGATTAGTATATTAAAATGTAATTGCTCTACCAAGTCATATATGGAATTAAAACACCTAAAGACACGATTTCAGCGGTGGACTTATAGTTTTACCATTATGTTTATTGCTCCCAGTCCTTCATGTTTTCATACTTTTAGATGCAAGAAAGGACAATACTACACCTACAAGTCCTGCTAAAATCGGGTTTTTAGGTGCTTTCCACCCAGATATGATTTTTGCGTTTGCAGACGTATTGCGTTTTAATATGCAAATCGAGATTTAACTAATCCTACATTTTCATCCGTGAACTCAATGAGGTGATTGTCTGTGCTAATTGATTGATTACTGTAGGTGATTACTAATCGGTGATTGTGTGACCTCCTGGTCTAAATGTCCTGTAAACTTATAGTCCATATGTTTGACAATTATAGTTTGTTTTATATACATATATGTTTGTGTGTGTGTAAAGGATAACTTTAATAAGAATTAATGTTTCAAAAAGAGTTTTAGCAATTCAATGTGAAAATATTATAATAGTTCTTCGTAGCATACATTCATAATGACTTTCGCATTAGCAGCAAAATAATTTGAATGCTAATACATAACAATTATAAAATATTACAAATTTTCATCAATATTAAGTATAAATTATAAATTATAAATTAAGTTTTATGACAAGATCCCAGCATTATTAATTTTAAATTCGTGATAACAAATTTTTAAAGGAATTCTTAAATAAGATTCAAACATTATAAATTTGAAATTTGAAAGAAAGATTAACATCAACAAGAAGTTTATTATATAAAAAAATTGCAAAATAAAAATACCTGACATATATAAAGTCAAATTTTGTAACTGAAATATATATTCCATTTTAATTTAAAATATTTTTCAAGCAAAAATAAACTGAAAGTAAGAATAAAAAATTCTATAGTTAAAATATACACTTTTATCTATAATAACGAATTAAAAAAATTTAAAAGCTTTCCTTCACGTTTGAAAAGAGATAGAAATGTTGAATTTTTCCCTTAATATTTTATAATATTTATTTTTTTCTCATTAATGTATAAAAAGGCAAGACTGGAAGTTTCCATATTTAAAATGTATACTTTTATCTATAATATTAGATAATTTTAAAGCTTTAAGAGCTTTCTTTAATGTTCAATTGAATAATAGAATTATTGCATTTTCACTCAAAATTTGTCAATATATATATTTTTCTAATTACGAAATAATAATATAATTACCATCTTACAGTAACCTGTTATTTATTATTAATTTTTGATTACATTAATTTAACATATAATTTTTCCATTCTCAATAATCAGCCTTGAAATTTTAGCATGTAAACAAAATCTTGGTTTTGCATCAAATTTTAATGTAAATTTTAATTCTTAAAAAAATAATAATAAAAAATAAAAAAATAAATAAATCATGAAAATCATTATTTTGTATTTATTCATAAATAAACATGATCCACTTGTACGCTAACTTTCATTAACATCTGTATCATAATCAGTCACAGCTGATTTGCTGATTTTCTATGGCACGGCCCTTCATTTAATCTAGATACTAAATACCATGTCTACGACTGATTGCAAAAGCTGTTGTCATTGCGAAGAAGCAAGAAATTTTGAGGTATTTTATATTATAGAATTAATTACGAGTTGGGAAAATTAATGTAGTAAAGCACTGTGCAATAAACATATAACGTATCACGATAAAAAGTTAAATTATTATTTGAAAATTTTTAACGCTTTAAAACTGACCTACACACTGTGTAAATGATCCTAACTAAAAAGAAAGAACAATTTCCTTTTTTTTATGGTTTAAAACCAAACCTGCACCAAATAAATGTGTGGCTCTATACTTGACGTAACCTGACATCGTAGTTTTTTTAAATATTTTTTTTCTAATTAAATATAATCTTATTATTAAAAATCAAAAATCAATGTTTTTAGATTCTACCAAAACTCTCCCGATCTTAAAGGGATGATAGTAAAAGATTAAAAATGAAAAAGTTAATTCATTTATTCGGCATATAATAAATTTATCTGCTGTTACAGATTTTTAAACGGAATGTTAAATATGCGGTTGAAATTATAATTCATTTAGGGAAATTGAGAATTAAAACAAGGTAACGAAACAATTAACTGGAAGATAGCCGGTTAATTTGCAATTCTATGAAAATACATGAAGATATACTAATTATTTCGATGATGTTAGGAAAATGTTTGCGCCATTCATTATATAGAAGAAAGAATTTTTAAATTTGTTTTTTATTTATAAAAGAAACGGAAAAGTTGCATTGATAAGTGATTAATAAAAGCTTGAAAATTGTTAATTACTGCTTTGTCTTTTCGGAAAATTATTAAATTGTAATTAACTTAACTGGTTTAGCTTTTTTAAATTATTCTGGCAACATTTTTTAACGAAAATTACACATGTTCAAGGAAAATGATTTGGTAAGTTATGAATTACTGTTCTTTTCAACAGATTGAAATTTAATGAACATATATAAATTATTTCGCTTTATTTTCGATATCAAAAATTATTTTGATAGTACGCAAAAACATCAATAATGTCGAAGAATCTTTGTAATTCTTATTCGGAAAATAGATTTTTCATATAGCTATAAAGTGCAATGAACATGATTTATAGCTGTATTTATACAATGAATACAGAATTAATTCTTATCAAGAAGATAATGGAATCCGAAGTTTGGTGGAAATCCGTACATTAATTATTTAGATAGAGCCATTGCAAAAATCGTGAAGAATGAATCATATTAGCGCCATCTATTGGGTGATTTACACTAAACTGCATATAGCGCCAAAATTTGTCAGGAACTAACCGAATAAGAAATTTTGTGAAAATTTGTGCACTAGTTTTATAGATAGAGCTATTTCGAAAATCTAAAAAAAAAAAAAAAAAAAAAAAAAAAAAAAAAAAAAAAAAAAAAATCATTACAGCAGCGCTACCTGTTGAGCGACTTACACGAAAAACTAACCATCAATTTATATCACGAACTAGATGAATATAATTTTTTATGAAATTCTGTGCATTAATTCTTGAGACAGAGCGCCCACAAAATTTTTGTCACAGTTTCATTTTCAGGTAGGTAAGGAGGCCTACCGAATGGCTTAAGCACAACAAGCCCCACCTAAATTTTTGCCACATGCGGACAAACATAGGCACAGACTCGCAGACAGGCATTTTGTAAAAACACGTTATTTTGGAATCTCTGCCGCCTAAAACGTGCAAATCCGTCAAAAGCCGGAATCCGAAATTTTGACGAATCCAATGCTTTTTCTCCTTGTAAAGATAAAAGAAAGTAAAAATCAATGTTGGTTCAAATTCTCCTAAATCATGAGTGAGTGGACAAATAAACTAGAAAATCCCATATATATTTTTTTAATTTCAAAAGAACATTTTTATCCATAACGTTTACGAAAAATTAATAACTGTGTCATTTATTTTAAGAAATAAATTTTAAAGCATCAAACTTCTTTCATAAACGGCAATGTTAATTTACTAAACAATAATCATCATTGTTTGAAATGAAGAATTTGAAATGATGAGTTACAGTTTTTCACTATCTCTGAAAGGAAGTTAAAGTAATATACTTCTTCAAAATGTTGGAGTTTATATTAATACTCGCTTATTGTAATTAAATCGTTTATTTATAAAAGGTTAATTAAATTCTTCAATTTATTAGTGATAATATTATTGTTATAATTCTTAAAAATATTTATGTAAGTGGTTTTTAAGCATTCGATTGAATATATTGCTTATTTAATGAAAATATTGAAGAAAACTGGGTAACAACTAATTTCGCAAACGCTGGTTAATTTGCTTTTTCATAAAAATACTTTCTAATATACCAATTATTTCAATCATATTATTAAAGTGTTTTCATTGTTCAGAATTTACTAGGAAAAAATTTTCAATCCATTGTTTAATTATAAGAGAAAAGGTGTAGTACAGATCAGCAAATAATAATAACTTCAAGATTTATTAATCAAAGTTTTGTCTATGTTGAGAAACTTATTACATTATTTATTTCTTATTATTAAAGTGTTTTTATTGTTATGTATTTACAAAGAAAGTTTTTTATTCATTGTTTAACTATACAGGGAAAAAATGTACCACTGATTAGTAAATAAAAGTAATTTCAAGATTTATTAATCAAAGTTTCGTCTGTTGAAAAACTTATTAAAATGCAATTAACTTCAAGTTTAACTGAAGTTTAATTATGAATTTTTTTATCCAAGCAGTTTTTCTGAAAATGTTAACTTTTTGGGGAAGATGATTCAGTCCATTTATTGAAAAAGTATTAATTTGTAGCAATTTTGAATTGATTAAATCTGGATGCTCTTATTTGGTTTTTCTAGTTTACTGTACACGGTAAAAAAGAAAAAAAAATCTGTTGCGGAAATTTCTTTGTTTACTAAAATTAAAAAAATGTGGTGTAGTAATAGAAAATAACAGTAACCAATAATATTTACAATTAGTGTTTTCTCGTCGTACCTTTAGCGATAAGTACGGTGGCGCCACGACTTGAAATCGATTGAATCAGTGGTTGAAGTTCGTCTGTATTAAGTTTTATTCCCACTCTTCTTCCAATTTTAGGGGAAATCCTTCTCAATTGGAATATTTATAATTTCACACACGCATGTTAAAGTCTTTAGAAAAATTTTCTATTGGTTTGATTTTGTATTTATGTCAGCCAATTATCTACACCTGGGATATAAGCCCTAAAGTGAGGGTATGCCCTCCGTGGGGATCTTTCTAAGGGAACCTAACCCATATTTACGCAAAGAAATTTAAGGATCGAAGAAAACCACGTAAAAATCCGAACGGTTAGATTGACGTCCACGATTGGATTCGAACCCAGCACCTGCCGTCGATCAGTTTTGGAGGCAGGACCTCTTGGCCAACTTTCTATTGGATTCAGACCAGGTGATTGGATTGGAAATTTAAAAAGCGGAATTTGTTTGTGCGAAAACCTTTGCTTGATGGGCTTGCATGTATTATTTAGGTCGTTTCCATGTTCAAACAAATTGTTGTGACCACAGTTTTCCTCCAATAAGCCAACAAATTATCCTGCAAGATATCCTTATACATTACACCATTCACACTGTCGCGGATTTCAATTAATGGGCCGATTACTTTTTCCAGAAAATGTCCCCAACAGCATAACGTGTCCTTCATTATGCTTCGTTGTAGGAATAGCGTATCTCGAATGATATCTTTTGTTTTTAAGTCGCGTTCTTAGTGTCTGCCACTACTTCCAAAAACGTTGAATTTCGATTCATCGGAAAATATTTTTTTTTCTTCCGTTTTTAATTTAGACAGTCTTTGTCTTTTTTGACAAACGTCCGTCGAGACCGCTGATTTTTTTTTCTTTTTACTAATGAAATGAAACCTCTTTTAACACCGACTCTACCATAAAGTCCTACGTTAAGAAAGTATCTTGATGCAGTAGACCTACTTATTTCATTACTTACCTACCGACTTTCGCTACTGACCTTGCAGTAGACCTACTTATTAAATAAGTATCTGCAACCAAAATAAAAAAAAGTAAGAAAGGAGCGATGTGGACAGGGACCTCAACTATCCAATGTAATTAATTAATTAATTAATTAATTAAAAATGTCGACATGCAAACGAGCTATTAGAAAATAACCTCCCCATAGGAATAGCATTAGCTCGACAGTGTGTGACCCTGTGTCTTCGCAGAAACAGGGGCCTTAAAAACCAGTAACCAGTAGCAGTGATGTTCGCACCATGCCGATTGAGCCTACCACTGCCTTAACCAGTTTTTCGCATTTTCTGAGAAACGGAGTTTTTTGAGTGGATGCACACGTTTATAGCATGGGTGAGATGTGTTCAGGTATGATGTATAACTGATGTACTGCATGAGTAGTCGTGAACAAATCATAACATTATTTTTTCGACTAAGTAATAAATAATGCGCAAAATTAAAAAGTGAAGAGATGTATTCTTTGTTGCTCTAAATCAAGTTATCTTTAAGTAATTGCAAGACCCAAATCCTATATATATAAATTAAAGCTATACAACCTTCGAGATGCATAAAAATATGAACAAATTTAAATTTAACATATTTATAGTCGCGTTGGGAAAGCTTATTACAAATAACGTATAATAAAAATTAATAATTGTTTCATTTATTTGAAAAGGTAAATATTTGCCTCTAAATTATGAACTTTTTGTGACGTAAAAGCTAATTTTCAGTTATAAATTAATAGCAGTCTGTTGTCAGATTGAAATCATTAGCAAAGTTTTTTCGTTACCTGAAATGTAAAATGATTTATTTCTTTAAAATGTTAGGTTTGCATCAAGTAATTAAACCGTTTAATTATGAAAGATTAATTACTTTATTAAATATCTAGGTCCCTCTTCAGTTAAAGTTCTTAAAACCATTTATTTAAATGAATTTTAAACGTGCATATGGGAAATATTTCTTATTTAATGAAAATGTGAATAAAAACAAACTAAAAATTAATAGAGAAGGAGTTTGCTAATTTGCATTTATGTGAAAATACCTGCTGATACAGTTATTATTTCAATGTTGCTAACAGAACGTTTTAATCATTAATTATTTATCTGTAGAGATTTTTAATTTGTTATTTAATTATGAAAGGCAAGAAAATGATCGTATTGGCCAGAGATTAATTAAAATGTTCAAGATCGTTAATTAATGTTTTAAAGAAGCTCAGTCCCAGGTATTTTGAGAAAGTTACTTAATTGCAATTAACTTTAAACGTGTTTATTTATGTACTTTTTCTTACTTCAACTTTATATACATATATATGTGTGTATACATAAAAATAATCAGTGAGTGGGGAATATGATTCGACTCATTTAGTTGTAAAATGCACTTATTGCTCTTTTGTATCGATTACAATTCAGCCTTTATATAAAGGTTTTTTTTTTTTTTTTTTTTTGCTATTCACATAAAAAAAAAATAAACACTTGTTCAAACACTGCATGCCACTGATATACGCTGATTTATATAAAGAAAAAAAAAAGAAAAAGGATTAGACAAAATTTAATTATAACTAAACGACCAACGGTAATCTTCTAAAATCGGAATTCTAAGTCCGAAACAGCTAATGTATTGACAACTAACAGCTGTTTTCGGGTTCGATTAAATAAACATTTTAAAATCAGCTTATCTAAAATAGCTCAATAAACAATGTTGCTACTTTCTAAAATTTACAATGACGCCATAAAATTTAAATAAGGTACCCTGGGGTAATAACGCCAGGCGGGGTAATAACGCCAAGTGCTTATATTTTGAATAATTATGAAATAATCAAGTAAATGACACCCATGTGCCCTGCGCAGAAGGGTTTTGAGTCATATAAATCGCAAAAACAGCTTCAAGTTAATTTGCTTCATTTTTAGGTCTTATTGTTTTTACAAACAACTAAAATTAACGCTTGATCTAAAATTTGCGAGATACGTTTTGTATATGTGAAGACTATCTTTTTATCCGGAAATACTTTGTTAATTACATAAATTTGTAGTGCATTTCATGTACTTTTAAAATGTTATTGAAGATTTTGGATATTTTCTCGAGATAATTTGTAATTTAAAATGTACTGCGCAATAACTATACCGGGGTAATAACGCCAATCTTTGACATTAATGCCCGATTGATTGCCTACAGTGGCCGAGCTACATCCTAAATACTGATTCAAATAAACACAGTTAAAACTATGCAATGTTTCTCATATTTCTATTTAAACGGTCCTTTTTAAGCAAAAAGAAACTCACGGTCTGATATTCATTTGCCTCATCCCCCCCCCCCCCTCCCACACCACACCTTTATATTTCTTACACTTTCACAAAAATTGAACATTTTCAATATCTTAGAATGCAATTTGTCAATTTCTAAGTTTGTAGAGTTTGTATTTTTAGAATTGGGCAATCTACATGCAATTATTCCATCTTATTTCATAGTTTTGTTTGCATGGCGTTATTACCCATATAGGTGGGTAATAACGCCAAATAGCATGGGTCAAGAAAAAACGCCATTACATTTTATGAATACATATCTGTTAAATTATTTTATTTTATACAGATAGTCAATGAGTTGCTGTATCAGATCCTATATTTGTTTGAAAAATACAATCTAAAACTAAGCCGTGAAAATTGGTAGAACCTTAACGTGGCGTTATTACCCCAGGGTACCTTATTTTGTTATTTCCCCAAAGTTTTTTTGTCTCTTTTTTCCAGAAAATGTATTTTTAATAGAAAATAAATTTGCTTTTTTTTTTGTACTTTTTTAAAATTGGAAGCCAAAGGTAAAACGACTTTCTAAAAGGTAAAATGAAGCAAAAGGTAAAATCACTGAATGAAAAGGTAAATAAATATGAAATTAATCTCTTGTATTATCACATTTTTGAAAGGAAACGGATTGGCAAATGTATTATTTCTGATATTTTAAATGTAGCGTAAATGTCCTTATTTACCGCTTGTTTAAACGCGCAATAATTTAAATTATTATTATAAATTTTCATTTTATTTTAATAGTCCGTGTAAATATATTTTTTAAATAAGCAGTAAATTATTACTATGTACAATGTTTTAAAAACATATATATATAAAATTACCTTTTATAAATATATATATAAATATATGTATTGAAAAAATAAAAATTTCAATTAACTTAGAAAAAAACCCATGAACAAAATAATGGGTTAATAAATAAATAAAAATTGCACACTGCACACTCCATGTTTATGAAGTGTGCCCCTGCAAAAGGTAGTTAAATTGCTATACATAGATTTTGTTTCTATAAAACTTTTATAACCGAACTATATTCACTGAATTCATTATTCAACAGTTCCGAAAATATTTCTTCGATTTGAAAATTTCTAGGAATTTTCATATTTTATATGCAGTAGTTTTCTTAATAATAACTGAGAAACATCTCCGATCATAAAAAAATGAAATATATATTTACAGACGCAGCATTGATAGCATTAGCTAGTCTTTTTGGAACACAGAAAAATTAATTTGACATTTATAGTAGGAAAATCAGTAATTAGAAAAACAGTTTTACGTAATTGCATTTTATTTTCTAGTACAAAATCAAATCTTATTGAGAGAAAAGTTTTTAATTTGCATTTATAGTAAAATATCTGCTGATTTCTAAATTATTTTGATGAGACTAACAAAACGTGTTAATAATTAATTATTTGTTTGAAAAGGATTTTAATTCGTTGTTTAACTATAAAAGAAAAGTAATGCCACATTGGTCAGCAATTAATGATAAAGTTAAAGATATTTAATAAATGTTTTAAAGAAACTCAGATTCGGCTATTTTGAGAAACATTTTTTTATTGTAATTAACTCGACATGTTTATTTATGTAATTTTACTAACTCTAACTTTTTATTTTCATAAAATAAATGGCCGAGAAAGATGATTCGAATCGTTTAGTGCTAAAATATAAGTTATCTCTCTTTTCGACTGATTAGAATTCCTTGTGCGTATAGCGTTATTTTTTATAGCTTGTTATTTTCTGAATCAAATATTCATTTGATAGTTATGGTAAAAAATCAATAATGTTGAAGAAGTTTTTAAATTATTAAATTCACTTTCCAGCGAGAAATTATGTTTCTCCAAGAGAAAGAAAATACAGTGAACCTAATTTATTACTGAAGAGTGTCCAAAATTCATGCATAAAGTAATTTTGAAGATAGAAATCATGGGTTTATAATAAAAGTACGTATAGGTATTTATGAATGAAATAGCATATCAGGCAAATGGCTTCCACGGCTTTGCTGGGTATCCCAAAACTCACCAAAGATTTAAATTTTGCGTCATTTGTGACGAATTTTTTTGTAAATAAATAGCAAGCAGAGTTGTATAATATAGACGCACGCGAGCGGAAAATTTTAGGAAAAAAACAATTTTTATTTTTGTAACTTTTTTTAGTACCAAAAAGTAAAAATATTCCCTCAATTTTATGTACAAATTTTTTAATATTAACGCGAATTTCGTCAAAAACCTCGTAAAAATCGCAAATTTCAACAAAGAATCGCGTAAAAAACGTGGATTTCCAGAAAGAATCGCATAAAAAAGTGCATTTCGACAAAGAATCGCGCACAAAACAAAAATTTCGACAAAGGACTGCGCGAAAAGCGCGAATATCGTCCAAAGACAGCGTATAAACTGTGGCGCAGGCAGATTTCGATTTGAGGGGGGAAGGGTTTCTGATAAAGTTGATTGCTGGTTAATTGAATCGCCGGTTAATAGAATCAGTACTAATTAGAACATTCACTGTATAATACTTAAACTCAATAAGAATCTGTGTGGCAGGAAATTATCATTTTTTTAAAGCATAATGCGTCGCAGAAAAGTGATTTAGTTCAAATAACCAATTTTTATTTAACTAATCCATGTAATATGCACTTTCACAATATTAAGTAGAATTTTCGCCATTTAATTGAATTACTTTATTAAATGAATTCCGATTCAAAAAAGCTGCGGATTCCGATTCCGAAGTACGCCAAAACATTTAAATATTAACTTTGGTTTTGATTCATATAAGTGGCAATTATAGCGATCTTAGCTCTGGGAGGGCTTTTAATCCCAAAACCAACCCTTTGGCTGCGCCACTGCGTATAAAACCCGAATTTCGTCCAAAGATCGCGCTAAAAAATAAATTCCCTCTATTAATTGCGTAAAAAACGCGAATTTCGTGCATAAATCACTCAAAAAACGCAAATTACTTCCTTGAATTGTCCAAAAAACACGATTTACGTCCATAAATTGCTAAAAAAAAAACGCAAATTACGTCCATGAATCTCTCAAAAAACTCAAATTACGTCCATGAATCTCTCAAAAACACGAATTATACCTTTGAATCGCTCAAAAAAAAGCAAGTTACGTCCATGAATCTCTGAAAAAACGCGAATTACGTCCATAAATCGAATAAAAAACGCGAATTACGTCCATGAATCGCATAAAAATAACGAATTACGTCCATGAATTGCATAAAAATAGCGATTTGCGTCCATGAATTGCATAAAAATAACGAATTACATCCATAAATTGCATAAAAATAGCGAATTACGTCCATAAATCGAATAAAAAACTCGAATTACGTCCATGAATCGCGTAAAAAGTGCGAATTACGTCCATAAATCGCATAAAAAGCGCGAATTACGTTCATAAATCGTATAAAAAACGCGAATTACATCCATAAATCGTTCAAAAAACGCGAATTTCATCGACAGATCGCTAAAAACACGCAGTTTTCGTCGACGGATAGCTTAAGAACCGCAAATAACGACTATGAATCGCATAAAAATAGCGAATTACGTCCATAAAGCTCATAAAAAACACGAATTACGTTCATGCATCACATAAAAAAAATGCGAATCATGACCACGAATCGCATAAAAATAGGAAACTACGTCCAAAAATGGCCTAAAAAACGCGAATTACGTCCGTAAATCGCGCAAAAAAACACGAATGGCACCCATGAATTGCACAAAAAATGCGAATTGCACCCATGAATTGCATAATAAAAGCAAATTTTGTCCATACCAAAATGATATAATACGTAATTTTATTACAGTAGACTCCCTCAAATCCGCACAGCTTCGCACCAGAGGTTGTGCGGATTTTAGAATTTTGCAGATTTCTGGTCATTGCTTTGTTTACATTTTTTAAACAGTAATTTGAGTGCAATCGGAACTATAATGAATGCTTACAATATAATAAAATATTAAAATAAGTAATAAACTAAAATAATAAAAATTTAGATAATTTTTTAAATGATTACTAAAAAGTACTAATAGCAAAGGTCAAGTTAATAATCAATAGTGTATGATTAAATATACATTATAAAGATTAAATGTATTTTTCCAAAATTATTCAACAAAACTTGCCTCATAAAAGTACATTACTAATTCACATCAAAATCATAAAAAAAAGGATCTTTTTTTTCAAGTTTAGCCAGGCTTAATAATAAAAAAATCTTGATTAATGCATAAATAGATTTAATAAGATAATTGTGATACCAGTGATATCAGAAATGTCTTCAATTTTTTCCAAAAATATGGATTCTTCCTTCATGAAAAAAACATGAAAAGAGTATTATTAATAAAGTTACAAATTCAAAAATATATGGAATTTTTACAAAACTAAAAAAAATCAAATTTTGTCCCAATATCCAAACTGAATGTTTCATTGTTTACATCCATAAAATATGTGCGGTTTTTAGAGAGTTGCGGATTTCTGGTTTGCGGATTTGAGGGAGTTTACTGTATACATTAAATTAATTTGCAGAAAGTTTTTGGTTTTATACAAATCTGATAGCAAGATATGGATGTTGGCAACATTTGATTTCAAGAAGACGGTGTCACAAGCAATAAAACCCGAGTAACAATTCACTTACTGCATGAGTCATTTCCTTGACGTGTAATTTTCCGCTTTGCAGATCAGAATTGGCATCCCAGACCATGCAATTTAACACCGTTGGACTTTTTTTTTTCTTTTTACTTTAAGGTTCATGCCAACCAGTGACGCAGCCAAGGGAGGAGGAGGGGGGGGGGGGGGGGTTGGGGTTAACACCCTTCCCAGAGCTAAGAAAAATCGCTATAATTGCTGCTTATATGAATCAAAACCTAACCTAATATTTAAACATTTTGGCGTCTTTCGGAATCCGCCGCTTTATTGAATCACATTTCATTTAATAAAGTTATTTAATTAAATGGCGAAAATTCTACTTAAAACTGTAAAAGTGCATATTACAAGGATTAGTTAAGTGAAAATTGGTTATTTGAATTAAATCAATTTTTTGACGTATTATGGTAAAAGAATGATGATTTCCTGCCACACAGATGCTCTTTTAGTTTGAGCATTACAAAGTGAATATTCTAATTAGTACTGATTCTATTAACCGGCAAACACCTTTATCAGAAACTCAAAACCCCTCCTAGAATCGAATTCTGGCTGCGTCACTGATGCCAACAAGGTCATGATCACCCAGTTTTGAATCTAAAACATTAATTTGATAACTTAGAATACATTTCAATGTATTTTTAAATTTAATTTTTAAAAATTAGGAAAAATATATATATAAATTTACACTTGTACGGAATTACCTCTTACTCAATGCTGAAACATAAATAAAATCATAATGATAAATGTATAGACATAACTACTTCATGCAATGGGAGGATAGTCGAGTTTTTATCCTAGATACCATCAACCATTTAAATTTTATACCTCGTACGTCGTAATTCTCTAATACAAACACTGAATAAAAAGTCTATCCAACTAAAACCATTAGGTGTAAATGAGACTACATAAATGAATAAGCAATCTGCGATCGAGTGAAATTTTCTTCACCTTTCATAATGTGTTTAAAATATTAAAGTGATATAATTGTTTTATTGGTCATCATGATTTGTAAATATCGGAAAATACTCGTTTTTAGATATATGCTATCGAGTTTTCTCACGGAACACATCTTTGTGCTTGGATCATAATAGGAGGCTTGAAAATCTAACGTTATCAAGTTTTTGGTAATTTTCGACCAAAGAAGTCAATAAAATATCACTTTATATCAAATAACATTTAAAAGAAGTTACTATTTAAAAGTATTTAATAACAGCTTTTTGTGGCATCATGAATTCAAGAGCAATAAAGTCGTGTTGCACTTTCTCCGAACGAAAGAGGCGTGTGCAGCAGATATAAATTCTTATCAAAAAAGCAAATTGACAACATTCTTTCTCTTTCTCTTTTGTTTATTTAAACACAAGCTTCACTTCAAATATACATCGCATATGACTCGAATTGTGATTACGTATGCATACACATATGAAGAATAACAAGTACGTCAAAAGTTGGGGTATTCCACAATTTAGAATTAAATCATTTCATAATAGTTTAGTGATTTTATATTTTCATAAAAATATATAACCGACTAAAAGAAAGATAACGCACTATTTTGAACCAAAGACTATGTTACAAATAAAAAGAAAATTTTTTGATTAAATTAAAAATGATATCGATATCAAAAGACACTTCCCCGCCGCTAGAGATATCTAACGATATTATGAGCCAGACCCCCCTTCCCCCTAAAATGATAACTTTATATATGTACAGCCTCTAGACCCCATTGAACGACTCTGAATTTTGCCAGAAGGGAAAATCTTAAAGCCCAGTACCATCCGATATAAGTTCGAAATCTGTTAACTAACGAATTGTTTCCTTACTTTTCAATTTTCTCATTGTCTATTATTGACTTACTACATAAAATCGCCTCGCATTACTATAAACACGAAAATAGGATAGAGAACACATTAATAATCGCTAAATAAGAGTCGTTTGTTTCGATAGGACAATCTAGAGTAAATGTAGAAAAAGGAAACCTAAAATGAATCGATTTTATCATATTTACCAGCGCATTTATTCATTCTAATTGTAATTCTACTTCCTACTATAATGATCTTACTTTCCTGGCTTCAGGAGTGATGTTCACATATCTGCGGCACGTGTCAAAATCCAGAAAGCGTTTGGTTGTGTCAACAACAGTTATTTGAGAATGCAATCTGCAAATCGCATTTACTTCTCTACGTGCTGCTTCTTTCCGTGTATGTAAAGGAGTAAATTTTGAATATTAATTTAAATATCATGTATAGACAGAGCAGCAGTGATAGGATAACAACAGGTACAAAATAATGAGGACCAGCTTCTTTAAAGAAACCATTATGGGTCTTGTTTCTAAATTAATTAGACAAGAAAAAAAAGTTGAATATATTTAAAACACTTTTCTTTCGCAAAAATTTTAAGTTAAGAAAAAATAGCAATAAAATAAAATAAAAAATTCATAACTGAAAAAAAAAATTGTGATTTTTATCAATAGGCGGAAACGTACTTTAATTTTTTGTATAGTCCTTGTATTACCTACCCATTTTTAAACAAGTCACATTTTAAGCTCAAAATTTAATTCAGACAAAAACAGGCTTAAGGGTGTTCTTAAATCAAAAAGGGCAACTTTATGACACAAGTTTTAATTTATTTTTGTTCCGAAATGCATAAAACTAGCAGGTATTGTTGTTCAGAAACTATCTAATCGCACTCAATTACCTTTTTTTTTCTTTTTTATTACGAATACAATAGAATTTTTCAAAAATAGTGTCAAAGTGGGCGTTCTGAACTGACTTTGTACGTTAAAGAAGAAAAACCAATCAAAGGGTGAAAATTGCCTTGCCAAAAAAGCTTATAAATAAATAGGTTATTTATTGATTAAAAAAAATAGAAAACTGAATTAGATTTCAAATTGTTTCCATGATCAGGCTTTACAATTTTTATCTTCCATTAAAAAATGAATTTGTAAATGTGTCAAAACGTTTTGCGCTTGTTTAGCAGAGCAGGTTGAGAACAACATTAACCACTTAATTTATTATTTTACCAACTATTTTTACCTACCTATTATTACCTACATCTTTCACTTTTTTGGCCCGGAAAAATTTTATAGTTAAATTTTACCATTTCAAATCGTCGTAATCCGCCGATTAAATAATAAAAAACATTTCTAAAAAATTTTTCTGGGCCAAAAAATCAGAAAAATCTGGGCTAAAAAATCAGCTATGTAGTTTAAACATTTCTGAAATTAAATTGTATGAAATCGAATTTAATAAAAATTAGTGGTGTCAAAAAGTTTCGATGGATCAAGGAAACCCTTCTTGTCGATGAGACATATGAGCAAAACTGTTAAGGGGTTAAAATTACTGATATCACATTTCCTGGAATTACTGTTCATAGGTGGAAAGTATCGTGTTCCTTTACACAGCTTTATATAATATTTCATTTAAGGTTACACGGGGGCAACTGGACCATAATTTTACTGATATAACTGCCTGGTTTGATGCGGAATGCCCCTAAAATCAAAACAGACCTGACGCATGCTCAAAAAGGTTTATGGTTTTTGTTCGGGTTTTACTATAACAAAGAATACCTACTTTGACTTTTGAGTGTCATTTGACTCCATTAACGTTAACTGAAATTTTTAGATGAAATAACTCTCTTTGGTGACACCCTGATATGGCGATATCGGTTAAAGCTTTTTTCGCCGAAAAAAGGACATTGCACCCTAATTTCGATCTCGAATTACTTTAATTCATTTTTTAACTGATCTTCGAATGAAAGAGTAAATCATGTGTAAAAATCTCAAGCTTTGAATCGCACATAGATTCGATTATGCTGAAGTGATTGTGTATGCAAAATAAATAAATAAATATAAATAAACATTTAAAATATCGTAGTAAACATTAGAACATTTTACGAAATTAAAAATAATTATACACATTGAATGTGAAAATACTGATATATTCTTACATTTTATTATTTTTATCATACATTGTAAAAAAAGAAAAAAAAAATCTGTAAAGTTACTAAACTTTTTCTAGGAAACTGGGATTCATAGAACTTTTTATGTAACGATAACTGCAAAACTTCATGTAACAGAATTGGTTACATGAATTTTTGCTATTACTGTTACATGAAACGTTCTAGGAATCCCAGTTTCCTAGAAAAAGTTTAGTAACTTTAAAGGTTTTTTTTTTTTTTTTTTTTTTTTTTTTTTTTTTTTTTTTTTTTTTGCTTTATATATTCTAAGGTAAATACAATTTAAAAATAAATTTTATTAGTCCAATATAGTTTACGTTGGTTTCGATATACACGTGAAAGCGTTCTGACGCTATATACGCTGTTTTCTAACTGGTTACATTCGAATGCTTTATTGACGACCTGATTTGCATAAATATAATTCATACATTGTATGTCACAGTTCCCAATTAATGATTTTCAAAACTACAATTTACTTTTGTTGTGTAAAAAATTCAATCTTCCCTTGTTCCCATTGTGCAAATCAAAATTTATTTATCCTTTGTTAGGGTTGACTCTAGAAAAAAATATCCACCAGGCGGGAATTTTTAAAAGAGGGAACATTATTCTAAATAAAGGTAATTTTTTTTTTCAAAAAGGGCACACTTTTACCTTGTTTACCCAAAATATTTTGAAGTGGTTTGTTTAGAGTTTCCTAGAATTTGCAATATTTTTCCAGGATCAATTGAATTGCCACGGGGTTCATAGGAAGTGTTAAAAAGGGCCACCGGGCGCTGCGCCCTGCTGAAACGGCTTGGAGTTAAATATATTTGTTCTTTTTTAATTAACCCCTTCCGGCACGGTGTTCCTAAAAGATGACACCTAAGTTTTATTTTGCTGGCATTAAGAATATTTAATTAAAATTGTAAAAATACCTGAAAATGAGCAAGTTCATATTTTCAAATAAATTCGTTTATTAATTCTGGTGTATGTTAATTATTTGAAACAGATTTACTCCGTGCCGGGAAGGGTTAATTTCTCAATTTATCGCGAACTTAAAGTATCGCACACGATATACTTTTATATGAATGAGCGCATATACTTCCTTTTCTTCATAAAATGTAAAAATAACATAAGAGGTATGTTTGTAGGTGTTTCTTTCTATAATGGCATCAAAATGCATATTTTTGCTTTATTACCGGTTTTGGCTGGTGTTTTTGACAGATAAATATTGTTTGGTGAAATTCGTGAAAGGTAAAACTTGATTCATTAAAACTCTACAATAAATATATTTAGCGAAAAAGGTTTTGTTGTTTAAATTCCATTAACCTTTATACCGAATAAGCAAATTAATTAAAAATTCGATTCGCAAATGTCACTCAAATTATACACATATTACTCGGCTTCTTTCACAGCCAAACGTTTGATCTATACCTCTTTATTTTTCTTTCTAAATTTTAAATACACAGATATATTTTAAATATAACTTAAGCAACGGAAATCGATATCAATTACTCATACTTAAAAAAAGTGATGTGTAAATTAGCTATTATTGGAAGGTTACATTTCAATATCACATGCATGTTTCACTTCACGAAAAGAATCTTTTATGTGACAAATTGAATTTACATTCGTGAAAATATTTTTATCAATTATACTTATCGATTCATAATATTACACCACAAATCATTTTTGCTATAATTATGTCACTATAAGGATCAAAGACATTTGAATATTTAGTGAATTATATGTTTAATGTTGAAAATTTAATTTTACAAACTAATGGCATTGCATTAAAACACTGAAAGTTTTAAGATCTTTATCGCATTCGATAGATTTATTATTTCTTGACTGGAAATCCCATTTTTTTTTCTTTGGTTTCCGCAAATCACACAGGATTTTTCGTATTCTAATTAATTATTACATTGATTATTCCTATCGTATTAGATTAACACGCATTTTTCTCCATTCTGATTATTAAATTGATTATTTAGATCATAAATTACTTTACATTGAGTTATATTTACATTATATATTTTAAGTTTTTCCTTAGATTTACAAATAATATTAGATAGTAACATATTTTACAGGGGACCTTTTTTGATGTTTCTCGCACCTAGCAGCGAGACATTGTGCATTTTAAAGCCCTATATTAGGAAGTTTGAGAAACGAAAAAATAATTCTTTTAAAGTCATATTTTTAAAATTTGTATCTGTACACCGTAAAAAAAAAAAAAAAAAAAAAAAAAAAAAAAAATCTGCAAAGGTACTAAACCTTTTCTAGGAAACTGGGATTCCAAGAACTGTTCCTGTAACGGTAACAGCAAAAATTCAAGTTTCAGAATCGATTACAGGAATTTTTCCTGTTATCCTTACATGAAAAGTTCTTGGAATCCCAGTTTCCTAGAAAATGTTTAGTACCTTCACAGATTTTTTTTTTTTTTTACAGTGTATAACTTTCTGAAAATGGTATTTTCGAGACACTTGACGCAACGTTGAACACCTTTGAGGAATGGACTCAATAAGGCTATTAATGACGAGTTGGGGTATTCTGCCCCACTCTTCCAAAAGAGCTCTTTCCAGTTCTTGGAGAGTTTGTGGGGGTTGTTGGCGGCCAGAAACTCGTCTTCCTAGAGCGTCCCAAACGTACTCGATTAGATTCATGTCTGGAGAACACGCTGGCCATTCCATTCGAACGATTCCTTCCTCAAAAAGGAAATCCCCCACCAGGTTTGCACGATGTGGCCTGCAGTTATCGTCCATTAAAATGAAGTTATCTCCGATTGCTGCAGCGTAAGGGACTACAATAGGTCTGAGGATCTCATCCCTATATCGACGACCAGTCAGAGCTCCATCTCGAATGATGTAGAGGTCAGTGCGCCCGTCAATGGAGATGCCACCATACACCAACACTCCTCCACCGCCAAATCTGACACTTTCGTGCACGAACGCAGGATTATTCCTACTGCCACGGTCCCTCCAGATGAAAATACGCCTATTATCCGGATGCACAGAAAAACGGGACTCGTCAGAAAACAGAATATTGCTCCATTCATTTCTCCTCCAATTGACATGCTCGGTTGCCCACTCCCTGCGGTCGCGACGATGCCTTGATGTTAATCTAACACATACCATCGGTCGGCGAGCATACAGACTTACAGCATGGAGCCGGTTTCGGACAGTCTGAGTTGAAATCGTGGTGCCTGTAGCCGAGCGAAGGTGTTGTTGGAGAAGAGTAGCGTTCATGTTTCAGTGTCTCCGAGCTGTTAACGCTAAATACCGATCTTCATTGGGCGTTGTTGCCCGTCTACGACCTTGCGCTAGTCTTCGGCCTGCACATCCACTCTCCAAAAAACGGTTCCAGATCCTGGAAATGACACTTTGTGACACTCCAATGGCTTGCGCTACTTCGACTTGAGTTTGGCCCCCTTTTAACCTACCAACAATTCTCCAAGCTTCTGAATCTGTCAAATGATTTCACTGAGACATCGTACTCATCGAAACAAAGCAATCACTGAATGCCGATCATCCTTTTCTTCATTCTCTTTTATCCAGTTGAAAGTCAAATTTCATTCGCTGCCGCCGAAGCGACGTTTTTGACGTCGAACTCAAAATTTGCATACTCCACAGTTTGAAAACCAGAAAAATTTGCATTTGCGATTCTCTTCTTCTATTTTCGGCAAAAAAAAATTCGTTTATATCTTTATTTTATATAAAACTTCAAATATCCTTTAATTGTTTTGAGCAGTGTAGATTATTAAAATGTGTATAAATGGTATTTAATGAGTTTAAACTTAAACAATGAGAGAGTCTAATGTATATATTATATAAATGTAATACAATATGTATACAATATACTGCTTGTTGCAGCAGTTATTTAATTTTATTATTGTAAAAATAATTTTATATATAAAAATATTTTCATATTGAAAAATATATTTTCTTATTTAAACGTATTACAAAATAAAGGCTAGATAGATAAAGAAATACTGCAGTGATACATTTCAGTGTCGGAGAAAATTTGTTTCCATAGCAATAAATTTAAGTTCACAGTACTCAGTTCGACTTAATTTAGAGATTGAATCAAATTTAATTAATTTAATTTTTAAATCATAAATTTTCATTGTTAACTTTAATTATAAATATCTTTATATGCATGTTATATTATAGTTATAACAAACTAAAATCGACAAAACTGAAGTTATTTAAATAAATATTTTTAAAAGTAGTTCAACATTAAACATTTTTATCTTAAAAAGTATTTGACAAAAAAATTTTTTTTGAAATTTTTTTTCGTCGCCAACAGGTGAGAAATATATATATATATATATATATATATATATATATATATATATATATATATATATATATATATATATATATATATATATACAGGGTGTTTCTAAATTCATGGTACAAACTTTAAGGGGTGATAGTACACATCAAGACAAACAATATTAAATAGGAAACTAAGTGTCCCAAACGTCTTCCGAAGGAGATAGGCACCATTAAAGTTTAGAATCCAAAAATTCAAATGATTATAAAAAAAACAGAAAAATTGATCGATTCGTTTGCGGTTTTCACTAAAACTATTCTTTATGTCAGTATTGTCTTGAAAATAAATTATAAAAATAAATTTCAAAAAAAGGCGACAGAGGGCGCTTTAGACTTTGGAGTAACAAACAACTATTTTTTACCTTTTTTTTTTTTTTTCATCTCATTAATTTTTTTTAGAAGCTTAGACATAAACTTAAATTTTGGGCTCAAAATCTAAGTCGTTGGGAGTGATTAAGCAGCCCTAACTGAACTGTGGGGGGAGGTTCAAATTCCAAATTATTATAAAAAAACAGAAAAATTGGTCAATTGATTTGCGATTTTCACTAAAATTATTCTTTATGTCAGTATTATCTTGAAAATAAATTATAAAATAAAATTCAAAAAATGCCGATAGAGGGCGCTTTAGACTTTGGAGTAACGTACAACTATTTTATACCGTTATTTTTTTGCATCTCATAAAAATTTTTTAGAAGCTTAGGCATAAACTTAAATTTTGAGATGAAAATCTGAATCGTTGGGAGTGGTTAAGTAGCGCAAACTGAACTGTGTTCAATGGGGGTGGGGAGGTTCGAATTTCAAATGATTATAAAAAACGGAAAAATTGGTCGATTCATTTGCCGTTTTCGCTAAAACTATTCTTTATGTCAATATTTCCTTGAAAAAAAATTTTAAAGATTAATTTAAAAAAATACTGTTAGAGAGCGCCTTAAACTTTAGAGTAACCAACAACTATTTTTAACCGTTATTTTTTGTATCTAATTAAATGCTTATAAAAGTTCAAACTTAAATTTTGAGCTCAAAATCTGCATCATTGTGAGTAATTAAGTCGCGGAAAATTGAAATGTGTTCGAGGGGCGGGAAGTTTAACATTTTAACTCCTGAACACAGTTCAGTTTGCGCTTCTGAACACCTCCCAGCGATTTAGAATTTGAGCTCAAGATTTAAATCTAAGCATTTGCAAGCATTTAATAATATACAAAAAATAACGGTTAAAAATAGTTGTTGGTTACTCTAAAGTTTAAGGCGCCCTCTACGGTATTTTTTGAAATTAATCTTTAAAATTTATTTTCAAGGAAATATTGGCATAAAGAATAGTTCTATCGAAAACGGCAAACGAATCGACCAATTTTTCCGTTTTTTATAATCATTTAAAATTTGAACCTCCCCACCCCCATTGAACACAGTTCTGAGAAAAAAAAAACTAATTGGAAAAAAACTAAACTTGAAAAAAAATCTAATTCAGTTGTAATGTATGTATTTGCATTTTAATATATTATATCCATACTATATAACAAAATATTTAACACACTGTAGATGAATTTAGCACATTTATGAGTATGGAATGAAATGACATATGATAAATACTAATTTTATTATTGACTGTATTTTACGCAATTTTAAATTTAAGCAAATGATTAGCTATAATTTAACAGTAATAATTATGTACTAGTGATGTTTTTTGTAGTTTGAAATATTAATTACATTACAAGTTCGGTTAAATAAGGAAGATCTTGCCTTTGTGGTCTGTTGAAAAATACACACAACATGTTATTTTCAAAAAATCATATAAAATTTTCTAAGCAAAAACACACGATTTGCTTGTAAAGTATTTATTAGAGACTAATAAGGTATGAATTGAGCATATTATCAGATTTTTAAAAAATGGTGTTTTTGAGAAATTGCATTTCAAAAGTAGTGATTTTACAAAATTTTGCATAATTTAAAATTGAATTACAAAAGTTGTAAGCACCTTAGATTGAAAATAAAATTTGCTGTAAAACTCCCATTAAAGGTCTTTGGATTGCCATCAATGTTTAGCTTTAAAATATTTTTTTTCATTCTGAAAAAAAATCTTAAATTCACTAATAATTATATTTTTTGTACTTAAAATCTAATTTTTTTAATTAAGCAAAAATGTCACTATATTTTTTTAAACTATGCCAAAGTAAAATTCAGTTTAATAACTGTTTATAAAAAATAAATTGACTGAATATGTTGAATATGTTTGGTATTGTGTTCATTTCAAAATGAAGCGTTTTTCAGTTTTTCTGAAAACTGCCAATTTTATCATGAACTTTAAAGTGCTGTAATCAGAGAAATAAATTTTTTAGTGAAAAATCCTTTTAGGAAATTTTATAAATCACTTAGTTCTAACTACTGAATTTTTTTGAAAAAAATCTGTGATGGTGATTTGACATGCCCTGCCTGAGCTGAGATGGAATTGCTCATATAAAATATCATTTTTATAGAGAATTTTTATCGGTTCTCTAAATCTTACGTATAAGGCTGCAAAATGCACCCAATCTCAATGCTAAATGCGCGCAACACCAAAAAGGTCTCCTTGTTAGTAACTTACTAGATAAAAATATCTATTAAAATGAATTATTAAATTGATATTAATATGGTAAATAATGATACTTTGAGAATATATTTTTAAAAGTATTACTCTGTTGGCCAATGTTCATCTCTACTAAACGAGTATATCCAGGGCCTGAAGAAAATAGTTCCTATTTCTATTTATGATTTCCTTAAATTTATTTACCTGAATTTCTATTAACAATGAAGAGGCTCCTTGAAAAACTGTCAATTTTAATATTTTCACAAACTCATTCAGAAATGGAAAATTTTATCCTTCATAACCTATTACTTCATTCAAATGTATTTTCAAAACAAATTAAACAAATCGAAATTTGCACGCCAAGCATGGCAAATGAGGAGCGCTCGTACAATTACGAAGTTTTAAAAATGTTCAGATCTTGGTGTAATAGTATATAGTGCTTTGAATACAGTATAGTATTCGAAATCTTTTGTGTGTCCCTGTAAATACCATTTGCTTTTTATTATACAGAAATAACTTGTAGTAAACCCCAGCAACTTATATCAATTTCATAAAATGTGAAATAGTTTAATATAATTAAAACACATCCTGAACAATGTTTCCCCTTATATAATCAAGTAATGGAATATATTTGTGTGGCTATAAATGAATAACAATTATTCTTTGCACAAACTGATTGTACAAATGAATTTTTAGTATATATTTCATAGCAACTGCATATCTCATATTTTATATCACTTTTATTATGTTCAAAAGTGTGTAATATCATTAAAATGCACTTGAAACTATTTTTCCCATTGGTCGTAATGTAACGGAATAACTTTGATTGCCTTTCTAATTAAACTATATATCCGATATAAAATTTGAAAAGACTCAACAAAACTGTGCAACAATTACACATTTTAAATTTCAAATAATTCAGTTCGGTAGCTTTTTGTTCTGTTATATGCGAATGGACTGAATGACGACTGTAAGCTCTGCGTATTTATATAATTACGAACGCACCTAAAAAATTTCAAAATGAAAAAAATAAGAACATCGATTTACATTGAAGATTAGTTTTATTTATTTGTAGTAAGTTTTGAGTTATAGACAGTTTAATTTTATAAAATATTGGTGTTGCATCAAAGCATTTGGTAGCTTTTACGATCTTTATCACATCCAATCTATGTCTCCTTGACTGATTTATTTTTCTTTTTGCTTTCCTTAAATGCAATAAATTCTCTGTAAGGTGGACTCTTTGTAAGATGAAAATCTGTTTAACTCGGAAAGATTTTCAAGTTCCTGTGAATCCATGGACATAGAGTAAAAATTGTTTACTACGGAAAATTTTCACGGCCCGATCGATTTTGCCTGTAGGTAGAGTTTTCTATAACATACGATGAACCCATTCTATTTAATTTTAAATGTATTGTTCTTATTGGAAACTATGTTACTTGAATTAATATATATGCATACTTTTACGGGTTTTTTTCTTAGCTTGCATGTAGCATCAGATAAACACACTATTTCACGATTAATGAGGATTCTGCACTGAGATTCTCAATCGCTATACTAATATTTACTATTATAAATACTAATATTTAGCCCATGGAATTGTCAAAGTATACCCTTAAGATATATTTAAAGAGATTCTTTTGGAGGTAATATTTACACAGAATTGGTTCTTTGAAAAATCTTCGATTTCGGTATTTTCACGAACTCTTTCTTGAATGTGAAATCACCTGTGATAACACATTACATAACCCAAATACATTTTTGACACACAAAATTTTACAGACATTTCAAAATGAATCAAGAACGAAAAATCTTACATCAGGCATAAATTACGAAACACTTTCCAATACTAAAAGGATATTATTAAAAATTTTCATTTATTTTACAATGAAATGTGATGACTAGTTTAAGAAAAACACATTACTAAGTAAAGATACATCTTCAGCAATTGTTGCCGATATTATTAATGTCCAGGTGAAAATTCCCCTTCCGTAATTAGTTTCAAACTTACTCTGATTATTTTGTGAAGAGCTGATCTATAGAATATATATGATCTACATATGATATACGATTTATAGAATTTATTCATACATCCAGAAATGTGAAAAAAAGAAATTGTTGAGTATAAAAACGCTTTTTATAATTGAAAACGCATTTTCAGCAGTTATTTCCCATCATAGTACTGTAAGTGAATTATTCTGTGCGCTCTTTTAACATGAAATGACAAATGTTATACACACCTCATTTTATTGTAAGTACAGGGTGTTTCAAAAATGACCGGTATATTTGAAAAATCAATAAAAATTAAACGGGTAGCGTTAGAAATACACCATTTGTTGCAATATGTTTGAGACAACAGTAAATTTTCAGGCGTACAACTTTCGAAATTAGTTAAAATTTTCAACAACAGATGGCGCTGCAGACAATTTGAAAGCTATAGTAGAAAACGCAATCTGTGAGTTTGCCATTCTGTAAAGCCTCTGTCCCTGCCCGCGAAGACACTCGCTAGCTAATGCTATTCACTGTAAAAATTTGACTTATTTGCTGCAGCGTCACTCCACAGCTTTTATAGAAAACGGTTACTTTATTGTGTTATGAAGCATTCTCATTGGTCATAAAAGACAGATTCTATAAAAGCTGTGGAGTGACGCTGCAGCAAATGGGTCAAAATTTTTACAGTGTCCCTATGGGGAGGCATTTTTGTAAGAACTCTTTCGCATTTTGCCATTTTTAAATAATTTCTTTTGCATTGCATAGATGAGGTTCCTCTCAAGATCGCTTCTTGATTACATTTTCGATTTTGGTCGCAGATATTTTTTATAATGTTACTTTCATTTCGAAATCGGTTTTGGAAGTAAAAGTAACTTTATAGAAAATACCTGCGACCAAAAACAAAAAACATAATCAAGGAACGATCTTAAGAGGAGCCTCAGCTATGCAATGCAAAAATAAATATTTAAAAATGTCAAAATGCGAAAGAGTTATTACAAAAATGCCTCTCCATAGCAATAGCATTAGCTCGCGAGTGTCTTCGCGGGCAGGGACAGAAGCTTTACAGAATGGTAAACTCACAAGATTGCGTTTTCTACTATAGCTTTCAAATTGCCTGCAGCGTCATCTGTTGTTGAAAATTTTAACTAATTTCGAAAGTTGATGCCTAAAAATTTACTGTTGTTCCAAACATATTGCAACAAATGGTGTATTCCGAACGCTGCCCGTTTAATTTTTATTGATTTTTCAAATATACCGGTCATTTTTGAAACACCCTGTATCTTGTACTGCAGATGGCATACATGAATAGCATTCAGTGAAATAATCAATAAATGTTTCAATATGTTTGAAAGAGTATAACACCATTAAAATTCACTTAAAATGATATTTCCTCATAGACCGTATAATGTAACGGAATTATTTGATTACCACTGTAAACAAATTACATAAATGTTTCACTCATTATATTTAATTCCGAACATGTCTTATTCAACCTAAATAACATCCATCAATCAGATGGTAATAGCTGTATATTTACGCTGGTAAACCACATAATACATACTTAATTAGCCAGATAAATATAATTAATCCATAAGCACTTTTCAGATATGCTGAAAAGTTTTAAAAGTAAGAGAAGTTCCCAATTCATTAGGGAGCTAGGGCTTCCACATTAAGAAAATTCATCTCAATAAATTCCAACTTTTATAAAACAACTTACGTGTATGAATGATATAAATTCGCAAAACTGGTTTGCATTTAAAATCAGCTTTATTTGTTTTAGGAAATTCTAAGTAGTGTAAAATATGTTTATAATCCTTACAGTTACTGCTCTCTTGCATTTATGATTCGCAGACTACATGCATATTTTTTTAATTCATCAAATATTAAATCGTTAACTAAAGTTTAAGCGTTTGGTAGCTGTTATCAAGCAAATAACCACGTAATATATTAGTAGTCATTAATGAATACACGAGTAATTTTCTCCTCTCGTTTGGGTAGTAAATATCAGCTATAAAAGTAGAATGAAAAGGTTCTAATCCTACAAGTATTACATTTACGTCTTAACATGTTCGTAAAGAATACATTAATCTGGAATTTCGGGATAAAATCAGCCATAGTTTGTTGTTTAAATATTTACTGCAGAATGTTTTTACTGCTGGTAATAACTACATAGTTAGGTGTGAGCAGCTGAAAATAAATTTCTGGGTATTAGTAAACAAATTTAATTTTGAAATAATTGTGAAGTTAAAATTACCACCTCATTATGTTTGGAATTCCCTTACTAGATATGTTAGTTATGCAAGTTATTATGAATACCATAGAGTAAATACGTATTTATGAGGAAACTTTCGCAATTAAAAGATTATATTTGTTGTTTAGCAACTGTAGACGTAATAATGATATTTAGAAACATTATCAACACTGCATATTAATTTCTTATTGCTTTTCGGTATTGTTAATACATAGATAATGCTATAAGAATAATTTTATGCATAATCAAATTAGATAATGTTGTAAAGATTTTCTTCATAGGTAAAGAATTTAACATGCGCAGTATAAAAAAGGACAAGAAAAAGAAACAGAAAATAAAAAACAATAGCAAATCCGAAGTCTACAGCTCTCATTTTAAAAGCGATAGGATTATGTTGTTTGAACCAAAGATTTTTATTTATGATTTTCTACCCAACTGCAGTTTAGTATTCTAGAGAGGTAACTTAAATAGGTACAAAAAATTCAATAAAAACACCTATTTTTTTCATCTTATTTTTATTGCCGCATTCCTTAATATAAATTTTCATTACTCTGTTTCCGGCAACTATGCCAGTACTGAAGATTGAATTTTGGATAACATTTCAGCTAAAACGAGTAAAATAGTGATATAAAAAGTATCTATTATCTCAAGTAGTATGGAAAACCTGCGGTCCGAGGACCGCACGTGGCCCAACTATTTATTTTTATTGGCTCTTGTTTTTCTTACGGAAAAAAAAAATTAACATTTGGAAAAAAAAAATCATTCACTCTTCTTACTTCTTTAAGTTTTTAAGTAATTTTACATTAGGTTTTATTAAAGTTTACGGTAGCAGCACCTTACAGCCTTCATTTCCCCTATAACGACTATATTGAAAGCAAATAATACGGCACACTTTTCATCTTGTCACTGGTTGGAAAAAGATAAAAGGAAGGTGACACAAAGTTTAGTATGTTTCATGAAATAATAATAGATATCAAGAAAATAGTTCCAAGACATATTCTATGGTTTTGACTCCATAAAACCAAATTTTGAACAATTGAACAACAACATGAATATTGAAGTAAGTGAGGTGCCGTGCAACATTCGATTTGTGAAATTCAGACAAACTCATTCTACAAGACTAAAATGTGTGATTTCCCTGAAAATTTCTGGAAACTGATTTCTAAATATCTTTTTTAAACTGCTTAAATTCTCTCTGCATATATTATCGGCAGTACAGAAACAAGAAATCGAATTAAATGGGCTTCACTAGAATTGATTTCTGAAATTTTGCTTATCTGTATACACAATGGACATTGATAAACTAGTATCAGGAAAGCAGTGCCAACATCACATTGATTTCTCGACTATCAAATGAATAATTGATATGTTGAAACATATTAAAATGGTATATTAAATAACTTTTAACATAAATTTTAATAAAGGTTTTAGAATAAAATTTTCAATTCGTTTTCTTTATGGGATGTCTATGGCTCTCATTTTCATGTCCTAAAGTTTGATTGGCCCTCGGATAACTAAAGGTTAGGCACTCTGATCTAGAGCAACAACATTTATTTCAGGAATCTAAGAATGCGGTTGCATCGTTGACTTGCTAATTTTGACAAAAGAAAGATTTATAAATTTTATGTAAAGTATGAACCCTTAACATTATCATTTTGATATACGATGACTGAGGCAAGAATAATTTTCAAAAATGATAACTCGAATACGAAAAAAAGATTAAAAGACTGAGTTTTCGCCGAATCAGATTGGAAAGGAACCTTATTTTATGAAAGTAGAAGGCATGCTTAAATAAATGGAAATGCTTGAACAAAACAGAAGGCTTGAAACCGTCCTCATTGCCAATACTGAACAATTACTCCCTCAATTTACTGCCGGACATACCACCAAAAATGTTGCTTTATTCCTTTTGGGTCCGAATGTTATTTCAATTTTTAGAAAAATTCACTTTTACGTTAATAACATTAACACTAGCTTTCCAAATAGATTAATTAGTGTTTAAATAATACTTCATTGTCTAAAAGATAACGATAGTTGCTGTTTTTCATATTATTCAATTCATATTCATATGAGAATAGATTAAGGAAGAATTTTTGGCAATGTTTAGAAAATATTGTGTTACAATAAGATTTAACTTATATTACGACTCTCAAATACTTTTTCCCCCTTAATACACATTGTTGTTTTACGGAAGTAACTTATATTTTAAATTTAAAGAGTGAAATATATGTTTAAAATAAAAGAATCGCAAATGGCGCAAAGATAATTAAGCAAATAATATTAATAATCTTTATTAATAAATGCCTAAACATAAATGAAGTCATATAGCAAAAGTATAGACATATACTAACATTACTACATATAAATAGTAGCAAAAGTATTGTTTAAAACAAAGTAATAACCCATTAAAAGACATGTACTACTAATAGTACACTAGACCTGAAAGGGTTATGATGTGAATGGTGAAGTGCCTCAACTGATAGCTATGTTGCTGAATGATAGATATCACAATGAACAGATGTAAGCTTACTCGTAGCTTGTAAACCATCTGGGTGAACTGTTTAAGCATTCATTTTTGCTTTCACAATTAAAAAAAAAAAAAAAAAAATCTTCCTTCTTTCGCATCCGTTTGGGGAGAACCGCATATTTTTTATCTTTATTCTTTTATGAATTATTAATTATTAAAGTTGTTCTTGACATTTGGATTACGTGATACATTGGTACACTCATGGGGGGGGGGGGAGCTAAGGCAGTTGAAGCCCCTCCCAGATCCCAAGTGATTAAAAATTTCCTAAAATTATATAAAAGATAAATCTCTAAAAAATGGAAAACTTGAAATCATTGGTACTGTTTATTTTTCCTATTATAAAATTTCTTCGTTTAAATTTAAAAAGTAAACACGTTTAACAAACGGAACTATTCTTTTAGGTTTTAGACATGTTAAAATTAGATGAAGAATATATTTAATAGATCAAAATGCCCCATCTTTCTCGCATTCATAACTGCTATAATAAGAAGTGGATGACGATGCGTGGTAATTTCATAAAATATAACATTTAATTTACTTTTGTTTCTGCTTAAATTATCAGAGACAAGTTAACATTTTCTCTTACAAAAAAAATAAAAAAGTAAGTTCGGTTTTCCTGATTTTATTTGACGCAAACGTCTAATATGTAGATATACTACGCGGTATACTGAACGAAATTTGTAGACATGGTCCCAGCCAAGATCTTGGGAAAGGCACCGGCATTGCATGAAAATTAAAAGCTTGGCCATAAAAAAACTCAATAAAATCAGACGTAAGATACTTTTTCCAAATTTTGTCCCCTTCTCCCTCGATTTCGAAAATATTGTTTATACATATATTTAATTAAAAGTGTAATGTTGAAAAAATGCAAATATTTTAAAGTGTAGCATATTTAATTTTATATGCAAGTCGGAATTACAAGTTGGATGTTCACATAAACACATTTTCTTAAAAGTTTAATAAAAAAAATTCCAAAAAGTTTAAAAAGAAATAAAAATATCATAATACTAAAAATCTACAAAAGAAAGAAAATACAGACATTTTTATTATTTTTCTTATTAAGCTAAAAAAAATCCAAAGATTCCGTTAATTACCATAAATTCAAAAGTGACCGAAAAAAACCCCGAAAAATCCGAAAATCCGGCAAGGTTTTGATAACACAAAATCCCCGATTCTAAAAAAAAAAAAAAAAAAAAAAAAAAAAAAAAAAAAAGAGGCACGAGCACAACCTTATTGTACGTCTAAGTTATACAAGCCCCTCCCAAGCATAACCCTGAATTCGCCACTGACTTGATACTTGCTCATGGCTTCATTTTCAATGATTAAAACTGAACGAAATTGTTTATAGGGGAAGGAAATGGTGAATCAATGGGAAATCTAACATAATGAAAAAGCATATTTTTAAAATAATCATTTATTTTATTATGAATTATTTATTTTACAAAACCTGCATTTGATTCCTAAGTAATCGCGGAATCCGAACAACAGACAATTTTGGCTTTCCATAAATTTTCACGAAGTAAAGATTTTACTGCAGATGTATTTCCAAAATATATATGAGGATCTAAGTTTCAAACCTCGTCTTATCCAAAAAAATCAAATTTTGGGAAATCCTGAAAAATCTCCAACTATGCCCATATGTTTTCATTGTAAACCGACATTTTACTATGAAATATATAGGACACATTTTTTTTCAAATCGTTGTGTATTTTCAGGGTGAGTTTACCAATATTACTTTCTATAGAAAATAGGATTTTTAAAAATTAGAATCAGGCAAGTTTTGAAATTCACGCCTTCATATTATTTATATCCTTCGTTACAGAAAATAGATGATAACCATTTTTAGGTGCCTTCGTAATTATGTTAAATAGATGTACCTATAGTTGTCGTTCAATCCGTCCGTTCGCATATAACAACGCAAAAATTACCCAACCGAATCGTTTGAAATTTAAATTATATAATTGAAAATTTTGTTGAGTCATTTGAAATTTTATGAAATTCGGATGCATAATTCAATTACAGAGACAATGAAAACTATTGCGTTACATTACAATCAATGGAAGAAAAAAAACTTAAGTGCATTTTAATGATGTTTCACTCTTTCGAGCATAGTAAAATTGATATGCATCTATGTGTACACCAAAATATATATTTTTTACAATATGTGGTGCAAAGAATATCAAAAGCATTCTCTTACATAATGGTACAGTGGGAAACATTTTTTACTTACCCATCATACGTAGTATAGGGTAAGTCTAGCAATCGTTTTGAAAATCGAAAAATTTTTTTTGACAGATTTACACGTTTTAGATACTGGAGATTCGGAAAAACATATTTTTAGAAAAAAATTTTTGCCGTCCGTCCGTCTGTGTGTGTGTCTGTCTGTCTGTAACCGCTCTATCTCCCGAACAAATTGAGATAGAGACTTGAAATTTTGTATGTACTTAGTATGTGAGAATGGGACAAAGCCTATTGAATATCAGTAACCTCGATTATCCAGAACTATTTTTTTCGGACTCTCGAAAAATTCATTCTGATGAAACGTACATAAAAATTTTCGAATTTTTTTATTTTAAGGAAAGGATATAAAAGGCAATAAAATAACACAAATTTTGTATAAAGAACGAAGTCGATCGAATTATTAGTTGCTGAGATATGTGTAATCCTGTTTTTCACATTCTTTGATTTTTCATGACCCTGTATTTCATTCAAATTTGAATTCAAAGATATATTTTAATTGGAAATGAGACGCTTCATCCGACGCAGTAAATTGCTAGTTAATATGATTATTATTTTTGGAGTTATAAGGATGTTTCTTTTACGCAATCCGGTATTACTAGAGTATTGTGGCGTTTTATATATTTTGTCGAAATTGGCTCATCAGCAATTCATTAATAAATCATTACTATGTATATTAAAACTATTTAAATATGCGATAAAATTTTATTTTGGAATTGCAGTGCATTTTATAAATAAGTTACACATGTTTTATTTTCATATTTTATATTATGCATATGTATGATAGGTAAGTATTACGGTGGCCTCCAACGACTAGTTTGGGATGCGTTTTAATTATATTAAACTATTTCCTATTTTATGAAATAGATATGCATTGCTAAGGTTAAGCACAAGTTACTTCTTGTATAATAGAAAGCAGATAGTATTTATTTAGTACGCACAAATGATTTCGGATACCATAGTATTCTATGACAATACTGTATCCGAAGAACTGTATATTATTACACAAATATCTGAATATCTTTAAAACTTCGTCATAGTACAAACGCACCTCATTTGCTACATTTGACGTACAGTTTCCAACTTGTTCTTAACTGAAAACATTAATAGATTTTTTACACTTAATATGTTTTTTAGATCACCCACTAACACCAAAAAGCATATTTATATGGAAAATATAAATAATATATTGAAATAAAGTTTTAAAATTTATAAAAAGCTATATTTTCATTTTAGCTTTTTTGTCAGAAGTTAATAGTCGAAGGAAATACTATAAATAACAAAAATCTCCATAAAAGTTATTTTAATGATTAGGGAGATGTATATTTAAATTTTCAAAAAATGCTTTGAAAAGTTAAAATTTTAATAATTTATAATCTGGAATGTAAATGATCAGGAAAGCGTTCTTCCCATAAAGATATAAACGTTAATTTAAGACCACTGTTTTATTTTATGACAGCGATATCAGTTTTCAGATAGGAGGCACAAACTGAATTTTATGTTTTCGATTTATGAATGCAAAATTCTAACAAATTTCAAAATAAATAAGACCCTTGTAGAAAGTCTATTATAAAGGGTTTAAACGGCTTCAGATGCTTGTCGTATAAAATACATAAATTGGGTTTCACCATACTAAAAATCTAGAATTGACAAAAAGCAATCAAAATTTTATTCAAAACTGCATAGTAAAACGAGATTTCGTTTAGTTATCATCAAAGTGAACTTGCAATAAATACCCCCAGCATCCTAAAATGTATGCTTTATTAGAAGTATCTATACGATTACAAAATTTATTGACGGAATAGATTTAAATAGCTATGGGATAAGATTTCTTATACACTGAGAATGGTGATGGAATTTAAAGAGTAACCAATGAAGAAATGAGAGATAATTAAGTAATTATAAAATAATGTGAATGCATCAGTAATTGACCATTTAGTAGAAACTTTTTCAAAATTTTTAATGTAATTATTGGAATGTTTTTCTCTGCAAATGCATAAATACTATTGAATGTATGAAGATAACTATTTCAAAAAATAAATTACCGTTTTATTTTCTAAAATTTAAATTATTAGTTGTATATGTAGGAAAATGAGATTGCAAGAATATTTCGCCTATCTTGGACTAGATAATTGACTAGGCGGAAGTCGTAATTCAAAACCACTTCTTTTATTGACCACTTCTTTATCAGTGTAAAAGCCAAAAGATAAATGTTGATACATAAAACTAATGCTAAAAATTACAAAAAGTTAGCCTCTTAGTAATTGACATTTCATAAAAAATCTACCTGAAATAGCATTATATTATAAAATTTTGCAATGTAATTGACAGGTTCTGTTATTTAGGAGCTGTACAATGTGCTGTATTGGTCAGTTTTTTGATAAAGGCAGAATATATTTAAAAAATCTGCCAAAGTGAGCATTTCGAACAACATTTCCCGAAACGATAGTGATTAAAGAATTGGGAATATATTCAAATAACAAATTGCTTTTTTATGACTCATTTTTAAATTCAATTTTGCTCTCAAGCGCATTGAATTGACAGTTTCTCTTTTTTTAAGAACTGTATAATGTGCCGTACTGGTGGATTTTGTCATAAAGTTAGAATATATTTCAAAAAATACTGCCAAAGATGCCATTTGAGCCAAATTTCGCTTAAAATGAATGTGATAAAATCAGCTCTTACAAAAAAAGGAAATTAAAAATTCTTCAAAAGCAGCAAATAAAGTTATTAAACTGAGTTTATTTATAATCATATTTTATTTTTTGTTGTTGAATTGAGCACTTAACTTCGAAATCTACCTCCGCCTATAGGCTAGCCGACAGAGATTTTTAAAAAATTAAACACTTATTTTGTTTTAGAGTTCAGACTCAATTTATTATTCATTAGTTTTCCAAAAAGATATTTAATAAATAAGTAACTTTTGAGAACATATAAAAAGCACCATTTTGTGGCACCCATTTTTTTTTTTTTTCAATATTAAGGTAGTGCTTTTTAAAAATTATTTGAAATGCGAAAAGTCTCCACAACTTTTTCTTAAATTAATTCCGGTGGAAATTAATTAAAAGTTGCTTATGATAAATTAGGACTATGATTTCTAATTAATTTTAGTAATTTCATTTCACCAGTCGCCGACAAGAGTATTTGTAACATTAAAGAATGTGTGTAATATTTGACTGCTTGAAAAAAAAGTTGTATAAAAAACATTGTAAAAAAATAATAAAAACCGTTGCAAGTAAGTTAAGATTTTAATTATTTAATATCTGATATAACATTTTTATATTCATTTTTGAAAACTGTAAAAAGTACCCAGTATAAATCACATATTATTATATTTCATTAACTACGGTTTTAACACTACTACTGGAAAACAAAAAGAATTGAATTAAGACTGAACTGCTTTCTATGGCTTCCTACGGTAAACTTAAATCTAATTCGATTCAATGAAGCCACAAGCACTCGTTCATTGGTCTGTCAATACTTCATCATTTCTTATACTGTAGCTATTTAAAAACCTATTAAGCTAGAAAAGCAAGATGATATTTAAAATTTAGATGCGTTTAATATAGGAAGAGTTGTCTTTTAACCGCTTCCTGTCTGACTTGGAATTAACGTAGACGAGGCATTCTCACATAATTTTGACTTTCAAGTCTCTGAATAATAATTTTTATTTTAGTAGATGAGAGTGGAATCGAGTGGGGATTGTATAAGGAATGGGACAATAGCTTTTTCTCTTTATGTATCATTCTAAACATTTCAGCAAGCACACATAAGATGAAGCAACGGTAACCCAATCTACAGTAATCTACAGTTGACTTTTTTTTTATCTGTATAAGTTGCAGTTGTATAAAATAAAAGATTATTTCAAGAATCAAAAGTAAATTTGCTTCATATACTTTTTATGCTTTCTGTATATTAATGACTTGTTTTTGCTGAGATGTAATAGTTCCCCTAATTATGGAACATTCATTATACTGTATATTATCCATAATTGCGAAAAAAATTAATAATTAATAATAAATTGAAAAATTAAAGCATTGAAAATTTTTAATTTCAGGCTGATGCATATTTTTGCGATATCAATATTTAATATTAAAAATTTACATTTAATTCTATAATACCTGCTTTTTTAGTTTTTTACATAAAAATTACTGCTTTGAAACATACTATGTGAAACATATAATAATTATTGAACTCAAACTGCAACCTTTTAGTTTTACCTAGAATACATTTTTGTGTTAAAAAATGAAAAAAAAAATTATTCTTCTCGAACAAAATTAAATGTTCCATGATTGAAGAACACGGCCTAATTGCAAATCAATCTAAATCCACCAAAATTAATTGACAACATAAGCATATTTTTCATTTGATTTGGATTTTACAAAGTATAATACAGTATGAAATAAACGTTGTGATTTACAATAAACCTCATTATTGCAAATGTCACACTATTTTTACCATTTTTTTACCCGCATTTCTAAAAATTAAATATGAATTGTCATATTTAATTTTTTAAAACATGTCTCATCCCTCCCTTGTACATGGGAGGGATTGGAATTTTTCTTATTAATTTAATTAGTTTATTAAAATAAAATTATAATTATTGTAATCAATTTTTAAATGTGTTAAAATGTTTCAAGATGTTATTCTGAAAATTATTATTTCGCACAAACGAAACGTAATTAATAAAAAATATTTTTGTAAAAATTGTTTCATCTCTTTTTATTCTTCCCTAATTTCTTTTGTTTTAAAGCTTTATTGTAAAAGAAATATACTGATTTTTATGATGCAATACCATATAAAAAAAACTTTTACATATTTCTTATAATTTTAAAATGTTGATGACAAAATTGCAGAAATATCTAAAGCCGGAAATTATACATGCATTTGTTTTTATCTCTTTTTATGGAAGCAATTGATTAAACACACATTTCTCTGAAAAATAAAAATTAAATCAAGCGCATCAATTAAAAAATATTGGACAGTTACCAAGAAGTTATTTAAAGAAATAATCTTCAACAAGGTTCTGTGGGTATCGTAATTTTTGTGATGCGTCGTTAATCTTTTGTTCTTGAGAGCAGCTTATGACATAAATCATTTATCTGTCTTCTTTTTAAGTAATCAGTTAATTATTTTGTTCGTCTTTGTTATACCACGTGATGGATTTATTTTTATAAGCGTGTACTTTAAAGAGCATTTACTGAGTTTCATCTCGATGCCTTTGCATTATATGGGTTTGAGGACCGATAATAGCCTTTTATTATGTCACAAGTAATACAAAAAAGCAAATGATGGAAACGCCAAAGAATTAGTTCTGACATCAGTTTTTAATGACAACGCAATGTTATTACCCCATTAACATCCTCCACAGTTCCTGTTATACACGATACACAACCGAAATTCTATTTAAGGGGTCTCAGGGCTCTTAAAATCTGAAAAATTGTAAAAAATGTGATCATCTTGAATATTTAATATCATAAAATATTTATGATATTAAAACACAATTTCTATTAAAATGAAAGATATGAACACGTTCTTTCATTTTATACCTTTAAAAAATTGCAAGATGCAGAATTAGCATTTAAAGAGCACTCCAAACTATCAGACATTTGACACAGAAAATTGACATAACAGCTTATGCGCACGATTACAAAATAAATATTGCAACTAGAATGGAATTTTTTTTTTTTTTTTTTTGTCTACTTATTCATCAGATTGCAATAATTATCTTGAACATAAATAAACTTATATTTAAAGCATTTTTTTTAATACAATGTTGTCTTTAACTGATAGAAAATTTTGAAAATTTCAACAAGATAATTTAACAATAAAAAGAAAATTTTAGGTTCAGTTAGGTTTACCCGCTTCAGCTATTCAGCGGGTAAAATTCTAAAACCCATAACTTTTGTTCGAATGAGAATTTCAAGAAGACAATTTTGTAAAAATGCTCAGAAAAATATAGAAGTTTAACCTATATAAAAATTAAAATTTCGAAAATTTGGAAGTTTTTAGAGTCTTGAGACCCCTTGGGAATACGGAACCTTTTGAAACTTTTTTTTTTCAAAATTGAATAATACTGTAATACATGTGGTGGCACAGTACTTAATACTAAAAATTAAATAAAATAAAAAAAAATCCCTTTCGGCATGGCCTATAGGCGGAGGTAGATTTCGAAAAGTTTTCATATAAAAAAAAAACAAAAAACAACAACAACAACAAAAAAAACAGTTTAACTATTTTATTCAACCGCTTTTAAAAATTTTTTAATTTCCTTTTTCTGTAAGAACTGGTTTTATCAAAATCCTCTTAAACGAAATTCTACTCAAATGCCCATTTTGGCAACATATTTTGAATTATATTCTTACTTTATTAAAAAAATTGACCAATATGCTCATTATATAGTTCCTAAATAACAAAAAACTGTTAATTAAATTCGTTTGACAGCAAAATTGAATTTAAAAATGAGTAATAAAATAACCAATTTATTATTTTAATACATCCACAATTCTTTAATCAAGATTGCTTTGAGAAATTTTGTATGAAGTGCCCACTTTGACAGATTTTTTTAAATATATATTTAGCCTTTATCAAAAATCTGACCAATACGGCACATTACACAGTTCCTAAATAACGAAAAACTGTCAATTGAATGCGTTTGAGAGCAAAATTGAATTTAAAAATGAGTCATAAAATAACCAATTTGTTATTTGAATACAACCTCAATTCTTTTATCATGATCGCTTTGGGAAATTTTTTTGCGAAGTGCTTACTTTGACAGCATTTAAAAATATGTTTATTCACCCTTTATCAAAAAATCAAAGAATACGCACATTATATAGATCCTAAGTAACAAAAAACTGTCATTTGAATGCGTTTCCGAGCAAAATTGGATTTAAAAATGAGTCATAAAATAACCAATTTGTTATTTGAATACCCACAGTTCATTAATCATGATCGCTTTGGGAAATTTTTTGCGAAGTGCCCATTTTGGCAGCCTTTTTTTGAAATATATTCTGCCTTTATCAAACAACTGGCCACTCCGTCACATAATATAGTTCCTAAATAAGAGAACCTGTAAATTGGATGCGTTTGAAAACAAAAAAAGATTTAAAAATGACTCGGTAAAAACGCAATTTTTTTAATTTCCTCAAATTTCAATCATGATAATTTCGTGAAATTCTGTTCAAAATACCCTTTTTGGCAGCCTTTTAAAAAATATATTCTGCCTTTATCAAAAAACTGGCCAATACGTCGCATTATATAGTTCCTAAATAATAGGACCTGTAAATTGGATGGGTTTGAGAACAAAAATGAATTTAAAAATAACTCAGAAAAAACGCAATTTGTTATACTTAATCAATTTTTAATGACGATAATTTCGGGAAATCTGTTCAAAATACCTTTTTTGGTAGCCTTTTTAAAAATATATTCTGCCTTTATCAAAAAATTGGCCAAAACGTCGCATTATATAGTTCCTAAATAAGAGGATCTGTCATTTGGATGCGTTTAAAATCAAAAATGAATTTTAAAATGAGTCAGAATATAAGCAGTTTGGATTTAAAGTTTTTACTCCAACTCCTATTTTTGTTTAATTTATTTTTGCTATAAGAATTGGTTCTATGAAAAACTTGTCAATATAAAAGTTGTAGATCTTATTGTGAAGATGTAAAATAAATTTAATTAGATTTGATTGCTTAAGAATTGAGTAAGTTATGGGTTTTTTTCTTTTTCCTCCCCCCCTTATTCTTTTCGTTTTTAATTTTTTTCATCGGTAAAAATTGGTCCTATCAAAAACTTGTAAATACAAAAGTTTTAGATAATATTAAGTACATTTATATAAAATTTAGTTGGATTTGATATCTTGAGAATTGACGAAGTTATGAATTTTTTTCTCCAAAAAACCTTGTTTTTTTCGCCCCTTGAGCCCATTTTTAACTTTATCAAAAATCTGTCATGCATAAACTTTTTGCCCATTGTTTAGAAGTAATATAAACATTAAACTGATTCGATATCTATTTTAACTAAGAAGTTATCGCGTTTTTTCTGTTTTCACAAAACCCCTCCCTATTTCCACCCCCTTGGTCCGATTTTGCCCATTAACGAACTCGACCGAGATTTTAGGCTCCTTGATTTTATGTAAAAGTTTGAAGAAGATCTGAGCATAATTATGGAAGTTATCGTGTCTAGAAGAAAGTGATATACACCGATAGATAGATAGATAGATAGATAGATAGATAGATAGATATATATATAAACTTTTTTACTGATGGTGGTTTTGGGGTCTAAGAGTCATGATTCGTGTAGATCCGCAAAAATTTTTCAGAAATTCCAACATGGGAGACAATGCAATAGGTAGTATTTCATACGAAATCTACCTAAAAACCTTGTAGAACAGCGCATTTTACTAAAATTTAAATTGAAAAATATTAACTTTTTAAAAATCTCTATATTACTTTTATAAATACGAATATTTTTGCTTCGTTTTTTTTCTCCACATTCATTAGAATGTACTACATAAAACTGTGCATGTTTTTTTTTTAGATGTATGGGATTTTACATTTAATATGATTTTTTTCTCTCTCATGTATATTAAAAAAAGGAAATTCAACAAACTCTCAATTTAAACATTTTTTAAGAATAACTATAAATTTGAATGTTAAATCCATGTACACAAATATTAAATACAACCATAGAGAAGAAGTAATATCATTTTTCTAACTTCTAAATCAATTAGCCAAAAGCCTTAGTATTTATCGAACAAGCAAGTTATAAAAATGTAAGTATGTAAAACATCAATGTTTTCATTTGTCCATTTCATTCATTCATTTGTTTCATTAATTTTTTTTTTCATTTTCGTCCCTGTTCGGGCGCCAAAAATGTTTTGTAAGAATACTAGAATCTTTATTAACCTAAATCTCTTACCACGGTGTAGGTTCTCAATGCTTTTATTTGGTACATCTCATCTTAATTCTAAGTCTTATTCTTCAGAAGACATCCATTTGACAAAACAATCACATTTAATTGACAAAACGAACATAAATACTACAATTATTCTCCTGTTTTTTTCCATCTCGATTCATAAATGCGTACAATCGTACGTCACGTTTAAAAAAAAATCGTAGAACAACAAAAACTTAAATCAAAATAGAATAAAAAAAAACGGCCTCATTAGTTCACACAGCTTACAAATGCCTGTGCGCCAAGTAGTTTCAAAGTTGAGAGTCTGAAACCACAACATATGGGTCATTGCGCTGGATCTATTAACAAAATTTACGTTATCTCACGATATAACTGTCGTATAAGTAAAAATTAGGTGTCAAAATATTCATAATAAAAAAATCTTTCAGTTAATATTAAATAAAGAAAATCGATACTTTGACCAATTTTAATGTACTATGTTCCCTTAAAGTCTACCTGAATCCCAAACTGAGCTCTATTTAACTGAATTCGTGTTACATTGCTTCTTATTTCACATACAGGATGTTGCCGAATTCGACCGACAAATTCAGAGGATTAATAGCAAGCATTAAGAGCATAAACAAACTCCATAGAACATGAGGTCACAAAGCACTCATATAGTCACAAAGACAGGGTATTTCGCCCTAACATAACTCGGGTTGACGGTAATCTTTTAAGAAAAATAAAAATACTTCAATGAAAATGTAACGATATTGAAGTCTTTTGGTATAAAATGTGATAACTATCCTAAAAATTCTGGGGAAAAAAAGCAGGGCGCTCATGCAATCGATGATACCGTATGAATTGGTAATCACAGTCCTAAATGTGAAACACCTCTTGCATAATGCTGGCGCGAACAATGGAAGCCTCAATTACTTTTTTTGTGTTATCGCATTTACAACAAAACAGAGCATGTCTATGAAAAGTTTCATTATAAAATACTTCCAATTATCAAATATCTGGAAGTTATCACTGGCAACCCAATTTGATTTGGGGTACACTCTGTATTTTTGATTAAATAGTTGGTTTGCGACATCGTGTTCTATTGCAATTTTTGTTCTTCGTCATGATTACTATCACTCCTCGGAACTTTGTGGCCAAATTCAGCAATACTCTGTATATCTAATGTATAAATGTTAAATTGAATTGGGTACTTTTCTGTTAGCCGAGCGCCGCGCCCAGCTAATAGAAAACTACCTGCAACTATTACATTGCTTTCTCTTTTCATTAAATATATGTAAAGTAACTTATCCTAACAAGTTGTTAATTATTAGACATGATATATCTCTTGCACGTGAAGATATCTAAATAAACTTTAAATCCTTATTGATACTAGATTATCGTAAAAAATTACGTTTAAGAGGTTGAATTTAATAAAACAAACCATCTAAACACAATTTTATAAAAGATTATCGTTATTCAATTAAAATAAAACTTTAAAAGACCGTTGTGTTTCATTTATAAGTCGCCGATTCCACTAGCTTAAGAGCCATTATTTTGAAATTCAGACAAAAAAGTGATGTTTTGATAGTTGTATTTTTTAATTGCCTTGATATTTTTTATGTTGAAGTAAATCATATTTAATGAATGATGCGCAATTTTGAAGCCCTGAAAAAATTTCCTCTTCCCTATAAAAATTGTCAAAGTTCAAGGTTGTAAATGCCATTTTCATGAAAAATGAAATTCCAGTATGTTTTGAGGACTATATCTCTAGCAAGCAAAAACATCCCAATATTCTTTTGGCATAAACTGTTAGTATAATATTACCTGCTTATTAAAATTTTTTTGTTTGCTTGGAGCATTGTTACTTTACATGGTTATATTACCCGAAAGTATAGTCAAAATAATGTTTTTGCCCATTTTCCGCACTTAATATCTTATTCAAGGAACAGTACCCCAAACTTTCTCTCACATAATATGAAAATGCACTACTAGGATAAGCTAAATAATATAGTACTGCGCGGAGATATTGTTCCAATTAGTAGATATATCCTGTTAAATATTCAAAATTTTCAAAATCTGCAACATTTAAAGTAGTATTATTTCAAAAAAGCGTTACAGAAGAATGAAAAAAAATATAGATCACACAATAGTTGAACAAATATATAAAAACATTGAAAAGGAAAAGAAGTGGGCCTTGTGATATTTTTTGCCCCCCCCCCCCAAAAAAAAAAAAAAAATGAAAAAGTTACAAGAAATAAAATGTCCATGATCATAATTTTCCCCTAAGAGAAAATGAAACATCCCATTTCTCTTTCGGAAGGGGCAACTAAAAAGGGACATTTCATTTTCTCATAGGGAAAAACATAGAAAGAGAAAAAAGAAACTATAGAAACTTTTCCCATAGAAAAAAATAAAAACATACAAAGGAATTTTATAACTTCCTTCTTGGGAAGGAGGTTAAAAATAAGGTTTGAACAAGTTTGAACAGTGTCTAAACATTTGGTTTTATTATTAACAAATTAATTATATCTAAAAGAAAAAAAAATAGCTATTTTGTTCGTTTTTTTGTTCTGCATATAATTAATTTTCGTTTTCATAATGTGTGTTCTGATGCGTTTCTAGCGAGTCTGTTCTTGATGCGTTGCATGTGTTAAAGAATCGATGAATGTCAGTTTATTTAAACCATATGACTGCTTGAAATAATACATATGTAGGTTTTAATCTTAGATTTCAAGGTTGATTTAATCCAACTTACTGTTTCCAGTTGCATTAGAATCGTTGGGAATAATAAGTTTTTCTGTGTATGAACATAGTTTTGCATTTCTTTTTGGAAATTGTTGTTGAAGTACTTTCAATATTTTAGCTTTGATGCATGTAGTTTTATTTGTCTCTTCAAGAAGATACATTTTAAAAGGAATATTGTTTAAAATCTGGCATAATAATAATAATAATAATAATATCCTTATGTTTTCAGCATTTAAAAAACGATCCTTTAAATGGCAAAATTATTATTATTTTTAAATTAACTAAAAAGTTTATTTTCTTTAAAACAATGGATGAGTACTTTGAAAATCAAAATGTGTATTTAGGATTTTTTTCTTGAAAATCGATTATCGGTTTGTATTTATTATAACATAAAGAACAAACGTGCCCGTGTGTAACACTGACGTCCTTTTGACATGGGCAACAGCAGATGATTAAATTTGACTATTACTGTACTTTTAGGTGCGTTTGTAAGTATTTAAATACGTAGCGCCTACAGTCGTCGTCTAGTCCGTCCGTCCATCTATTCGCTTGTCTGTCTGTCCACAGTCCGTTTGTCCTACAGTATGAATATGCACTAATTTATCTTTCTGCGTCAGATAGAGAGAGTAAGAAAATATGAGCCGCCCCTAAATTTTCTTGAGTCCCCCTCCCCTATTTTTCACGTCTAGCTATGGCCCTGCCTATTAACCGTCTGTTCTTTTGTTTATCAAAAAGCCACTATCCGGTGACAAATAGATATATGGAAATACATCTATTAGTAGTCAATGTTATGTATGCCATATTGCAATAAATGTGTTCTTGGCTTTTGAAAGTATCAATCTGTCCATTGACAGACCTAAAAATTCAAAAAATTCAAGTTTAAAGTTTTATTACCAATTTTAACCACGAACTCGATGAGGTGATCTCGACTCGTGAAAAATATCGTTTAAAATTTGGTCTGTCCTTGGCGCTTATCAAGCTATCATGTGGCAGAGCAGTTTCATTGTAATTTGGTTAATTGAATTCTATTTAATGAACGCATTTTCATTCATGAACAATTCAGTCTTTATTTAAATCTGAAGACATCCTGCAAACGTAAAATTTGCCAAGATAGATGTTTGCAGACCATCGTTTTTGAATCTTTGCACCATCATTAATTACTGCAAAATAAAATTTATCGGAACTTGGTGGAGTAATGTTTCTTGAAGTCATCACTCTAATATAATCGTTTTCTATTAGGCACTGGAGAACCAGTCTGCCGTTTTCAGTTCTTTCTAACTAGCTTAGGAGCTGATGAAACCACCCATATAACTGTTCAAACTAAATAGTTTTATACTAAAAAAAAAAAAAAAAAAACATAATAATGTAAAATACCGGCAATAAGTCCCTCTTTAACAGACAAGACATTCTAATAATTTTAATGAATGCTTATAATTGGAACTTTTGTGAAATAGTTAGAAAAACTGAAAGGGTGTTTTTTTAACTTATAAATTTTTCAGAATTTATGCAGTTTGCAAAATATATGAAGAAAAGGGGGTATATTTAAAGGGGGGCTCACTTTCGGCACTTTGCGGTATTTAAATAATTTACCTTTTTATAGTTTTCTTTTTTATATTTTGTAATAGCAAAATTCATTAAAAAAACCTCTTTTAAATTGATTGAGCCATTTACAGTATTGAAGATATGTTATCGGATATATTCAAATACAAAAAGTATCTTACAAACTTAAAGCATTTGTTTATAACTGTGGTATATTTGAAAACACTTTGAAGTAATTAAAGTTAGCTCTGAAAGAAATAAATTTCCGAGTTTAGTCAATGACATTTATTCATCATTGCTAGAGCTCCATTTAAATGATGAAAGAGCTAAAAAAATGCATTACGCTCCTTAATTCTCTTTTTTCTATTGAAATGGAATACGTTTTTTATTAAAGCGAAAGAAACTTTTGAAAAGTTAACTGATCCAAATTTGTAAAAATTTTCATTTTCTTTTCAATTTAATTTCTTTTTGCCATTATGCAGCTAATGGTATCATTGATGATACATGGATCATTAAATAGTGTGAAAAATCAATGAAATAATGTGAACGATTAATTGAGAAAGTAATTTTATAGAATTGTAGGAATGAGTTACTCATAAAAGCAATCTGTTCCAGTGGAAAAAAATACATATCCGGCACATAGGATAAAAGTAGAAAAACTATGTGAGTGTACAAATGTACAGTACATACCCTTACACATAGTATGCGTACGCGTGTGTTACTAAATGAAAATTTTACTTTTGATACATTTGCACTGATAAAATATCATTATTGTTTAGTATGATTGTAGAATACCTCAAATTGGCAATAACTTTGCGTCTTCCTGTTCAGCCTACTTTTAATTGGTTTTTAAAAACTATGTGTTCGAACAATATGATTGAAATTTTTTTTTCATTTATGCGAATATAAAAATACGCATCCGGCTCATAGGATAAAAGTAGGACAGCTATGTGAGTGTACAAATGTACATATCCTTAGACACAGTATATATACGTGTGTTACTAAAAAAAAATTACTTTTAGTAACACACACATACGCATATTGTACGTAAGAGTAGGTACTTTTGTACACTCACATAGTTGTTCTACTTTTATCCTATTTGCCGGATATGTGTTTTATCTTTTTCGCAGGAGCAGATTGCTTTTATGAGCAACTCATTCCTACAATTCTATAAAAATATATGACTTTTGCAACTAATCTTTCGCAATATTCCGTTGCTTTCTCCCACCATTGACCAAATACAGTAATATAATTATACTTATATATTTTCTTTAATATAATTTACTCCGTTTGAACAAGTATATGGGTGGTTTCATCAGCTTCTATGCCAATATAGAAAGAGTTGAAAACAACAAACTGGTCTTCAGAGCGTAACAGAAAAAGATAATATTAGAGTGATGACTTCAAGAACTTTTACCTCCCCAAATTAACGAGAAATTTTATTTTGTAGTAATTACTGATGATGCAAACATTCGAAAACGGTGGTCTGTAGACATCTATATTGGTGAATTTTGCGTTTACAGGGCGCCTTCAGATTTAAATGACTTGATTGGATGCATCAGACTGAATGAAAATGCGTTCATTAAGTGGAATTTAACTGATTATATTAAAATAAAACTAGTGCGCCACATCATAGATCGGTAAGCACCGCAGACAAATCAAATTTTATCCGTTATTTTTTAAGAGTTTTTTCACCTCATGGAGTTCATGGTTAAACTTGATAATAAAACTTTAAACTTGTACTTTTTCAATTTTTAGGTCTGTAAATAGAGTCAAAAAGCAATAAATGTGAAATATCATCATTATTATTGATTGGCCATCAGAGACCATATAGCAAAAAGTTGCTTTACATGTGCATGGTCTTGGAAGTGGACTGAATTTTTTTTTCTAGAATTTGTGATGGTTGTTCAATGTTGATTAAAGATTAAATTGTCAATAACTGGTACAATAGGCGAAACAAGTACATCATTCAGCCTGATTATAAAAATAAATTATTACCAAATACAGTTTGTTTCGCTACCAGACCTACAAACTTTGAGTGATGATAGTAGACATGCAGACAAACATTATTAAATAGGAAACCATGGGGCGCAAACGTCTTCTGTCGGAGCTAGGGGACATTAAAGTTTAAGGTCCAAAACTTCAAACAATGATCAAAAACAGAAAAAAGGATCGATTTGTTTGCGGTTTTCGCTAAAATCATTCTTTATATCTCGAATTTTTTGTAAAAAATTTTTAAAGGTTACGCTCAAAAATTGTCGATATAGGACGCTTTAGACTTTAGAGTAACGAACAAATACTTTTTATCGCTCTTTTTTGCATATGGTTGACATTATTCTACAGTTTAGATTTTAACTTAAATTTTGAGCCTAAAATCGGAAACATAGGGATCGGGTAACTAGCGAAAATTGAACTGTGAACCGAGGGGGAGATTTTAAACACTCATAAACATTGGACAAACTAATCGATTTTGTTGCGGTTTGTGTATAGGTCATTCCCTTGATAATTATTTTATTCAAAACGAAGTACAGCTTTGGTGTGTTCATTTTTTGATAGAGGGCGCTTCTGACACAACTCCGACATTTCAATGGCATTACTCCTGGGTGCTTTACTACCAGACCACCATACTTCCAGGTAGTGTTAGGTATGCAAAGATGACTCGGAATCACATAGGAATGTAACGTTGAAAATGACTTTTTGCGAGTTATGGTTATAAGAAGCAGAGAAAAAAGCAACAGAAACAAGCAGAGAAACAGCATCATGACAGACCAAAGTTTATTTAATGGTTTTACTGCAAAAGGTGTTTGAAATGACTACCAGAAGTAGTTCGGAAAGCTACTCCCGTACCATCAGTTAAAGACTTCGCAGTTCGTATTTCTGTAGCTGCCAGAAATCTATAAAAAATGCCAGGAATCTTTCAAAGCGTGAGGAATTCCATGCGACGCCGCTCTCAAGCATGGCAGACTACTTCTGGTCATAATTTCGAACACTTTTTCTAGTAAAACCTTTAAATAAACTGTTTTCTGTCACATAAACGTGTTGGTGTTTCTCTGCTTGGTTATGTTGCTTTTTTCTTGGTTTCTTATAATCATAACTCGCAAAAAAGGCATTTTCAGCGTTACATTCGAATGTGATTCCGAATCATCTTTGCATACCTCACACTACCTGGAAGTATGGTGGTCTGGTAGTAAAGCACCCAGGAATAATGCCGTTGAAATGTCGGAATTGTGTCAGAAGCGCCTTCTATCAAAAAATGAACGCATCAAAGCTGTACTTCATTTTGAATAAAATAATTACCAAGGGAATGACCTACACACAATTCGCAACAAAATCGATTAGTTTGTCCAATGTTTATGAGCGTTTAAAATCTCCCTGTCGGTTCACAGTTCAATTTTTGCTAGTTACCCGATCCCTATGTTTCTGATTTTAGGCTCAAAATTTAAGTTAAAATCTAAACTGTAGAATAATTTCAACCCCTTGCAAGATAAAAACTGTTTGTTCGTTACTCTAAAGTCTAAAGCGCCCTCTATCGAAAAATTTTGAACGTAACCTTTAAAAAATTTTACAAAAAATTCGAGATATAAAGAATGATTTTAGCGAAAACCGCAAACAAATCGACCCTTTTTTCCGTTTTTACTTTCTTCTATCTTTGCAAGAAGAAAGTATTGGATTCATAAAAATTTTCGACTTCCGGTTTTCGACGGATTTATACGTTTTAGAAGGTCCTGAACACGTTTTGACTATTTTTAGAAAATGTCTGTCTGTGAGTCTGTCCGTCTGTCTGTGAGTCTGTGTGTCTGTCTGTGAGTCTGTCTGTCTGTATGTGACAAAAAATTTGTGGGCGCTCTATCTCAAGAACTAATGCTCAAAATTTAATAAAATTTTATATTCAGTTAGACCTTGATATGAATTAGGGCCTATTGGTTTTTGGTGAAAATTGGCCTGCAGGTGGCGCTGCTGTACTACGTTTTTCATGATCTTCAAGATTGCTATATCTCAAGAACTAATGCACAGAATTTTACCAAACTTCAGATTCTGTGACCCCTAGATATACATAGACGCTGATTAAGTTTTGGTGTAAATTGGCCGGCAGGTGGCGCTGCTATGCCACGTTTTTCATGATTTTCATGATAGCTATATCTCAAGAACTAATGCACAGAATTTCACCAAACTTCAGATTCCGCGATACCTTGAGATACATAGCCGCTGATAAGGTTTTAGTGTGAACTGTCCTATAGGTGGCGCTGCTATGCTACATTTTGCACGATTTTTGCGATAGCTATATCTCAAGAACTAATGCAGAGAACTTCATCAAATTTTAGTTTCTTTTACACTAGAATATATAACATGATTAAACGCTGATTACATTTTGGTATTAACCTTGCAACAGGTAGTGCAGCTATGCTGCATTTTGCACGATTTTTCCGATAGCTATATCTCAACAACCAACGCACAGAATTTCATCAAACTTCAGATTTCGTTACAAAATTACATATAACATAATTACACGATGATTACGTTTTGTTATAAATCCTTCAACTGATGGTGCTGCTGTGCTATATTTTACACGGTTTTTTTTAAACTAGCTATATCTCAAGAACTAATGCACAGAATTTCAGCAAACTTCAGATTCTTTTACATCATAACATAATTAGATGCTTTTTTACGTTTTGACATAAATTGTCCAAGATATGGTGTTGCTGTGCTACGTTTTGCAAATTTTTTGTTATAACTATATCTCAAGAACTAATGGACGAAATTCCATCAAATTTCAGATTCTGTTACGTCTTGACATCAATAGATGCTTATTAGGTTTTAGTATAAATTACCCAAAATGAGGCACTACTAAGCTCATTTTCTCAGAATATTAATTAAATTTTGCGTGTTAGGCTATTCGGATACCAGAATCTCATTAGGCTTGGTCAAATGTTCGAGGAAATTCGATAGTGGGTAACTTTGGGGTCACCACGTTTTTTGTTTAAATATTAAAATGTACTTATGAGATAGAAGAAAGTTTCGGGATTGACACATCCAACTAGTTTATCATCGTTTGAAGTTTTGGACCTTAAACTTTAATGGCCCCTAGCTCCTACAGAAGACGTTTGCGCCCCATGCTTTCCTATTTAATAATGTTTGTCTGCATATGTCTACTATCATCCCTCAAAGTTTGTTGGTCTGGTAGCGAAACACCCTGTATATCCCTGTTAAATGTCTAAATTTCTGGTGCAAAAAAGATTGATATATTATTAACATAAGAGAAATTGAGAAAACTCTATATATTTTTAGTAGTTATATAGGTTTGCGACATCTACAAAGCTATCCTACAGTTAAGTGTCCCATCTCACATATCAATATTTCAAAAACTTACACTGTTAGGCTAATCATTGCAGTTTATTTTTCACCATTAAAATAATAATAGATCTATGTTGCTTTTTTCTCCACAAAATGTTCTTAATCATATCATTTCCAGTTTTTATGAAAAAAAATGTTCTTTAAAAAACATATTAAGGATACTAAGCCTCATTCAAAACAAATGTATAGTATTACTTAATGCTTGGAATCATCAGTAGAGGGATTTCAAAATACATGGAAAAGTAGATTGTAGTACTATCTATTGGCATTAGTGAGTGTTAGTTTTTGATTGCAAAATAAAATTGAAAATTGCGATGTCCCAAGGTGGGCCATGTGCCCCACTTTCCCCTGCACTTTATTTATAAATTCATTTTCACAGCCGATAAATGTTAATTGGGAATGGATAGCATTCTAAAAAATAAATATTCAGGTTTGCTAAAATTTATTAATGTCCTATAAAAACAACGTAAATGTTTCCGGAAATCAGTGGGAACAAAAGAAACTTTGTTTTTAGAAATTCTTCTTTAAATACTAGAAAATATAACGGTTTTTGATATTTCGAAAGATATGAGAACGGTTATCGGAATCGTGAATTACTCTTGAGAGGTTATTGTTTGTTTTCTTTATTAGTTTATTATATTTTCATAGGCTTAGAATCCTTCGTCTTTTTTCGCAGTACACACAAGCAAATCGTATACTTTTTTTTATCTTAAGTTAGTAAAAAAAAAAATAAATAAATAAATAAATAAAAAACTTTTTAAATTTGCACTGTTAAAAAAAAAAAGAAAAAAAAAGAAAAAAAAAAGAAAAAAAAAAGAAAAGAAAAAAAAAACTGAAATTCACCGATATATTTTTCTTGAATTTCACAGAAAAAGTCCCTTTTCACAACCAAAGGGTTTCTGCTAAAAATCAGAAAACTCCACCATATTTCCTGAAAATAACGAAACGGATCAAAATAGAAAGAAAAGACGGAGTCACTCCGTTATCTGGTGGTCTCCGTGGCCGAGTGGTTCAGGGACCACGCTGCTAAATGCCCGCGAGCGTAGATTGTGGATAATTAGTGGATTAATAGTGTACGATAATTAAAAAAAAAAGTTGTCTACAACATTATTTTTGTAAAAAATGAATTTTTTTCATACATTCAATCAAAAAAAAAAAATAGTGATTTTAAACAGTGATTTTCTTTTAATTTAAACTAGTTGAAAAATAAAAATTGATTTTAAAAAAATAATAAGTATTATGCATAGGTCTAAAATAAAATAAATAAACTGCTTAATAATATTCTAACGAATATATTGAAAGGAAATCTTGAAAAGCACAACAAATTTTTCCGCACTAACTCATAGAAGACATACTTTGTACATTCTGGCCTCAGCTGCTTTGGCTCAGTCAGTAAGAACCTATTCCGCTGTCAAAAGGTCTCTCATTCGATCCTCAGAACGTTTTGAAGCAAATTACACAAAAAATAAATAAAATAATTAAACTAAATTAAATAACACAGCAGCTCAAAATCGCTCAAAAAGTTGAATTCTTTGACGATTGTTCGGTTCATTAATTTAAATTAAATTATCATTAAAAATCAAACCTTGTAACGGAAAGTTATCGCTTCTTCAAACGGAGTTTTCCTTTCCTTTATTTTCCAAAACGGAAAATCTGCTAACGAAGCGGTAAATGTCTGGCTACTTTGCTGCCAGTAGTTTTACCGTTAATTCACAGATTTTTTTTAGCAGTGTATAACCAAACGTAACTTAAAACTTTTTTTCGTGTACTACAATTAAACTGCCAAAATTTTCATTTAAATCCGTTCTTCGGTTTTGCTGAGAAAAGGGAAAATTTGCTTGCATACTTAAGTGCATATATTATGGCCGAGGTCGGAAGCATTTCTTTAAGTCGCTTGATAATAAGCTCTTTTACTAATCAACATATTTTGTTCCATGTCTACCATTTACTTCACAAGAATGATAGAAATAACAGGATAAATGTCAATGTCCTACGTTTACTCTTTAAAAAACTTACTTTCTTTCCCCGTAAAAAAATTTCAGTAATATTTCATAAGGAGATAAGATAAAAGTAAATCCTTTAAATAAGATTTTTTTTTTTTTTTTTTTTTTTTTTTGACATTGACTTTTCTGAAAGGACACGAATTGTTGTAAAAGCATTTTAATTTTTAATCTGTAACAAAGAAAAAATGTTTTTCCATTTGAAATATTTTTGTGAATATTATTATTAAATATAATCGGATAATATAGTCGATAAACAAGATTATTCATTGACAGATTTTTAAAGTATACACTTTTAATAATAAATCTGTGAATTCACGGTGAAACTACTGGCAGCAAAGGTAGCCGAACTTTTGCCGTTCTATTAGTAGATTTTCCGTTTTGGGAAATAAAAGAAAGCTAAAACTCCGTTTGAAGAAGCAGTAACTTTCTGTTACAAGGTTTGATTTTTAATGATAGTAATTTAATGTAATTTTTAAAATTAATGAATCGATTAATCGTCATAGAATTCGAAATTTCCGAGTGATTTTAAACTGCTATAATATTTTACTTTATTTAATTATTTTTTCTTTTGTATAATTTACCCCAAGCCGTCCTGAGGATTGAACTCGAGAACTTTTGATAGCGGAACAAATCTTGCCTGACTGAGCCAAAGCTGCTGATGTCGGATTGCACAAAGTATGTCTTTTATGAGTTAGTGTGAAAATCTGTTGCGCTTTTTAAAGATTTCCTTTCAAATATATTCGTTAGAATATTTGTAAACTAGTTTAAATTAAAAAAAATTCACTGTTTAAAATCACTGGTTTTTTTCTGTTTTTTACAAAAATAATGTTATCGACATTTTTTTTTAAATTGTCGTACACTATTTATTTATTTGTTTATTAACTAATTAGTTAAAAGATTTTATTAGTAAGAAATAAGAGAAAAATAAACAGAAAAAATGTAATTTAAAGGGATTTTTTATGTTTTTATTATTTCATGGAGCCAGTGTGATTCGAACCCACAATCTGCGCTGGCAGGCGATTAGCGGTGTGGTGCCTTGACCACTCGGCCACAGAGCTCCCCGCATAACGGAGTGTCTCCAATTTTTGTTTCTAATTCCATCCGTTTCGTTGTTTTTAGGAAATATGGTAAAGTTTTCTGATTTTTAACGGAAAATGCCCTTTTGTTGGGATAAGGGATTTTTTCTGTGAAATCCTTCTATAGTAAAAAAAACTAGCCTTAAAAGGAATGACTCCTGGAATGATGCTGATGTGGAAGATTTCCGGAACTAACGAATCCGGGTTGTCCACTCCTTCCATGAGCCGAATAGACCAATCAGAAAAGGACTCTGTCTATGCATCGCCGTATGGGTTACCATAAAGAGAGGAAAGGTTACCATCGCCAACAATCGCCAAGTTTGTCGCCAACTTGGCGATATATCGCCAAATTTGGCGACCAAAATTAGTTGTCAAAAGTGACGCCAACTTGGCGATAACTGTAATATTTCGCCAAATTTTTAATTTCTTTACAACACCAGTCGTTTGATACATCATTTGAGAGGTTTGCAACTGCTTATTCATATAATGGATGTCTTGTGTGTTACCCCCCACTCTGCTCCCCAGGGGGGACAGATTTTTAATTTCTTTACAACACCAGTCGTGTTACACAAGATTTGAAAGGTCTGCAACTGCTTATTCATATTATGGATGTCTTGTGTGTCACCCCCACACTCTGCTCTCCCCAGGGGTGTTACATTTTTAATTTCTTTACAACACCAGTTGTGTGACACATCATTTGAAAGGTCTGCAACTATTTATTCATTTTATGGATGTCTTGTGTGTCACCCCCACTCTGCCCCCCAGGGGGGCACATTTTCAATTTTTTACAACACCAGTCGTGTGACATGTCATTTGAGAGGTCTGCAGCTGCTTATTCATATTATGGATGTTTTTTGTGTCGCCTCCCACTCTGCCCCCCAGGGGGGCACATTTTTAATTTCTTTCCAACACCAGTCGTGTGACACATCAGTTGAAAGGTCTGCAACTGCTTATTCATACCATGGGGTATTGGCGTGCGCAGCAAGCAGGGGTAGCCAATAATTTGGAATCGCGAAGCGATTACGCGGGGGGTTGGCGAGCATAGCGAGCAGGGGGGCGGCGCCCCCCTAGTTCAGGAAAAAAATATTCGCGAATTTCAGAATTTCTTTAACAGTATGATACATACTGTTAAAAATAAATGCGCGAATTCATGGTAAAAACTACTGGCAGCAAAGTTGCCAGACTTTTTCCGTTTCGTTAGTTGATTTTCCGTTTTTGGAAATAAAAGAAGGAAAAGCTCCATTTGAAGAAGCGGCAACTTTTCACTATAAAATCGGTATAACAATTGTCTTGTGGTACCATTCATCGAACAGTTTAGAAGCACCTATATTTATTGATCGATAATAAAACAACAAAGTCGTCGATGGGATTCGAACTAACGACCTTTGGTGCGGGAGTCCGTTGTTCTAGCTTTCACGCCATAGGGTCTTCGAATGCATCTAATTCTAAAGTGTTCTACAGTGTGTTTATATTCTTATAACGTAGATTGTAATTTTATCGATGCTATTGTACCGTAATTTCTTGCGTATAACCCGCGGATCAAACAATTCTTTTTCGACCCAGAACAATTTGAAAATTAAATGTGACTTTTTACATCGCGATAGATACTTGGCTTCGATTACAAAATAAAATTTCTGGGTCGAAAAAGAATTGTTTGATCCGCGGATTATACGCAGGAAATTACGGTAATTCTTGCAAGTTTTAATTAATAAAGTTAATTTATTACTATGATTTTCTTATGGTTATGAATAATATGGTTTGATTAAATAATTTATTAGAGTTACTTTCTTTGCTTAATGAATGCTTACAATAGGGTCCGGTTAATTTGTTGCTCATAATGTATTATATCAGTAGAGTTGCAATTCAGTAGCACGATGCAAATCTTACAAAAGAGTCGGTATTCATTCATTTTTTCATTTTTGTTCAACAACATGTGCGTTTTGTAAGCATTGAAAGTAAATTTGCGATAGATAAAGGTGTATCTCAGTTATTTCCTTTTATCTTTCCATCCGTTTCATTATTTTCAGTACAGTGCCTGATTTACGGCAGGGCATTCGGGGCACGGGCCCAGGGCCCCCGATTTTCAGGGGCTCCCAAATGCTGCTGAAGGTTTTTTAGCGATTGTCCAAAGTCAATACAAGTACTTGCGAAACCTAATAGAATTTTACATTTAATTCTACATTCTACTGTGTTCGTATTGTATTTTCATAACATTGTATATTTTAACTGAAATATCCGTATTTAATTGTTTTATTATAGTGAATATTTTTTTTTATCTTTATCACTTAAAAATTTTATTGTTTTTTTTTTATTCTTATTTAATCATGTTCCTGTTCTTGTCAGATTCTTGGAGATTGTTGAGTGCAGCTTACAGGCGGCAGAGCCCCATAATATTTTTAATAATTATTGTTCGGTATTGCGGAAAATTTATGATTAGTTGTAGCTTAATTTATCATTCCAGATATATAAACTTGCATACGAAAAGATAATCATCACTACACAATTTATTATACAACGTCTACTCATTTAAATTTCATGATTGTCAAATAGTCATTTAAAAGGTAAATTAATGATTATCAAATTTAATTTTGTAATCGACATTTAAAAGTGATTATTAAAATCAATAATGGTTATCTTAATAAGTAACTTTTTCATTTTTTTTCTACCCAATTTTCCTGTAAGCAACTTTTCAAGGGGGTCCCCTGAAAGCATCTGTGTCCAGAGCTCCTAAATTTGTAAATTGGCCCCTGTCAGTAAATATGATGAAAATTACCATATTTTAACGGAAAATGCCCTTTTGTCGTGAAAATAACATTTTATGTGAAATTCAGGAAAAATATGTCTGTTAATTTCAGATTTTTTTAAAGAGTGCACAGATAGAGAGAAGTGTAACGTTACAAGTATAGAGGTACGATATGAAAGGATTTGAAGAATAGTGGACTGGTATCTCTCTACTCTAAACAAATAACTAACGTTGTCATCGCCGCTGACAATGAATTTTAGGTGAACTAGGGTATTTCTCGGCTAATATTAAGAAAGCTACTGCACACAAAAATAGGAAAATTGGTATTCTTATAGAAAAATGTTTAATAAACACGCTGGTGCAGGCAGCTTTTAAATGAAATAATTATTTTAACAGATATTTAATGTTAAAATAGGTCAAAATCGTTCCACTAAAAATTATCATAGGGGCAAAAATTATACACAGGAATTTAATCCTTATCTAGATCATTTTATACATTAGAATTCCCGGTGGGCAGACTGCATTTATTATTTTTATTTTTATTTATTTATTTATTTATTTATTTATTTATTTTTGAGGATTTATTTTTATTTTAAATTTTTAGCATTTCGAAAGGTATTTTTTATATATTTTAGAATTTTTTTTTTTTTCAATTTTTGTCAGCTATTAAAAAAGCGCAAAGAATAAGAGTTTAATTTGTTCAGAAAATTTATTGATACGTGACTATTATAAATAGAAAAAAAATTTCAAGTTAAAATTGAATGAATATTACGTGTTAAAATCGAAAAATTTTGAAAATTACGGCTTAAAAACTATATTTACACGTGAATTTCAAAATCGAAAAAAAATTGTAAAATAATAAATTAATTAATATCAGCTTAAAATCGTAAATGGAGAAAAAAATACGTCAGATTTCAAATACAAAATAAGGCAGTGCAAAAAATAATATTTCCTTTCTAATGATAAAAATATTTTTTTGTGTGAATATTACAAAAAGAAAAAAGAAAAATTGGTGAAAATTACGGCAAATTTAAAATATTATATTTAAGAATCACTTATTTAAAACCATTACAATGTGAATAAATACCAGGAAGCTAAGACTCTGCTGAATAAGTTCACTTTATATTAGCTAATTCTGAAATGTTTAAATAATCTTATTTAATCAAACGCGAAAACAAGACTTAACAGCAGCTCATTCGGCTTTAAACTCCCTCCATAAAACAGAAAACAATGAATACCTATATACAGGGCGATAGCCAGTGTATTTATTATTATTATTATTATTCAATGTTTCGTGCTTTCTTAAAAGCCGATCAAATTAACTCTTTCCTAGAGGCGGGACAGGGGTTGACGAGCGTAGTTCGTAGAGTGCAGAGCCCTCTAGTGTAAATAAAAAAAATAAATAACTGCGAATAATATTATATATTTATATATTTCTTTAAGCTTTAATAAAAATTTTATCTATTTGCTTTTTATTAAGAATGTAAACTTGCTTGTTATTTTTTAAAATTTGTGCTTTCTTATATTTATTTATAATTTGCATTCATTAAATACAAATAATGATAAATGTTAGAATCTTTTGCAAATTTTGAACGAAAGCACACGCGCGTTAAATAAATTTTTGTTAAAATATGCACAACATTATCATTTATAAATTATTACGTAAACTTCTCAGTAACTGAAAACTTTAAAAACTGTTGCACATAAGGTACCTACAATTCTTAGCATAAAACGAACACGAAGATATCGAAAGTATAACAATTTTTCTTCCAAATTGCTTTTCTAAAATATTAGTGGAGAAAGAAATGAATTATCGATTTTTCTCCAAAACGATAAACAACCTGAACGCAAGCGTAAAATTTTTTGGTAATCTCATAAAAGGAGGGAAAACGCTAAAGATTTTAACATTTCAATTAAATTCTTATAGAATGTTTTTAAATAAATCAATGTTTATTTCTTTAGAGGAACTCTTCCACATTGTGTTTATTTTCTTAAAACATACCATAATCAAATAGACATCAATAAAGCAGCTATGTGCCTAAATTTAAACAAAAATATTGATGATTGAGGTTACCAACTTACTGCTTGAAAAAGATCCGGCTGATAAAGTCTATAAAGGCGTTCTTTTCAAATACCTCGCTCAAATTTCAATATTTTCACGATTTTTTTTTTTTTTTTTTTTTTTTTTTTTTTTTTTTTTTGCATAGGATAGCCGAGGAGGATCCACAACTGGCCTAGTTTTTACTTTTGATTTTGGTGTCAGATTAAAAAAAAAAAAAAAAAAAAAAAAAAACCTTAACTTTCAGAACCGGTTTAAACTGGTTATGAAATTGAAACTAACCTAATACAAAAAGAATATAACCAAAAACATTAAAGTAAAAAATAGGCCGGTTATGGATCGTCCTCAGCTATCCTATGCAAAAAAAAAAAAAAAAAAAAAAAAAAAATCACGTCAAAATATTAAAATTTGTGCGAGATATTTGAAAAGAACGCCTTTATAGACTTTACATTATCATCCGGGTCTTTTTCAATCAGTAGTGTGGGCTCTTAAATGTATCAAACTACTGATGTAACACGTTTGATAGAAAGCTGGAGAGAACTGCGCATGGGCAAAAAAGGCCATGTCGAAAATGGGGATGTCCGTATCATCTCGTTATGAATTTATTTATTAAACGCCCCAGATATGTCGCATTTTTTGGCAAATACTTTTCTGTTTCTGTCATTAAATTATATGTTTTTAAATATTATGTACTAATTCTATTGTATTAAAATAACTTATAAATAGACAAATATAGTAAAAAAGATGATTTAAAGATATGCTTTTTAAACTAAACGCAATAACCTTTTCTCTCACAATATACCGTAACTTAATCTTTTTAGAATTAGTGACTTTAGATGAGCGGTTATCGACTGCTTAGTGTAATTAAAAAAAAAAAAGATAAATTGGCGATTTTTAAAAGTATTTGTTTGTATTACTTACTTAAATTTTACATTATTTGCTACAGTATTTATTACAGTATTTATTTATATTATTATTCTACATTGGATTTGAATATTTAGGTTGATAGAAATGGCCGATTTATCGCATAGCCGTCAAGTCAGAAGCCAAGCAGTTATGAAATCTGCAGTTTAGCCCTAAATATAAAGGTAATAAAATAAACATGCTATTAAGAGAATTCACAAAAATGTAGGGATATATATATATATATATATATATATATACTTTTATATGTATGCACATATACTTCCGAAAGGGCCAATCTGAAAGCTTGTAGGAGACGCAGAATCCATTTAATTTAAAATAAAATTTTATCTGGAACAGAAAATAGAAAACAATTTAAAACTCCATTTCCATGGATACATTTATAATATTTCGACCGCAGAGGCTATTCTCCCTACAGTGTGAATGGAATCGACTTGGCATTCTGCCAATCGAAGATCTTACAAATGTAGTCTTACACTAGTAAACAATGTGCAAAAATATATACATTTAAAAAAGTTAATTACCGATTATTAATGATTAAACAATATTTTTACTTCATAAGAAATATCAAGCGTAATTTAATGCATGAAGTCAAGACTAGAAAATCAATTGTAATAAAATATGATCTATTGTTTAAAAAGAATGATCCAGTTTCATGTTTTATATTTTTTGCAATAAAGAACTTTCACACTGAAAACCTCCATGATTTTAACCTGTCAGCATGTTTCATTAAATGAATTTTGTAGTTTTATCTACAAAATACTAATGTACTACTTTTAAAATTCCCCCCACCCCCTTCTTGCTAAATATTAATTCTTCTGACTATCAAAAAAAAAAAAAAAAAGAAAAAGAAAAAAGCATAATAAATACGGATTATATTAGTATAGAAATAAATCTTTAAAATGCGAAATAAATAATTAATATTGTGTTAAAAAAAGCATATTTGAGATTTTCTGAAAGACAAACATTTCTGCATTAGAGATAGAAAAAGTCGGTTTTATTTAAGAATTGATTTAATGAATTACTGAATACCAATGAAGTTCAGATAGAGTCTGTGCCGTATTTGCAATAATTTATAAAGAATCACATTTATCATAAAATTTGCATACATGCGGACAGATATTTATGAGTTATTTAAGTCAGATGTGGCAATGCCAAAACTTTCTTTTATCTTATGCATGTTAATACTTCCTCAAAAATGCAGTATGGCAGCGCCACCGGTTAGGTGGGAGAAACCAAAATCATCAACAACAATTTATGTTAACTTATAACTAAAACTGAAGTTTGATGAAAATCCGTGCATTAGTTTTTAAGATAGAGCTATTAAAAATCTTTTAAAAGTCTGCATAAATGCATTACATGTTGGGTGATGTATACCAAAAACTAATCAGGATAAATTTTTTTCCCCCGGTATTAACTGAATCTGAAGTTTGATAAAACACCATGCATCAGTTCTTGAGATACATTTATTGCGAAATTGTGAAAAATACGGCATAACAGCGCCATCTATCGGCGATTTTCAACTAAACGACACTAATCTATATCAGGGACTAGCTGAATCTGAAATTTTAGAAAATTTCGTGCAGTAGTTCTTGAGATAGAGCAATTGCGATAACTACGAATAATGCACCATGGCAATGCTACCTGTTGAACGATTTGCACCAAAAAGTAATTAGCACCATACTAAATTAAGTACTAACTAAATATAAAGTTTTATGAAAATCCATGCCCTAGTTCTTGAGATAGAGCGCCCACAAAATTTATGTCACATATAGACAGACGGGCAGACTCACAGACAGACATTTTGTAAAAACATGTTTTTTGGTAACTTTGACCCCTAAAATGTGGCTATTGTAGAAATTGTGAATAATGCAGCCTAGCAGCGCCACCTGTTGAATGATATATACACCAAAAACTAATCAGATCTAGTTTATATCAAAGTCTTACAGAATCTAAAGTTTTGTGAAATCCTGATCATTAGTTCTTGAGATAGAGCTATTGCAATAATCACGAATAATGCACCATGGCAGCACTGCTTGTTGAGCGATTTGCACTAAAACGTAATCAGCACCATGTTATATCAAGTACCATTTAAATCTAATGTTGTATGAAAATCCATACACTAGTTCTTGAGATATGGCCATTATGGAAATTGCGAATAATGCAGCAAAGCCGCGACACCTGTTGAGCGGTATACACCAAAAACTAATAGGATTTAATCTATATGAAGGTCTAACATAATCTAAAGTTTTGTTAAATTCCGTGCAATAGTTCTTTAGATAGAGCGCTTACAAAATTTTTGTCACATACAGACTGACAGACTCAATTACAAGCAGACAATTTGTAAAAACATGTTTTTCGGGTTAAATTCGTCAAAACCGGATATAGAAAATTTTCATGAATCCAATACTTTTTTCTTTTAAAGATAGAAGAAAGTAAAAAAAAATCACTTATTAATTTTTCTTCCAAAACTTTAACATTCTAAACACAAACTTAACAACTCTGCAAAATCTTTTAGAATAGCGGAGATCTCAAAAGTGCATAAGAAAATGCACAAGCCGCTACAAAAAGTAACACGTTTATTAATATACATAAAGCAAACTTTAGCTCATTCGGAAGAATTCTGCCACATCTGGAAAAACGAAATTCCTATTTTTCACCTGTTTTCTTCGATCGATAATTTTAATCGCTTTGGGGTAGGTAACTGTTCCATCGTGTAATGGCTCCGGTATAAGAAAATGATGAGATCTAAAATGTACTTTTTTTTTCCTTGTTATTCTTTAGGTTTTTCCTATATTTTTCTTTTCTTAGGAAAAAAAAAAACTTATAAAATGATTTTTTTCCTTTTCCTAGCATAAAGCTCGCTAAAATAATCTTTGAATGGTCATACAATTTCAGAATAAAACGAATCTTTCGATCAATAAATAATACAACATAGTACAAGAATTTCGCAACATATAAAAAAATAGAATAAAATTCTTTTATAAGCAGTTGGATATATATAAAAGAAGTATGCTTAAAATATCAAGGTATATGTCTGATTATTTTAATATAAAATACCAGAATCATAAATGTAGAATAATACAAAAAAGTTTCATATGATGTAAGCTATTTTTATTACTATTATTATTTTATAAGTACATTTATTCAATGTAAATGAATTATTTTACGATTGAATGAAAAACAATTAAATAGTAGTTTTTAGGTGCGTTCGTAATTATGTAAAAACCTATTGTTTGTAATTATGTAAAAACCTATATTCAGTCCGTCCGTCTGTCTGTCTGTCCGCATATAACAACGCAAAAACTACCCAACTGAATCGTTTGAAATTTAAAATACATACTATTGCATAATTTTGTCGAGTCATTTCAAATTTTATGAAAATCGGATGCATAGATCAATTACAGGGACAATCAAAAGGATTCCGTTACATTACGATCAACGGGGGAAAAAAGTTTCAAATGCATTTTAATCGTTTGAAATTTTAAATATATAATTATTAGATAATTTTGTCTAGTTATTTCAAATTTTATCAAAATCGGATGCATAGTTCAATTACAGGGACAATCAAAAGTATCCCGTTACATTACGGTCAATGGCGGAAAATGTTTCAAATGCATTTTAATGGTGTTACACTCATTCGAACGTAATAAAATTGATTTGCATCTATAAAGTACATATTATAACATACATTTTGCATAATCTGTGGTGCAAAGAATATTTGTTATTGATTTACAAGGCCACACAAAAGTATTCCATTGCATAATGGTATAGGGAGAGCATTGTTTGGTGCGCATTTTAATTGTAATTATTTACAATTTTATGAGATTGATATATGAGAGTGATATTTTTAAAACTTCGTTATCGTACGAACGCACCTTATTTGCTACGCTTCACGTGCAATTTCCAACTTGTTCTTCATTCTTTCTTTCTTTAGAGGTAAAATATCCCACCAAAATTATAAAACGCCCCCCCCCTTTTCTTCTAATACAAATTGCATTAAAGTAAATTAATCTTTAAATGGTCATACAAATATCAAAACTAAGATTTTTTTTTTTTAATTCCGGGCACTCATGAATTTTGATGTGCCCCTTTCCTCCTCATCCACCCTGCTCCTCCTATCCATAATAAATTTATAAAAGCTATTTTCAGATTCATTGTTTTTAGATGCATTCGTAAATACGCATATACCTATAGTTGTCTTTCAATCCGTCCGTCTGTCTGTAAGTCCGCATATAAAAACCTAAAAACTACCGAACCGAATCGTTTGAAATTTAAAATATATAACTATTAGATAATTTTGTCGAGTCATTTCAAATTTTATGAAAATCGGATGAATACTTCAATTACAGGGACAATCAAAAGAATCCCGATACATTACGGTCAATGGGGAAAAAAGTTTCAAGTGCTTTTTAGTGGTCTTACACTCTTTCGAACATAATAAAGTTGTTATGCATCTATGAAGTATATACTATAATATACATTCTGTACAATCTGTGGTGCAAGGAATATTTCTTATTCATTTACAGGGCCACGTGAGAGTATTCCATTGCTTAATTATATTTTGAGATATTGTTTGGTACGCATTTTAATTGTATTAAACTACTTAATATTTTATGAAACTGACATACGTTGCACAGGATTACACCAAGTTATAGTCATCGCTCAATCGGTCCGTCGGTCTGTCTGTCCACATATAATAGAGCAAAACCTACCTAACCAAATCGTTTGAGATTTAAAATGTATAATTGCTGCATAATTTTGTCGACTAAATTCAAATTTTATGAAAATCGGATGTATAGTTTAATTACAAGGACAATCAAAGGTATACCATCACATTGCGGTCAATAGAAAAAAATAGTTTGAAGTACATTTTAATGATGTTATACTCTTTCGAATATAATAGAATTGACATGAATCTGTGAAGTAGATACTAAAATATTTATTATGCACAATTTATGGTACAAAGAATATTTATGATTATTGTACAGGGCTACTCAAAAGTATAACACTGCATTATGGTACACGGGGAAATATTTTTTAGGGTGGGTGTGTTTTAATTATATTAAAGTATTTCATATTTTATGAAATTGATATACGTTGCTGCGATTTTATACAAGTTACTTCCTGTATAATAAAAATCAGATAGTATTTACAGGAACACAGAAAAGATTGCGACCACTATACTGTATCCGAAGTATTGTATACTATAACAGCAAGATCTGAATATTTTTAAATTTCGTTGAAGTACCTTAGCCTTATTTGATACGCTTCACGTGCAATTTCCTATTTGTTATTTTTGTTGATGAGGCCGACGTGGCGCTATTTTGCCAAATTCCTATAGACTCGCATTGTAATCCAACAGGGTCTCTTTTAGTCTGCGTTTTTATTTATTTTATTTATTTTATTTATTTTATTTTATTTTATTTATTATTTTTTTTTTTTTGGCAGTAAGTGTTATCCTATCAAAACCTAAACCGTTCAGAATGTAATAAGTAGTATTTTTTAAGAAATCTGAAAATGTCAAAAGTATAGATACCACTATTTTTGAATAGTAATATGAATTATTTTGAATAGTAATATATATTTCCGATTCTTGCTTAAGATCGCCATTCCCTCCAATAGTATATCTACTTATAGGTTGTCTTAAAAATAAAGTTCGCTCCCTGTGATGGAATGTGGAACTAACAGGAAGCGATTTTGTTAAAATTTGGAAATCTAACAAGGCGATCTGTTTTAAACTTTAAGAAAAATTATAACACATGATAAAAAATACATAAAAAAAGAATGGAGTGTCATATTTCGGGGAGCGGAGATGGAGGGGCATGAACAAAATTAGGAAATATAACAAATTGGCCTGTTTGAAACTTTAAGATTGTTTATAAAACATAATACAAATTTTAAAAATGCGGACCGGTCAATCATTGGGAGGAGCGCGTTTTTACCAACTGGAACCTAAAAATTGAAAGTGAATGCAAAAGCAAAACAATTACGTCTAAGATTGGGTAGAAAATAGGGATTGCTTCGCGATACCAGTGGGTATCGCGAAGTGATTACGCGGGGAGTTTTTGAGAGTAATAAGCAAAATTAGTAACCCCATGATCTACCAAAAATAATTAAATACAGTACTTCATTGATTTTATATGTATTATATCTCTAAGATCTACTTTTAACTCGATAGTCTAAGTTTATATGAATTTGGCATCAATTAGGAAAATTTCATTAATTGTTAACAATTTTTTTTTCTTAATTTGGTATTTGTTAGCTATATTTCGTTTCATTTAAGAATCTTTTATAGAAACTGACCAGCCAAGTGGGCGAAGGCTGTTAGCATCATAATAAATAAAGAAGTTTGTGAATGTGTGGACTATGTTCTGCACGTAGAGCTACATAATTTCGGGGGAAGGTACCTCTCTATATAGAATTTTGCAAATCGAAGTCGAATTTTTGATTTTTTATTTAGACTTTTTTATTTAATTTTAATTTAATTTTTATGCGATTTTTTTTTCAAGGCGATTTTTCCATATCAGTGAAAGGAATATCGTTTAATTTTCTTAATCCAATAAAGTAAAATTTATCCTCTTTTCGATAAAGTTTATTCGGAATTCGTATAGTGATTTTTGAAGTTTTAGCGAATTTTAGGTAGATTTCGTATGAAATACTACCTATTGCATTCTCTCCCATGTTGGAATTTCTGAAAAATTTTTGCAGATCTACACCGATCATGACTCCTAGACCCCGAATCTACCATCAGTAAAAAAAGTTTATATATCTATTTATCTATCTCTATATCTAAATGTATTTCATTTTTTCTAGACACGACACGATAACTTCGATAATTACGATCAGATCTTCTTCAAACTTTTACATAAAATCAGGCGGCATAAAATCTCGAGTTCGTTAATGGGCAAAATCGGACCAAGGGGTTGGAAATAGGGAAGGTTTTTGTGAAAACAGAAAAAACGCGATAACTTCTTAATTAAAATAGATATCGAATCAGTTTAAAGTTTATATTACTTCTAAAACATGGGCTCAAAGTTTATGCATGACAGATTTTTGATAAATTTTGAAATGGGCGCAAGGAGCGAAAAAAACAGAGTTTTTGGGAGAAAAAATCCATAACTTCGTCAATTCTGAAGCTATCAAATCCAAATAAATTTTTTATAAATGTACTTAACATTATTTAAAACTTTTGTATTTATAAGTTTTTGATAGGACCAATTTTTACCGATGAAAAAAATTTAAAAAGAAAAGAAAAAGGGGGGGAGAAAAAAGAAAAAAAATCCATAACTTACTCAATTTTTAAGCAATCAAATCTAATTAAATTTATTTTACATATTCTCAATAATATCTACAACTTTTATACCAACAAGTTTTTCATAGGACCAATTCTTATATCAAAAATAAATTAAACAAAAATAGGAGTTGGAGAAAAAAAACCTCAAATCCAAACTGCTTATATTCTGACTCACTTTTAAATTCATTTTTGATTTTAAGCGCATCCAAATGGCAGATCCTCTTATTTAGGAACTATATAATGTGACGTATTGGCTAGTGTTTTGATAAAGGCAGAATGTATTTAAAAAAAGGCTGCTAAAAAGGGTACTTTGAAGAGAATTTTCCGAAGTAATAGTGACTGAAAAATTGAGGAAGTATAACAAATTGCGTTTTTTCTGAGTCATTTTTAAATTCAATTTTGCTCTCAAACGCATTCAGTTGACAGTTATTTGTAATTTAGGAACTGTGTAATGGGTCGTATTGGTCAGTTTTTTGATAAAGGCTAAATATATATTTTAAAAGGCTGTCAAAATGGGCACTTCGCATAAAATTTCCCAAAGCGATCTTGAGTAAAAAATTGTGGATGTATTCAAATAACAAGTTGGTTATTTTATGACTCATTTTTAAATTAAATTTTGATCTCAAATGCATTCAATTGACAGTTTTTTTTTGTTTGTTTGTTTGTTATTTAGGAATTATATAATGTGCGTATTGGTCGATATTTTTTTAATAAAATCAGAATATATTTCAAAATATGTTTTCAAAATGGGCATTTGAGCCGAATTTCGTTTAAGATGATTTTGATAAAATCAGTTCTTCCAGAAAAATGAAATTAAAAAAATTTCAAAAGCGGCCAAATAAAGTAGTTAAACTAGGTTTATCGCTAATCATATTTTATTTTTTGTTGTTGAAATGAAAACTCTTCGAAATCTACCTGCGCCTATAGGCCAAGCCGACAGGGATTTTTTTAACGCGATTGTCACTCCCAACGAAAAGGACGTTCCCTTGCATGTTCCCCGCTCATTCCCTGCTTTTCGATAGTTTCGGCCCTGAAGCAATTTAATTTTGGAATAGAACGAATCTTAACCGTCTGATTTTCAATCAATAAATATTGCAACAGTTCAGGAATTTCAGACGACGGATGAAAAAGAAAAATATTTTTTCTTTTCTTATGAAGCCATGAAAATTACTTTCTATATTTTGTTAATGTGTCTTCTATCTCCTAAAGAGGATGGGAAGCTTTTCCTATCATGATTCGTTATATGGATGTGGTTCATATCGGTGTATCTTCTTTCTGTTTCTGCACGGAGTTTTCAATCACTGTAAAAAATAAATAAATAAATAAAAAAAATAAAATAAAATAAAAAATAAACCGTTTATTGTGCTGCTAAACATTTTTTTCTATTATAAATAGATTTGTTAATAAATTTACCTCAAACAGTAAAATATTTATAAATTTTTGATAAAACGATATTTGATTTCGCCATTATTCGAGGTTATTTTTATATCGTCTTACAGGGAGAAAAAGTGTCTGACATAATATTAATAATAAAGAAACGGGACAGACAAAAACATGCATCAAGCATAAATTATGTAGTGCTTTGAAATTACTTTGAAACAATACTTTAACCTTTTACAGGCCAATGTTGCCAATTGGGAACATAAGTCTAAAAATTTATGAAAAATTAAATTTAATCAAAATAGACTTGAAAAAATTAGCAGAAATAACAAAAAGATGATTTAAAACTTAGAAATAGATCTTACATTCCTGTCATTGATGAGGAAATGTACAGAAAATCATAAAAATGACCTATGACCATTAGAAAATGATCTGTCATAAAAATGATTTTTTGAAATAGATTTTTCGAATCAGATAACTTGAGATTTTGAAACACAAGTTACATTCTTATCATTTATGAGGAAATATACAGAAAATCATAAAAATGACCAATGACCATTGGAAAATGACCGCCGAAAATGACTAATGTTCCCAGTTGGGAACATTCTGAAAATTATAACTAAAAATATTTTTCCCCCATATTATAACTAATATCCCTTAACTAAAGCATTGGAAGGCATAATGTGAAAAAAGATAATTTAAAATATGCCTGGATCTGACTTTGGCCTGTACAAGGTTAACACAGCTTTCACTGTTTAATAAGGTAAAGAACATAAGGTACCCTGGGGTAATAACGCCACGTTAAGGTTCTACCAATTTTCACGGCTTAGTTTTAGGTTGTATTTTTCAAACAAATATAGGATTTGATACAGCAACTCATTGACTATCTATATAAAATAAAATAATTTAACAGATATGTATTCATAAAATGTAATGGCGTTTTTTCTTGACCGATGCTATTTGGCGTTATTACCCACCTATATGGGTAATAACGCCATGCAAACAAAACTATGAAATAAGATGGAATAATTGCATGTAGATAGCCCAATTCTAAAAATACAAACTCTACAAACTTAAAAATTGACAAATTGCATTCTAAGCTATTGAAAATGTTCAATTTTTTGTGAAAGTGTAAGAAAAATAAAGGTGTGGTGTGGGAGGGAGGGATGAGGCAAAAGAATATCAGACCGTGAGCTTCTTTTTGCTTAAAAAGGACCGCTTAAATAGAAATATGAGAAACATTGCACAGTTTTAACTGTGTTTATTTGAATCAATATTTAGGATGTAGCTCGACCACTGTAGGGAATCAACCGGGGTATTAATGTCAAGGATTGGCGTTATTACCCCGGTATAGTTATTGCGCAGTACATTTTAAATTACAAATTATCTCGAGAAGATATCCAAAATCTTCAACAACATTTTAAAAGTACATGAAATGCACTACAAATTTATGTAATTAACAAAGTATTTCCGGATAAAAAGATAGTCTTCACATCACAAAACGTATCTCGCAAATTTTAGATCAAGCGTTAATTTTAGTTGTTTGTAGAAACAATAAGACCTAAAAATGAAACAAATTAATTTGAAGCTGTTTTTTGCGATTTATATGACTCAAAACCCTTCTGCGCAGAGCACATGGATGTCATTTACCTGATTATTTCACAATTATGCAAAATATAAGCACTTGGCGTTATTACCCCGCCTGGCGTTATTACCCCAGGGTACCTTACATAAATAAACAATTTACAAAAGATTTAAAACCAGAAATTATTTGATTTTGTTTTTGTTCTATCGGATATTTTTATATCTTCTTATACGGAGAAAAGAATTTCACCTACAATAATAATAATAATAATAATAATAATAATAATAATAATAATAATAATAATAAGGGATATTTATTTTTATATCTTCTTATACGGAGAAAAGAGTTTCACATATAATAATAATAATAATAATGGAGCAAGAAAGAAAAATCATAAATCAAGCATAAATTATGAAGTACTTTCCAACATTTCGAGAATACTTTAACACAGCTTTCACTGTTTAATAAGGTTAAAAGATACCTTAATAAATAATTTACAAAACATTTAAAACCAGTTTTAAGTAACTACTGTCTACAGAAGAAAAAGCTTCCGCATTCTTTTGTGCAATCATATAAATGAGAAATGGATGTTTTGCTCTCTATAGTCTGTTTTAATCCTTTATCTACCGACAGTACTTTTAAGTACCATTAAAATTACTTATAAAATTTTTTTAATGCGTCAATTAGTTGTAATACTGTTTAGAATGAGTTACAGATACATTACTTTGTTTTGTTCCAAAAGCATTATTGGTTACACACACGCACACAAAAATAATAAATAAAAAAAATAAATAAATAAAGGATGATATTTTTTGCCTTTTTATCTTTTCAGCTTTGTTGGTGCTGAGGGAGGGGGATAGGGATTTTTCAATCCGGAAATATTTCTATATTTATATTGTAAGAACATCATATTTGTACATTTTATAATTCTACAAAATACTAAGAAAACAATTTAAAATAAGAGATTTGACTGGGGTTTTAAATATTGCACAAAATCCCTGTAAATTCAAATTTAATTAATCCTTGAAGCCTTCTAAAATCCTTCAATTTTTTTTTAAATAATTTTGTAAATATTTTAATTTAGTTTAAACAATTTACTTAGAATGCTTTAGGATGTAAAATTTTCATGAATTTATAATGCGGTAGATAAAGGGTTAATGTACATGAAAAACCCATACCACTTTTATTGTATTATTAATAGTGTAACATCATTAAAATAAACTGCAAACGATTTTTCTCCACAGATGACAATGTAATATTATTTTGAGTGTCATTGTATATGAACTATAATTGCTATACACTTGATTTTCAATATGCATGTGCAGAGGAAGGAAATGGTTCACGTAGTATAACTTTTAAAATATGAAAGTAATTTAAAATATGATACTTAGTTATTGCTTTCAAGTGGTATACAGATTAAGTTTATATAAAATGCGTATATTTAATCTTGAAATATTAGGCATATTTTTATTTTGAATTCCCAGAGCGAACCAGACGATTTCGTAACGATTTTATTATATATATTTTTTTTTCGATAGATAACAGATAGAATGTCAAAAAATGATTGAACACTTTAAAATAAGCTGTCATCAAGCGATAGCAATGTTGTTCATTCTTTGAGAAAATGGGAAAAAAAAAATTCGATTCCAAATCATTTCAAGAATCATGCGTGCAGGTTTTCTTTGAGAATGAAAACATAAAACCAATTTTCGCGTAAAAAAAAAAAAAAAAAAAAAAAAAAAAAATGTGGGAGAGGGGGAAAGAGGAATCTCAAAGGAGCATAACAATTCATGCGTACTATTAAAAAAGTTAACTTTAGTTAACTTTTGTTACAAAACATACTTCTGTTATATTTATTTCTTTCGCACGAATTCTTTCACATCTGGTGCGTTTCTACTTCACAAAACCTCTATTTTCCACCTGTTTTCTTCGATCGATAACTTTAATCGCTTTGGGTAGGTAACTGTTCTACTGCGTAATGGTTTGTTATAAGGAAACGATGAAATCTAAAATGCGCTTTTTTCCATTATTATTCTTCACTTTATTTCAATTTTGTTTTCTTACTTTAAGAATTTTTTTATATATAAATTGATTCTTTTCTTTTTTGGTGTAATACAAAACCAGCTTTAGTAAAACAATCTTTTAATTCTCAAACAATTTTAAAACAAAACGAACCTTAACTGATTGCTTTTCATATCAATATATTATAATACAACTGGAACAAGAATTTCCAGAGTATAATGATATGGAAAACAGATTTACTTTTTTTAATCCTTAACTATTATTAGCGGTCTCACAGACCGCTAAGTTTTTCAAGTTTCGAAGTTTAACTCGTAATTTTTAGATTAAGTATAGATACTGGTCAAATTTTGTTTCGTTTGGAGTCCTATTCTATCTCTAGAGACTTTTGAATAACTGAATTTTATTTATAATAACCCTGTATTAATACAAAAATTGTATTCTGAGAGTTAATTTAACATTTTATTCATCTTTTGATTAAGCGGTCTGACAGACCGCTTACAATAGTTATGTGACAATTTTTGTTACAGTAGTTAAGGGTTACCACTTTTCAACATAGTTAATAAGCGAATACGGTTTGTCTGTCTATTCATCCGCCTGCCCGTTCTTTAACTCGCGTAAATCTAATCAAAATGCAATAAAATTTGTAAATGTTATTGTTTTTTATGTTATATATGTTACTGGTCATGTTCGGTATTGAAAATAAAATGCCTAATACTTACGTTTCGTTTACATGAACGCTAAAACATGCGTTAAATTACGTTCTATATGGGGGTAAGTCATTTGCAGTACATTTTAATGATATTATACTGTTTTAAAGATTTGAAAATTAATATATGTCACTCAAATGTACTTCAAGGCACTTACTGTAGAAATTCTTTTACATTTTGTTTATTCTTCATTTACGGGGCATTCTAAATGATTTGGCTACAGTATTTCCTGTAAACAATAATTGATGGAAGTACTTTTGGTACTGGTGCGCGTTTTATTTTTTATTTTTATTTTTATTTTTATTTTTTTTTAATAATGTTTGGTGTCTATAAATTCTATACATGATAAAAACGATTGTCCAGTAGATCTCAAATACTTATTCTTTACTGTTGGAAATTACTGAATGCAAATTCTAAGCTGTGTTAAGCTGCTATCAGATTCACCAACATTTAGAGAAACTTTTGAGCCAACACTTGATTACCTCCAACTTTTGCGAAGTATCCTCAGAGCTCCCAGTGTCATATAGCTTACAGCAATGTCCCCCAACTTTTTTCCGCAGTTCCAAAAAAATCTCCGCTAGACGAGACTTGTCATCCAACATTTCAACGAATCAGAGATAAGCAATTTATACAAATAAGCAATAAATATTAACTACTGGTACTAGTAGTACTGGTTTTCCTGCTTTTTCTCCGACTTTTTCCAAGGCAGTTCTAACTTTTTTCTCTCTTTGAATACGAAAAAGTTGGGATTAAAATTGGTTGAAAAGTTTGTTGCTCTTAAAGTTTGTGAATTTGATAGCAGCTTTATACGTTTAACTGAACCAACACTTACCATACTATGCAGAATGCATACATATCTATAGTCATACATAGGGATGCTAACGAAAATTTGGGTATTTGTTGGACTATTAAGGGCATTTGCAGAAATTGTGTTTTCAAACCTATTATGTTTTTTCTAAATTGCTTTATTTAGACACCATCTTTCAGATCAATAATTGTGAAGTTTTGCTATTGTATTGTGAAGTGCGGGAAGTATTTCCTAATCTCTTCAAGCAATGCTGTCTAATGCAAGAAAAATCCATTAAATAATGGAAATACAAACGATATATTTTGAAAGTTTCTCCAGCAGAGTTAACATTAGTGACCACGAGTAAGGTAAAGTGCCCATATTTTGTCCCCTTCCCTAATTTCGTCCCCATTCATTTCTTTGCTTCCCTGAAAGTGGCGCCACTGATCACACAAGGCAAAACGAACGGAAGATAAAAGGATGCAGAAGTGAAAATTTCACCCGTCAAGACGAATTCGTGTATTATTAATGCCAGATTTCCTATTTTTAGAAGATCTAAGTCCTTGCTACGTCGTTTGTAGATGATATTACTTTACCGTAAATATTTATTTCCTATTCATTGCATGTATTCTGTAGGTAAGATGTTAACAGTACCATATAGTGAGTTTTACAATGTTCAGTTTATTTTACAAGAACTGAAGCACTGCCATATTGAGAAGTAATGTTGTTCCAATTTCGTCTTCCTTTCAGTTCTTATTTTCATACCGGGAGCGAAATTATAAACGCTTTTCAGCGCTGTCAAATCCTGATAAATAATGTGCCTGCAATTTTGTATGTAGGTATGTATAGACTTAATCTTGAGGATTTGCTTCAAACTTTGTAAATAAGTTCATTCTAATAAGATATTAGGGAAGTTTCACTGATCACACCAGCAACTTCTGCCCGAGGAGGTTCAGCAACATTGATCACTGAATCTCCGCATAAAAACAAAGTGAAAAATTTCCATGCGAAGGAAAAACGCTCAGCTGAAAAAAAACTTCTGACAACTACCACTCTCAAAGGGAAGAGAAAAAAATCCACCGTGTAAAAAGTCCAAACATGACCTATCTAACATCATTGATGACGAAAGTGGCTCTTTTGCTGAAATTCTTCTTGATGATAATGTAAGCGATGATGACGGCAATGATGCAGAGAGCCCTACTTGCTTCAAGCGTTTTCTCTGATAAACATGGGGAACAATGCGTTCATTGCCTTCAGTGCCGCATATGGTCACACGAAACATGCTCAGGAGCCAAAACAATACACAATTTATGTGTTCCTCATGCTTGGATGGATAATGTTTTATGGTATTATTGATGCTATTATTTACTATTAGGTTTAATAGTACATTTCTTTGTACCTTAAGTTAAGGTAAATTAAATTAATTATTTATTTTGAAACAAATTTTGATTTAGTTATAAGTTAATCCTTGGCTTTGTGGATTTTTTTCAAAAGCACGAAATTGGTACATTTTTTCATATTGAGATACTTTTGAAAAAACAATTTTTCGTATTGTTAAAATTTTTTTGTACAACATTTGTCTATATTTCCATATGTATCAATAGTTAGTCTATGCAAATTGCAAATTTGGTAGGTTTTGACTGAAAATTAAAACTTCCAAGGGCCTAAAAGTAACTGGGAAACGATAATAGGGCACTTTACTTTATTTGAATTACGGAAGAAGTACCTTAACGGATTATTACTTTCGGAGGAATTCGCTTGATCGTCGAATGGCAGTTATTCCCTGACAAGAACCTGGCCGACATTACTGAAACACTCTTTTGTGACGTGTTTTCATTTTTTGAGCTTGTTGATTCTTGGTTGCTTTTTAAGTTTGTCGATGAAAGAGAGAAAAAATGAAAAAGTGCAGTGGAGGAGAAGACATCCCTCTTGCACAATACTAGAATCAGCGGCTTGACCCAATCATGCCTATGGGTCCATACCCATACGAAATAGCTTGTAGGAAAATCTGCAAGGAAATATAAGGGTTAATACATACGATTAGTGTATGGATTATTACATTTCACAAAATAACATCCTATAAATTAACATTAATTAAACTATAATAAAAAAAAAAATGTGTGTGGCACTCGAGGACTGCCGCGGTAAAGCTATTGCATAGCATTTTTTATCAACTAATGCAAAAATACCGCGTCAATGTCTGCCGAAGTCTATCGAAGAATACCGTATCGAAACCTGCCGAACTGAAACGTCGTTAGCCGGAGTGTTAGGATTTTTTCTCGTTACAGAATACCTAGATTCGGTCGCCGCGCTCAAAGCCTGCGATAAAAGCTATGTAATAGCTTAATAAATTACCAAACAAAATTTGGTCGCGCTACGAAAATTAGATCTCTAGTTATAAGCATTTTAAATTTTTCGACCCTCACGGTGGGGGGTTTCCTGTCACCAAAAAATAACGCTGTCTCATAATAAATTACTAAACAAAATTTGGCCGCGCTACGAAAATTAGATCGCGAGTTATAAGCATTTTAAATTTTTCGATCCTCACTGTGGGGGAGGGGGGGTTCCTGTCACCAAAAATTAACAGTCTCATAATAAATTACCAAACAAAATTTGGCCGCGATACGAAAATTAGATCGTGAGTTATAAGCATTTTAAAATTTTCGACCCTCAGCGTGTGGGGGGGGGGGTCTCCCGTCACCAAAAAGTAACACTGCCTCATAATAAATTACGAAACAAAATTTGGCCGCGCTACGAATATTAGATCGCGAGTTATAAGCATTTTAAACTTTTAGACCCTCACCTTGGGGGGTCTCCTGTCACCAAAAATTAACACCGTCTCATAATAAATTACCAAACAAAATCTGGCCGCGCTACGAAAATTAGATCGAGAGTTATAAGCATTTTAAATTTTTTTAACCTCACCGTGGGGGGTCTCCTGTTCCCAAAAATTAACACTGCCTCATAATAAATTACCAAACAAAATTTGGCCGCGCTACAAAAATTAGATCGCGAGTTATAAGCATTTTAAATTTTTCGACCCTCACCACGGGGGGTCACCTGTCACCAAAAATTAACACTGTCTCATAATAAATTACCAAACAAAATTTGGCCGCGCTACGAAAATTAGATCACGAGTTATAAGCATTTTAAATTTTTCGACCCTCACCTGGGGGGGGGGAGGTCTCCTGTCACCAAAAATTAACACTGTCGCATAATAAATTATCAAACGAAATCTGGCCGCGCTACAAAAATTAGATCGCGAGTTATGAGCATTTTAAATTTTTCGACCCTCACCTGGGGGGGGGGAGGTCTCCTGTCACCAAAAATTAACACTGTTTCATAATAAATTACCAAACAAAATTTGGCCGCGCTACGAAAATTAGATCGCGAGTTATAAGCATTTTAAATTTTTCGACCCTCACCTGGGGGGGGGGGGAGGTCTCCTGTCACCAAAAATTAACACTGTCGCATAATAAATTATCAAACAAAATTTGGCCGCGCTACGAAAATTAGATCGCGAGTTATGAGCATTTTAAATTTTTCGATCCTCACCGTTGGGGGTCTCTTGTCACCAAATATTAACACTGTTTCATAATAAATTACCAAACAAAATTTGGCCGCGCTACGAAAATTAGATCACGAGTTATAAGCATTTTAAATTTTTCGACCCTCACCTGGGGGGGGGAGGTCTCCTGTCACCAAAAATTAACACTGTCGCATAATAAATTATCAAACGAAATCTGGCCGCGCTACAAAAATTAGATCGCGAGTTATGAGCATTTTACATTTTTCGACCCTCACCTGGGGGGGGGAGGTCTCCTGTCACCAAAAATTAACACTGTTTCATAATAAATTACCAAACAAAATTTGGCCGCGCTACGAAAATTAGATCGCGAGTTATAAGCATTTTAAATTTTTCGACCCTCACCTGGGGGGGGGAGGTCTCCTGTCACCAAAAATTAACACTGTCGCATAATAAATTATCAAACAAAATTTGGCCGCGCTACGAAAATTAGATCGCGAGTTATGAGCATTTTAAATTTTTCGATCCTCACCGTTGGGGGTCTCTTGTCACCAAAAATTAACACTGTTTCATAATAAATTACCAAACAAAATTTGGCCGCGCTACGAAAATTAGATCACGAGTTATAAGCATTTTAAATTTTTCGACCCTCACCTGGGGGGGGGGAGGTCTCCTGTCACCAAAAATTAACACTGTCGCATAATAAATTATCAAACAAAATCTGGCCGCGCTACAAAAATTAGATCGCGAGTTATAAGCATTTTAAATTTTTCGACCCTCACCGTGGGGTGTCTCCTGTTCCCAAAAATTAACACTGCCTCATAATAAATTACCAAACAAAATTTGGCCGCGCTACAAAAATTAGATCGCGAGTTATAAGCATTTTAAATTTTTCGATCATCACCACGGGGGGTCACCTGTCACCAAAAATTAACACTGTCTCATAATAAATTACCAAACAAAATTTGGCCCCGCTACGAAAATTAGATCACGAGTTATAAGCATTTTAAATTTTTCGACCCCCACCTGGGGGGGGGAGGTCTCCTGTCACCAAAAATTAACACTGTCGCATAATAAATTATCAAACGAAATCTGGCCGCGCTACAAAAATTAGATCGCGAGTTATGAGCATTTTAAATTTTTCGACCCTCACCTGGGGGGGGGAGGTCTCCTGTCACCAAAAATTAACGCTGTTTCATAATAAATTACCAAACAAAATTTGGCCGCGCTACGAAAATTAGATCGCGAGTTATAAGCATTTTAAATTTTTCGACCCTCACCTGGGGGGGGGGAGGTCTCCTGTCACCAAAAATTAACACTGTCGCATAATAAATTATCAAACAAAATCTGGCCGCACTACAAAAATTAGATCGCGAGTTATAAGCATTTTAAATTTTTCGACCCTCACCGTGGGGTGTCTCCTGTCACCAAAAATTAACAATGTCTCATAATAAATTACCAAACAAAATTTGGCCGCGCTACGAAAATTAGATCGCGAGTTATGAGCATTTTAAATTTTTCGATCCTCACCGTTGGGGGTCTCCTGTCACCAAAAATTAACACTGTTTCATAATAAATTACCAAACAAAATTTGGCCGCGCTACGAAAATTAGATCGCGAGTTATAAGCATTTTAAATTTTTCGACCCTCACCACGGGGGGTCACCTGTCACCAAAAATTAACACTGTCTCATAATAAATTACCAAACAAAATTTGGCCGCGCTACGAAAATTAGATCACGAGTTATAAGCATTTTAAATTTTTCGACCCTCACCTGGGGGGGGGAGGTCTCCTGTCACCAAAAATTAACACTGTCGCATAATAAATTATCAAACGAAATCTGGCCGCGCTACAAAAATTAGATCGCGAGTTATGAGCATTTTAAATTTTTCGACCCTCACCTGGGGGGGGGGGAGGTCTCCTGTCACCAAAAATTAACACTGTTTCATAATAAATTACCAAACAAAATTTGGCCGCGCTACGAAAATTAGATCGCGAGTTATAAGCATTTTAAATTTTTCGACCCTCACCTGGGGGGGGGAGGTCTCCTGTCACCAAAAATTAACACTGTCGCATAATAAATTATCAAACAAAATTTGGCCGCGCTACGAAAATTAGATCGCGAGTTATGAGCATTTTAAATTTTTCGATCCTCACCGTTGGGGGTCTCCTGTCACCAAAAATTAACACTGTTTCATAATAAATTACCAAACAAAATTTGGCCGCGCTACGAAAATTAGATCACGAGTTATAAGCATTTTAAATTTTTCGACCCTCACCTGGGGGGGGGGGGAGGTCTCCTGTCACCAAAAATTAACACTGTCGCATAATAAATTATCAAACAAAATCTGGCCGCGCTACAAAAATTAGATCGCGAGTTATAAGCATTTTAAATTTTTCGACCCTCACCGTGGGGTGTCTCCTGTTCCCAAAAATTAACACTGCCTCATAATAAATTACCAAACAAAATTTGGCCGCGCTACAAAAATTAGATCGCGAGTTATAAGCATTTTAAATTTTTCGATCATCACCACGGGGGCTCACCTGTCACCAAAAATTAACACTGTCTCATAATAAATTACCAAACAAAATTTGGCCGCGCTACGAAAATTAGATCACGAGTTATAAGCATTTTAAATTTTTCGACCCTCACCTGGGGGGGGGGGGAGGTCTCCTGTCACCAAAAATTAACACTGTCGCATAATAAATTATCAAACAAAATCTGGCCGCGCTACAAAAATTAGATCGCGAGTTATAAGCATTTTAAATTTTTCGACCCTCACCGTGGGGTGTCTCCTGTTCCCAAAAATTAACACTGCCTCATAATAAATTACCAAACAAAATTTGGCCGCGCTACAAAAATTAGATCGCGAGTTATAAGCATTTTAAATTTTTCGATCATCACCACGGGGGCTCACCTGTCACCAAAAATTAACACTGTCTCATAATAAATTACCAAACAAAATTTGGCCGCGCTACGAAAATTAGATCACGAGTTATAAGCATTTTAAATTTTTCGACCCTCACCTGGGGGGGGGGAGGTCTCCTGTCACCAAAAATTAACACTGTCGCACAATAAATTATCAAACAAAATCTGGCCGCGCTACAAAAATTAGATCGCGAGTTATAAGCATTTTAAATTTTTCGACCCTCACCGTGGGGTGTCTCCTGTTCCCAAAAATTAACACTGCCTCATAATAAATTACCAAACAAAATTTGGCCGCGCTACAAAAATTAGATCGCGAGTTATAAGCATTTTAAATTTTTCGATCATCACCACGGGGGGGTCACCTGTCACCAAAAATTAACACTGTCTCATAATAAATTACCAAACAAAATTTGGCCGCGCTACGAAAATTAGATCACGAGTTATAAGCATTTTAAATTTTTAGACCCCCACCTGGGGGGGGGAGGTCTCCTGTCACCAAAAATTAACACTGTCGCATAATAAATTATCAAACGAAATCTGGCCGCGCTACAAAAATTAGATCGCGAGTTATGAGCATTTTAAATTTTTCGACCCTCACCTGGGGGGGGGGAGGTCTCCTGTCACCAAAAATTAACGCTGTTTCATAATAAATTACCAAACAAAATTTGGCCGCGCTACGAAAATTAGATCGCGAGTTATAAGCATTTTAAATTTTTCGACCCTCACCTGGGGGGGGGAGGTCTCCTGTCACCAAAAATTAACACTGTCGCATAATAAATTATCAAACAAAATCTGGCCGCACTACAAAAATTAGATCGCGAGTTATAAGCATTTTAAATTTTTCGACCCTCACCGTGGGGTGTCTCCTGTCACCAAAAATTAACAATGTCTCATAATAAATTACCAAACAAAATTTGGCCGCGCTACGAAAATTAGATCGCGAGTTATGAGCATTTTAAATTTTTCGATCCTCACCGTTGGGGGTCTCCTGTCACCAAAAATTAACACTGTTTCATAATAAATTACCAAACAAAATTTGGCCGCGCTACGAAAATTAGATCGCGAGTTATGAGCATTTTAAATTTTTCGATCCTCACCGTTGGGGGTCTCCTGTCACCAAAAATTAACACTGTTTCATAATAAATTACCAAACAAAATTTGGCCGCGCTACGAAAATTAGATCACGAGTTATAAGCATTTTAAATTTTTCGACCCTCACCTGGGGGGGGGGGGAGGTCTCCTGTCACCAAAAATTAACACTGTCGCATAATAAATTATCAAACAAAATCTGGCCGCGCTACAAAAATTAGATCGCGAGTTATAAGCATTTTAAATTTTTCGACCCTCACCGTGGGGTGTCTCCTGTTCCCAAAAATTAACACTGCCTCATAATAAATTACCAAACAAAATTTGGCCGCGCTACAAAAATTAGATCGCGAGTTATAAGCATTTTAAATTTTTCGATCATCACCACGGGGGCTCACCTGTCACCAAAAATTAACACTGTCTCATAATAAATTACCAAACAAAATTTGGCCGCGCTACGAAAATTAGATCACGAGTTATAAGCATTTTAAATTTTTCGACCCTCACCTGGGGGGGGGGAGGTCTCCTGTCACCAAAAATTAACACTGTCGCACAATAAATTATCAAACAAAATCTGGCCGCGCTACAAAAATTAGATCGCGAGTTATAAGCATTTTAAATTTTTCGACCCTCACCGTGGGGTGTCTCCTGTTCCCAAAAATTAACACTGCCTCATAATAAATTACCAAACAAAATTTGGCCGCGCTACAAAAATTAGATCGCGAGTTATAAGCATTTTAAATTTTTCGATCATCACCACGGGGGGGTCACCTGTCACCAAAAATTAACACTGTCTCATAATAAATTACCAAACAAAATTTGGCCGCGCTACGAAAATTAGATCACGAGTTATAAGCATTTTAAATTTTTAGACCCCCACCTGGGGGGGGGAGGTCTCCTGTCACCAAAAATTAACACTGTCGCATAATAAATTATCAAACGAAATCTGGCCGCGCTACAAAAATTAGATCGCGAGTTATGAGCATTTTAAATTTTTCGACCCTCACCTGGGGGGGGGGAGGTCTCCTGTCACCAAAAATTAACGCTGTTTCATAATAAATTACCAAACAAAATTTGGCCGCGCTACGAAAATTAAATCGCGAGTTATAAGCATTTTAAATTTTTCGACCCTCACCTGGGGGGGGGGAGGTCTCCTGTCACCAAAAATTAACACTGTCGCATAATAAATTATCAAACAAAATCTGGCCGCACTACAAAAATTAGATCGCGAGTTATAAGCATTTTAAATTTTTCGACCCTCACCGTGGGGTGTCTCCTGTCACCAAAAATTAACAATGTCTCATAATAAATTACCAAACAAAATTTGGCCGCGCTACGAAAATTAGATCGCGAGTTATGAGCATTTTAAATTTTTCGATCCTCACCGTTGGGGGTCTCCTGTCACCAAAAATTAACACTGTTTCATAATAAATTACCAAACAAAATTTGGCCGCGCGATGAAAATTACATCATAAGAAACATAAGTTTGAGACTTGATATCCTAATATCTGAAAAATACCGCGTCAATGTCTGCCGAAGTTTGCCGAACTGAAACGACGTTAGCCGAAGTGTTAGGTTTTTTCGTTACGGAAGTGTTAGGTTTTCTCGTTACGGAATTTCTAGATTCAGTCACTTCGCTCAAAGCCCGCGATAAAAGCTATGCAATAGCTTAATAACACTACTAGGCCAAGTATAATAACAAATGGTTCCTTTATCAAAAAGAAGGGTAGTGTAATACATACTGGATTTTTTGTAAAGAAAATACTAAAATATAAACACAATAACAAGGGATTTCAATTTGTATGTACTTATATTTAAAGAAATAAGAGCTTAATAAATAAATTTGGACTTAATGAATAAATAATTATTAATTACTGTTTAATTTTCTTATTCTTAAGATTATAGCTTTTTTTAAAGAAAATGTAGAATTTAGAAATGAATGTATTTTTCTAAAAATCATAGATACACTCCAGTTTTATATATTATTATTGGTAACACATAAAAGACCTTAATAATGATAAGATTTTTTTCCTATAAGCAATATTTTCACGTTTACCACAGGGATTGGCAAGGAATACCACAAAGATCTAACTAAGCAGTTTTTAAAACTATAAAGAATTCTGAAAATATATTCCATATATTGAGAAATATATGGATTGAATAACTATATTTTCTAAGAATTTATAAAAACTGCAACGTAGTTACGACTTAAAATGTTTTAGGTAACTTGCATGTTATAGAAGAAAATATATCAAGAAAACAATATTTAAAAGACCCTTTTGGTATGATTTATCTCCAAATGTGATTTTTTTTTCAATTACGATTAACATATCTCTTTATAGTTATAGTTAATTTATTTTTCTTACATTTTTACTTTTTATAGATATTACCTACGATTTAAGACACTAATTCTTTTACTATTCTCACACATACACTATATTGCCAATGATTATTGGACACTTGCGATTTTAGACATTTTACTAAATATCTATAAAAATACATGAGGAATTTTTTTTGAATTACGATTAACATATCTCTTTATAGTTATAGTTAATTTATTTTTCTTACATTTTTACTTTTTATAGATATTACCTACGATTTAAGACACTAATTCTTTTACTATTCTCACACATACACTATATTGCCAATGATTATTGGACACTTGCGATTTTAGACATTTTACTAAATATCTATAAAAATACATGAGGAATCATCTCGAAACTCTTAGTGTATAAGTATAATAGTATACGTCATACATCTCCGTGAAGATTTTTTACCGAAACTCTATAGGGGACAGTCAACAAATTAAAAAAGAATGAAAATCTTTTGAATAACCCTGTCAAAACTAATGTAGCAAAAGCGCTCAAACACTAGATTATGATTGAATGCCTTATTGTAATACACTGTGTTCATTTTTATGCAAATAGCATGCATACTCGCAAAGTTATTAAGGTTTTTATAAAAATGGTCCCAAATTTTTCCAAGTTTTTCCCTTATAATTTTCAGAATTCTTAATATAAAATGATATTTTTTTCAGAAAATATGACAAACAACATTGCACACAGTACCCTGTAATCAGAATTAAAAAATAATAAAAATTGTATGAAAAATGAGTAGGTTTACTAAATAATTTTTTACTGCGCATGCGTCAAAGATATCAAAATTTCATTTGCATATTATGTTAGCTAAATGTATAGAGCAACTTTTGTAAAAGTCTCAAAATCATAGCTTGAAAATTCTGAAAGTAATCGTCTATAGAAATAGGACAAAATCCGTTGTTTCCAAAATGAAGCAAAAAAATGAGGGATTTTATCCAAATGTAGTAGTACATCCCGTATTGTGTATTCTATATTGACACTAATCAATGAATATATGGATACAACCCCTCTTGTTTTTGCTTCATTTTGAGAATAATGGATTTTCAACTTATTCAAATGACGATTATTTTCAGAATTTTCAAGTTATGATTTTGTGACTTTCACAAAAGTTGCTCTATACATTTAGCTAACATAATATGCAAATGAAATTTTGATATCGTTGACGCATGCGCAGTAAAAAATTATTTAGTAAACCAACTCATTTTGCATACAATTTTCATTATTTTTTAATTCTGATTACAGGGTACTGTGTGCAATGTTGTTTGTCATATTTTCTGAAAAAAATATTATTTTATATTAAGAACTCTGAAAATTATAAGGAAAAAACTTGAAAAATTTTGGGACCATTTTTATAAAAACCTTAATTAGTCTGCGAGTATGCATGCTATTTGCATAAAAATGAACAAGGCGTATTACAATAAGGCATTCAATCATAATCTAGAGTTTGAGCGCTTTTGCTACATTAGTTTTGACAGGGTTATTTAAAAGATATTCATTCTTTTTTAATTTGTTGACGGTCCCCTATGGAGTTTCGGGAAAAAATCTTCACGGAGATGTATGACTTATACTATTATATTTTTACACTAAGAGTTTCGAGATGATTCCATTTGTATTTTTCTAGATATTTAACAAAATGTCTAAAATCGCAAGTGTCCAATACTCAATGGCAATATAGTGTATAAAAATATGCATACACAAACTATAGATATTTTTAGAAAAAAGTTAGTGCAATACTTTCGATATCCTTTTAAAAAGTAGAAAATTTGTTAAAAAATGTCCAAATTTCGTTCAGAATGTGCTACATTCTTTGAAATGCATTGCTAAAATATTTTTTCGCTTAAAATTTAAATTATTTTGAGACTTTTGCATATTTTCAATCCATCATTTTTTAAAGTAAAAGTGATAGGGAAATATGCTAGTTTTATCAAAATATCTTAAATTAACTGAAAATTTCTTCTTTAGTAGTATACTTTTCAGACACCGGCATTTTCTAAGAGTTACTCTTACATTTTTGCATCCTGAACTTTAATTCTTTAACAGCTTTTCTTTAAGACTGAACTTAAATTCCTTTATTGTTTATCTTTGCACCTGAATTGAAACTCTTTTATTTATTATCACATAAAAGACAAAAATAAATAAATAAATAAATAAATAAATAAATAAATAAATAAATAAATAAAAATTGTAAATATTTTTAGAAAAATATGCAATGCTTTCAATATAATTTTAAAAAAAAATGGAAATTTTGCAAAAATATATAGAAGTTTAGGATAAGAATGATTTATAGCAGCGGTTCCCAACCTTTATTCTTAAGTGACCCACTTTTAAATAAAAAAAATTCTTCAGGTCCCACCTAATATATGGGACTTATCACAATGAAAATTGTTCAATGAACTCTACAATCTGTCGATTATCGTATAATATGAAAAAGATAAGATCCACAAAAACAAGAACTGGTAATCAAAATATGTATAAATGGAATAATAATTAAAACAACTCACAAATAACAAAGATAATTTAAATACGTTTAATTTATTTTCAAAATATAACTTTATAATCAGTGAGATTTCTGCCATTGGTGTTTACTGATGAGAGTATCCATATCAAATGTAAAACAAGTTTATTTTACCCTGAATCTACATGCGGACTCTTGTCACTTTCTACATGTAGTTTGTTTCTGTGTTTGTTAAAAAAAAAAAAAAAAAAAAAAAAAAAAAAAAAAAAAAAATAGAAAAAGTGCACATAAATGTTCACATAAATTGTGGCATTCGACCCCAACAACGAATTCAAAGCTGATTTAGATATTTCTGCATATTCTGCTCGAATAGTCGACCAATACGATTTTCTTTTGAAACATTATTTTCTGATGAAATTATTATATTTTTAAACAGATGAAATAAAAGTTGTATTTTATAACACAAACGGAGATGTAGTGGAGTATATAAAAGGGTATACGCCATATATATTCCAGATTTTTTAAAGGAACGCGTAAAAGCTCTGTTTTGCAAGAAATCTGTAGGGTATACCTCTATGCTGAGCGTATACTTTTTTTTTCTACGACTATATCACTGGTCACAAATCTCGGTTGTTGTCGACCTACCAGAACACACGCCGCGACCAATAAGCTGGGGACCGTTGTGCTGTAGTGTTTGAAGTATACTGATAAATCAAACTTATGCTGTTAAATTTAATATTTTTTGAAAAATCTTGCACATATTTCTAATTAGTAAAAGTTTTTGTTGGCAAAAGTAATATTAAAATATGAAACATTTTTCAAAATATCTCAAATTTAACATAAAAGTTCTGCTTTACTCTTATATTTCAAACATTTAACGCATTCTGGGAATTACTCTTAAGCACAAGTGATTTTTTTTTTTCAAATTTAAAAGAAACAGAAGCTTGTTTCTGTTCGTTCTGCATGTGTTTTTGTATGTATGTTTCTATTTCTCTCTATACCCTTTTAACGGATTTAAATGTATTTTTTAAAATTACAATTTTAGTACACGGAAGAAGATTAAAATCGCCATCATATTGTGTACAGTCATCATACATGTCCTTGCCCAATATTTGAGTACAGTATACCTACAATTATAAGACATCCACTTATATATTGAACTCTCAGTATATGAATTTCAAATTTTGTGCCCACGCTGTTAAAGACATGGGGAAAAACGCATTACACAAAATATAATGTTAGTTTAAAAAACCACCGATGGGTGGCACTAAACAGCTGGTCATATACTGAAAAGATACATCTCTACAGACTTTCTTCGAAAGTATCAAACGTTCACGTGATAAGGGCTTTCTTTCTTTCTAACCGATGACCAAGCCCCTACCTGCCGAGTTATCTCAGCTTAACGGGTTATATACCTGGTATCGGGGCAGGTGACCGACTAATTCCCGGGTAGCGGCAATAAGCCTAAGTCCTTCGCTTCGCACATCATCATATCTGCAGTACTTGCTTCTCGTTTGAGCATACTTTGTTTGTCGGTTTGCTTAAGATTACATCCTGTTGTTTGTACTGCAAATGACTACTCAAGTTGGTCTCGTAATTTAAGATTTTGATCAGATGACGAGACCCCTTCATCAGGCAAGGCACCTCTAGAGGTATAATTCACAGCTAACTTGGAGGACTTTGCAACCACGACGGGATTTTACATGCATCAGGCGTCATTAGCGTTACGTACGGAATATTGATCAATATGATTTCCTTCGTGATTATGTAAAATTTGCAATCCGTAGACAGCTCGTTCAATTTCAGATTTTAACTAGTCGACTGAGATGATTCTCACAAGTAGAATTATACCCTCTTTCCCGTATGTCAAGATTTATAGAATTTTTTGGCAAACAAGATTTTTTAAGTAGCCTCACAGCAAAAAATATTACACGGATTAAGATTCGGCGAAAAAAATGGCCAGGTTTCTGAGAAATGCATGATTGGTTGCTGTGTCATTATGGAAATGTTGCAGAATTATTAACGTCTATCACAGTTTTTATCCTCTTTTATATCTAGAACATGGCTGCGATCCATTGATTTATGGAAAGTTTTGTGTTTACAAAGTGAAATTACAGTTACAGTAGCAGTTTAAGCTTATATATATATATATTACATTTTTTTTTTCCATTAAGGCAACAGAAAATAAAACCAAAAATTTTATTCCCATGTGTTTGATTTTTTAAAATTACTTTTATCTTCTTTTTTCTATTTTCTATTGTATAACATCATCTATCGGAATTTCTCGAACTTTTTGCGTTATACATTTCTTGATTAGTATGTATACAAATTCTGAAGCCTTTCCATTGAGCAGTTTGATATATAGGGAGGTCAGAGTAGGAGTGTTTCATTGTGGTTACCCGGTATATCATCATCAAATATTATGAATGTTATTGATTAAAATGCCTTTATGACAAGAGAGTGGCGAAATCATGTATCTTTCAGAATTAAATGGTGCTTGTGTGAATTATTCCCATTCTCATCATGAACATCATTTCACAGCCACATCAGATCGACATTGACGTATTTCATTGGTCGAGAGGGTCTTCTTGGTTTCGCCTGTAATTAACTTTGACCATTAAGTCTGAGTGAATTAAGTTTTTCAAACACAACTCATGTTTGACGACTGGTGATATTGACAAAAAAGGCTGCCATGCACAATCTGCTAGATTTTATTCGAGTAAAACCTAAGGTCATGACTAAAATTTGTCTTATGATTGTGTTTATTTTTTTTTTAATATTGGCGTAAAGTTCTATGCCGTATGTGTTATTTTCAAAAATACCCCCAAAAATTGATTGTTTCAGTTGATACTTATTATATTGCAATATAAACCAAAATGTTGTTAAGTATCCTATAATATTTGCTAAAGTTTCAATTTCGGTAAAACTTTATGCATGTAATTTGGGTCGAAGATAAAACTCGTCTGGCTAACAGTATTTGCAGCTGTACAGCTGTGTAGGGAATTCCGGCGGTTCAGTGGGTAGAATAATGGATCAAAATTCCGCCATATATGGGGTTTGTGCATAAAACACATTCTAATGATATGTGGGCATATCAACTACTCGAATGTGAATTCAATTTACTCGAATGTGGGCAACACATTCTAATGATATGAACAGTAAAATTAAATTAGTCGAAAGGATTTTGGAGAAAAACTTTAACTAGCATTTGTCGATTTCTCATTTTTTAAATTGAACTTGGTGGATAGGCAAGTATTAGCAAGTTCTGTAATATGGATTGTCATTATTTGGAGAAAAAAATCAAACCTAATCATGCGCCAAATGTGTACGTTATCATTCTCCTGCCTTTAAAGTCATAACATAGTGGAAGTTGAATGACATATTTGTTGGCAAGACCGATTTAAAAATTTGGAGGACCTGAACATTGATATTTTCGGGGACCCTCTTGTAGGGATACTTATAGGGGTATTGACTAAAACAATGAAAAAAAATAGTTACTAAAGTAACGATTATTGACTTTAAAACATCTATTAAAGAATTATTTATGATAATCAATAATTCTTTCAACTTTAATTAATTCAACTTTTAAATAATTGTATTATAATTATGAAATTTAAATGAGTTGGCGTTTTATAATAAACTATGTAGTGCTAATTATCTTTTCCTATGCAAGTCTATACATCTGAAATGATAAAATATGCATCAACTAATAATAAAATTTTGACAACATCAAGCTAAAATTATTTAAAATATCAGCGGGCTCTACAGCATGGAAGCTACGCTCACCAGCACTCAAGTAATCAGACGGTAATAGAAAAAGGATTTTAAAAAAAATTAAAAATACAATGTACTCTTAAAATGATAAAGATATAAAAAATATTTACTATAATAAAGTAATAAATGGATGTTTCAGACAAAATATTCAATGTTATAAAATACAATATGAGCATAATAAAATGTAGAATGGAATGTAAAATTTCATTGGATATTAAAACTACATCAGATTTTGGATAACTAAAAAACCTTCAGCAGCATTTAGAGGCTCCTGAAAATCAAGGGGGCTGGGCCCGTGCCTCGAATGCACTGCCGTAAACCTGGTACTGTGATTGGACAGTAAAAGTCATAACAAATACCAAACCATCCTGGCGCTTCTGACACGTAACAAGACAATAAAAATTAAGCAATATTAATATCACAACTATTTTCTACTATTGCATGCAAATTGTGGATTAAGAAAAAGTTACTAGCTAGCTTGGATTTTGTTTCAAAATTGCTTGTTATATCCTTAGTCCAAAATGAAGTATTTCTTTATAAAATACATATTGTATTTTATTACCAGTAAAAAAATATTTAAAAACATTCTTTAGAAATCTTTTTAAAATGTAAGTTTTCCGAAAGATAAAATGCCAAAAATGACGTTTTTCTTAATTTATTCCCGTTTACATTCAAATATTCCCTAGAAGGGATATTTTATGTCTATCAAGTATTTCTAAATTACTTATGAAAGAAATTTCTTTCAAAAATTAAATTTGCATTTAAAATATTTTTATAACGGTGATATTGTAAAACATATCTTTTAAAATGAAGCTATACTTATCAGTATCAGCAAATTTTATGCGTGTATATAACATTTTTTAGCAGAAATAATCATGAATTTTATGTTTAAAATTTTTTCAGCAGACAGATAGTACATAAAAAGTTAAATTATGCATGCGAAATTGAATAAATTGAGTAATAACATAAAAAAAATCCTGAAATTTAGAAAAAAAGAGCCGTTTCTAAGTAAATTCTGGGTCTCTTACATGTTCTAAAACTTTTTATCGATGAAGAAATAAAATCGATGAATCATTTTTTATTTCTTTTTGGTCTTCTAGAATCGTTTCTCCTAAGCTACATTTTTTAAAGAAAGGGGCGGCTTAAAGTGGCTAATAGATACAGTTAAGATCATGTATTAAATGTGACTTTTATAATATCTTTTCCTAGTCGGAAATTAAATTTCCGGAGGTAACATCCAGCGAGAAGTTTTGATAGCCGTGTTGTAATATTCATTACTGTCAAACTTGTTAATATAGAGATTTTTTATTAGTTTTGAAATGCATAGTAATCCCGAAAGTTTTTTATGTAATGTGAACTGTAAATATATATGTTTAAAATGTAAAAAGTTACATTCAATAAAAAAGTATTTTAGATATTTATTTTATTGTTATGTAGGTTTTGAAGATCATTGTGCGCGCGGCAGCGCGCAACAATAATATGATTGAGCAGTAATGCTTAAGCATAGGAAAGCGCAAAAACACGGATTTTTCAATTTTTCTTTTATAGAATGTCTCTTTATGGCCAATGAGAATGCTCCATAACACAGTAAAGCAATCGTTTCCTATAAAAGCGGTGGAGTACGTTTTTAATAAGTCCGTAATAAATACGGATTAAGAAAAAAAAGAAGCATGGTTTTTGTATCAAACTTTACTCTTGCATAAAAAAAGTTCCTGTTTTTGGCAAAAATAATGGATATTTGAATGAAAAATCTATTCTTTGAAGGATTTATTATTTTATTCACTTTAGTAAAACTGATTTTTTTTTTTTTTTTTTTTTTTTTTTTTTTTTTGAAAACCACCGTAGAATTTTGGTATAGAAAAACCTGTTTAAATTTTTTTTTTTTAATTTGTAACACCAGAGTATTAGAGTATGTAGCATTTTTTAATTTCAATACAAATAAGATTTTGTTTTCTATATATAAAATACAAAACAAGTTGTGCAGTATCCCTATGGAATATGGAAAAATAGAAGGACTAGTGAAAAATGCTCCATGGAGCAGTGCAAAAGCAGAATATGATTTTAATTGAGCATTAAAAAGTAATGGACAAGTGCTTCTGTTAATTACTGAGCATGAGGAAGGATAAGGGATCCCTTCTTGGCTACAACTCACTTCAATGCCAACTTTGAAAAAATCATATTTGCGCTTTTTCCGTGAAAACAAATCAGTCGCAGTTACTATAAAAATGTATAGTGTAAAGACGTAACCAGTAAAGATGCAGCTTAATTAGACATAAATGTAAAGGAAGGCGACATAATGCCAGATACCTAGATCCTGCAGGTATCACATTCATGCACTGCCACCAAGCATACCCTAAGTGTATAATTGCACAGAAAATTGATTTGTAGTATAGTGCAGAGTGAACAGTGCAGTTAACATCAGAGATGTAGTACAGGCTATACGCCGTACACCTTCTGGTCTTTTTAATAGAACACCATATACCCTCTGTTTTTCAAGAAAGCTTATAGTATACACATTCTAGAATATCCCTCTGCTTAGAGCATATATCTTATGTTATTTTTATGACTACACCCCTGGTTAACATCTAAAGCACGGTGGAAAATTCTACTAAAGAACAGCAAATTTCTTTTGTATGGAAAAAGCGCAAATATGATTTTTTCAAAGTTGGCATTGAAGTGAGTTGTAGTCAAGAAGGGATCCCTTATCCTTCCTCATGCTCAGTAATTAACAGAAGCACTTGTCCATTACTTTTTAATGCTCAATTAAAATCATATTCTGCTTTTGCACTGCTCCTTGGAGCATTTTTCACTAGTTACATGTTATTTGTGATTCATTTGTGAAACTACATTTTAAATTCGAGGAAAATCGAAATCAAAGTTAATTTAGATTATAATGTGATAAAATTACTACTTTTCGTTTAATAAGGTGGCATTATGGGCCATTTTCACCATTCCCTTACATTTGATGATAACGGAGTTGACATTTCAAATAAAACTATTAGAAATGATCTAGATGTATAATTTCTAACTTTGATAATAAATTACATACCTTCTAACACTATTTAGCAAACTTACTTAGCAGCTTACATTTCATCGCTTAAACACATGATAACAGACATGACAAGTAACGGACTTGACATGTCAAATAAAACTATTAGAAATGAACTAGCTTGTATAATTTCTAACTTAGAATAATAATACACATATCTTCTGAAACTATTTAGTAAACAATATTTAATTACAAAACTGCAAAAACCATTATTTTAATATTAAAATTTACGGTAACAGACTTGACTGTGAAAAAAAAAAAAAAAAAAAAAAAAAAAAAAAAAAAAAAAAATCCAACTTTGATGAAAGCTGATTCTTGCCACTATTACATTGTTTTACAATTGATTGTTGCCGAGGATGAACGTACTCGTTATACCGCGTTACAATTGAAGAGTAAAAAATGGCTAGTAGTTGCGTGAATAGTTTAACTATATTGCCGAATATTTGCTGCTAACTTTAGGCAGAATTAGAAGCCTATTTTGACTAAAATAATCACAAGGTAACGGACTTGACGCAAAGTGAGGGATAAAATATTTCTGTTAATTTCTTCAAGAAAATATCTGTTGTAAGCAATTTTTTTCATTTTTATAGAACACTAAAAGTTCATATCTAAAATAATTAAATCTCTTTAAAAAAAATTAAATTAGATTTTTAAAAAAAAAACAGTTAATTACAAAAAATTTGGAATGGGACAGGCATTTTTGCTTAAAATCACAATTTTAAAGATTTCTATCTCCAAAATTTTTATAGATTTTTAAAAATTTTTTCATGTTAGAAATGTTTACTATAAGCTTTAGCTAATATATACCTTTAGCTAATGCATAGCTGAAATCAAATTTTAAATATTAATTTTAGTTTGAATTTAAGTTTGTTAAGTTCTTTTTACCCTTGGACAGCATATGTAAGCGAAATTTGAAAATGACTCTTATAATAAATTTTCTGATGTGGTTGAAAATGTTAGGATATGATTTTTCAATTATTCGAAATAAGTTCGACAAATTTATAAAATAATCATTATACCTTGCTATCATTTCACCGTTAAATTTAAGCATTTACTGCTGTTTCTACAGGTGCCAAATAGAATAAAAACTTTAAAGAGTGTCATTTACCACCTTTTTAAAGTTTTGATTTATGTTTCTTTAATTTATAATTATTAAAGCTAACAAGTATAAAAAATAAACCTTTGGGCATTAAAAATAGTTTCTGGTTATTTTTATCTAAAATTTACAAATAAAATAACCTAAAATCGGATGATCTGGGATGCTGCCACTAATTTAGAAGAACGCTTTGAATTCTCAACTATCAGAAATACGCAGTTTCAAACAAAAATACTTTTTACTCGTTGAATGCAGCAAATTGCACCAAACTAGATGAATTTATTTGTATTATTTCTTTCAGTAGGATTTCTATCAAAACGCTCTATTCAGAAATATTTTATAACATGAAATGTTGAGAATTGCATTTTTATCGTGTTCACGGTTGAACACTTAAAAACCGTTCTAATGTAATCGCGAGAGCGTAAAGTTTCTTCTACAGCCTTCGAAACCGAAGAATGCGTAAATACGTATCGTAACAAAAAAAAAAAAAAGACTTCGCAGATTGAATTTAATAATTACCAACAATATATACAGGGTGATTATAAAAAAACTATCCCGACATTTGGGCCTCTATCATACCATTCACAGGAACTGAATGAAATTTTGGCAAAAGGTATTTTGAGGTATGCGCTCAAGAATGATAGGGAAAATAACAGTGTCGCTCAAACAGTTTAGGTTACAATGAGAAAATTTCGAAAAAATCAAATGGCAACACCCAGTTTTTTGTATTGGAATGTGATCTCCATTGTGAAAAACCCTAAATAGCTTTGGAACGGCAACTGTAGCATGAAAATCACCGGCGGTAGATAGGCTGAAAGTGAGGACATCCAATAAGGACAGAGAAGCAGCATAAAATGAAGCATTTTACTGTGTTTCACAAATTTTCCAGATGACCTCTTTCACACACGATGAAACTTTGCATGCCGCAGATGGTGGATAGCACTACAGCACGTACCATGGCAATAAGAATCTGTTGAATCGCAGTTCTGATGGCACCTTTTCAGATGCAGTTTGAGGACGGACTTGATACACTTTGGATTACAGATATTCCCACAGGCAGAAATCCATTGGTGTCAGATCAGGGGACCTTCGTGGCCACAGAAACTGGAAATGACGGGAGATAACTTTGTCACCAAACTGTTGACTTAAGACACGTTTGACTAAAGATCCAATATGTGGAGGAGCGCCATCTTGCATTCACACAGCTTCAGATATAGCATTTTGCGTTTGCAATGAAGGAATGGAGTGATGAGTTAACATGTCCAGACAGCAGGCACTTGTTACCGTACACGTTTGTATATCACCGGCAGTAACCACTTCAAAAACGTAAGACCCGAGGATAACGTACTCGTTATACCACACCACAGAGACACTTTTTCCTCGCGTAATGGACGTGCAAGCACATTATGTGGATTATTCTCTGCCCAGTGCACACAATTTCCCGAATTCACGATACCAGTTAACGAGAAATGCGCCTCATCTGTTCACAGAATGCGTAAAGGCCAGCTGCTATCTTCATCGCACCGAATAAGGAAATGATTTGCAAAATACAGCAGTAATTGATAGCCTCCCGCTTCCAACATCTGGATATGCTGGAATCGATACGGAAACATGTTTAGAACAGTACTCAGAATCTTGTGTACAGTTCAATTCCGCAGATTCAGAACACGTGTAATTTCGGAACGAACTATGCTTATCGTTTGATGGACTTCTGCAACAGCTTCCACTGAAACGGAAGGTCGTCCAGACTAGAGATGGGAATGCTCGGAAAAAAACCGGAAAAATTGGGAAAAAACCGGGTTTTTTTCCGAAGGCTTATTTTTCAATTTTTCCGAACTGGAAAAATTGAAATTTCATTTATGAAATAATATAGTGAAAATTTTGTAATAGCTACATTTCATACTTTTTATTTTATTTATTTTTATGTTGAGTGTCCAACATGAAAACTTTAATGTGGGTAATTTGATCTCTGAGCAGAAATCTGTTTGAGAAGACTTGAAAAGATCCTTCACATTTTTTTCTTCTTTGAAACACATGACCCTTCGCAAAATTTCTCTTGAAAATAGACATTTCAGAAAAAAGTTTAATCTACAAATTGAATCTTTCGCAAATGCAGTCATTGAAGAAAAAAAGTCTCATGTCATATAGCAGCTGAATCTTATCAAGTTGTATATAATCATAAATAACCTTATTAAAAATGTCTAAATAGGACTCTAAAAATAGTTATAATTTCTTATTCACAAATTCTGAATATATTTTGTATAAGTAAATATACAAAAAATTCACAATTTCACAAAAACAGGATTACATGGAAAAAATCTAGATGTATAATTAAATGCAACTTCTTTTTTTAAAAATTAATTCATGTGCAAAATTATTTCAATAATATGCCGATTAATAGAAATGGTAAAATTAAAAAATTAACATAAAATTTGAAGCATGCATTTATTATTTTTTTTCTATCTTTTCCAGAAGTAAGTATTGAATTCGTGAAAATTTTGACTTCCAGTTTTTGGTGTATTTAAATGTTTTAGAAGGTCCTGAACACGATTTGATAGTTTTTGGAAAATATCTGTCACACTGTGAGTCTGTATGGGACAAAAATTTTATGGGCATTTGATCTCAAGAACTGATGCACATAATTTCACAAAACTTTAGATTCAGTTACACCGTGATATAAACTCGAGATGTTTAGTTATTAGTGTATATCGCACAACTAATGGCGCTACTATGCTGCATTATTCATAATTTCCACAATAGTTCTATCTCAAGAATTAATGTATTTTTATAAAATTTCAGATTAAGTTAATCTTTGATATAACTTTGTGCACATTACTTTTTGATGTAAATCGCTCTAACAGATGACACTGCTATGCTGCATTATTCATGATTATCGCAATAGTTCTATCTGAAGGACTACAGGACGATTTTTTATCAAACTACAGATTCAGACAATTCCTGATATATATTAAGATTTAGTTTTTGGTGTAAATTGCCCTATAGGTGGCACTACTATGCTGCATTTTTCAAGATTTCGTTATAGCTGATTAATTAAATGTTTTTTCAAAGTATTGAATCTAAAATTGACCTCCATTATACCTCAATAATGTACAGTAATGTCGCAAAAACATGGGCAGTTTGCATTAGAAAAGTACAACTGCGATGAAAAAAAAAACCCATATTTTATTACAAGTAACTGTGTTTCAAATTATACATTCCCTTTTGATTAAACTTTGAATTTTTGTAGTTTTTTAAAGCAAACTAGAAATTTATCTCTGTATGTAACTGCTTTTGTTAATTCCTCACGAGCATTTTCTATTTGTAGTGTTCTGTTTTCATAACTTTTGAGTTCCATTCTTAGAAATATGAAATTACCATATGGAAACATTATTGAATATGGTTTCTTACTCAAGAATAGAATACCAGATTTCAGGATAAAAAGAAAAAAATTACGTTTAATTAAACTTAAAAAAATATTTCTCTGGTTTCAGTGAGTAAAAATCTACCAGTCAATAAATCCTATGCTATTTTTTAGTTGCAGACCTGAGTAAGCCAAACAAAAACTTAGTTTTGTTTGAATTTAGATTATAAAACTAAATCAAAACTTTGAGTTGAGATCGGAAAGCTATACCAAAACTAAACATATTTTTTAAAGGAAATAAAATTACAATTGTAAGAAAAAGTGTAATAATGTAAAAATATACATATTTTTAAACAAACAATGGAATTAATACTGATATTGATAATAATGACAAAACTGCAACAATTTTTTAAACTAGTATCATTTACTTAAAAACTATACTTATGTAAATGGAATGCATAATTTATTTCATTCCAAACTGCAGACATATTGGCTCAGGTTCTTACATTAGGTCAATTGGTAGTTAAACATGTAACTGAAAAATCATTTCAACAGAGATATGATATAACAAACAATATTGTTTTAAAAATTCTTAGGCTGTAGAAAAAAAAAAACTAAAATTTAAAAGCAGGCTTTGCTACTTTCTTTTTATTTTGTAATATAAAGTGAAAATAATTTTCATTTAATACAAATAAATGGGAAAAAATGTTTATTATTTAATATTCTCTAAGAAAATATAATTTATTTGGGAGAAATAGTCATGAAAAATCAATTTTTCCGGGTTTTTTTTCGAAAAAAACCGGTAAAAAACCAGTTTTTTCCCGCCACTTATATTTTTCCGGAAAATTTACATCTCTAGTCCAGACTGAGGTCGATCGTATGTGCAATTAATTTCTTCAAATTTATGAATCAAGTCCCGTGCAGGTTTGGCAGTGCACGGGCCTCGCCGTGATCCATGGTTGCGGCGTAACACACAATGTCTCCACAGCATTTTGTCAATTTAGGTAATAAATCTTTACGATTTCTCCACGTTCTTTCCCTGAAAGCGGCATCTTGCTCGGAATGGCAGAAAACAACATACGCGGCTCGTATTTCGCATAGCCTTTTCATTGATGTAGCATGACGATGTCAGTCATGACTGTCTTACGTAGAACCCGAAATTTGCGTTTCTTGGTTTCTTTTTCTCGCTTTGTGGAGAACTAATAAGGATGAGATATCAGCCGAAGAAACGGCGTGATGTGTGACGTAAATGAAACGAACATTAATGCTTTGGTGCACGGCAAAGTCCTTTTTACTTTTCCCTTTCCTAGTTCCGGTGATTTTCATGCTGCAGTTGCCGTTCCAACGCTATTTAGGGCTTTTCACAATGGAGATCACATTCCAATACAAAAAACTGGCTGTTGCCATTTGATTTTCTCACTGTAACCGTAATTGTTTGAGCGACATTGTTGTTTTCCATATCATTCTTGAGCGCATACCTCAAAATACCTTTTGCCAAAATTTCATTCAGTTCCTGTGAATGGTATGAAAGTTAGGGGCCCAAATGTCGGGATAGTTTTTTTTTTTATAATCACCCTGTATATGTATAGAAATGCCATGTATAATCATGAATAAACGCCATGAATAAAAGCGTCATGTGCTTATATTTGAGCATGTCCATGTCTTCAGAAATGAGACATACATGTTTCAAACTTGAGTAATTTTGATTTGGAGCCATTTTGACTATGTGACATACTTATATTTGGGTTTTTTTAACGTTTATTTAGAGCGTATTTATGATGAAATGGCAAAGTATAGAAGAAAGTTGGATAAAACCGGGACTCTAAGGCTTTTATTTTTATTATCGTGCACAATGTGAATAAAACAGTCAAAATTTGTATTAAAACGACAAATCGATTCCTTGCAAAGAAAAAAGTACTCATGCAGTCTCGAACAATAGCAATTGAGATCATAACAACACTTTTTTTAGAAGTATGCAATGTCCCGGTTTTGTCCAATCTGGTCGGATAAAACCGGGAACTGGAAAAAACAATTAAAATCACATTGTAACTTTGCATTAACACTATTTATTAATGTAAAATTGACATATACTAATAGAACGTGAATCTATATCAAATTTACATAAAATAACAATGAGTTAAGTTATGCTTTAAGAGTTGAAATTATCAGGCACAAAACTAACAAATGAAAATTCGATCTTGTTATTTTGCATTGCTGTATTCTTCATGTGCCCATCCTCTGCAGTGAAGGCAATTTATCCAACTCTCCTTAGATTAAGATTGCTGTTATAAGCCGTTGCCAATTTCAAACCCACACTTCTAAAAACCACCCTTTGTGACTATGTCGGAGAGGCATGATTTCTGTTTGCATTTCTGTTTTCTAATAGTCCTAGGAACGGACTTGAAACAGAAAGCTGGGCTAGACAAGGGATGTCTTAACACAGTTTCTTTATCTCACTAATACTGACCTTGGTAAAGCTTTAGAATTAGATAAAATGTTTCACCTTGTATCCCGGAATAACAATTCCATAGCTTTTCAAATCGATTTTTAAGAAGTTGTAAAATGCTTTTAAAAACTTCAGATTAAATTCTTATTTTGCAAATAGCATGTTTTGTTTAAATCTTAATCACATTGTTTATATAACATTCAGTACATGGACGACATCGATACAAATATGAATATAATCTGCAGGTAATAAAAGAAAATGGAAATCTAAAAAATAAAACCGTTTCTAAATTACTTTTAGATTTCTAATCTGGGCTTTTAATTTTTTATCTTCGAAAAAACAGGGTCATTGATCGATAAATTTCTTTCTTTCGTTCAGCAGAAAGTCATTTCTCCTAAACTCCTATTTTAAAAGAAAATAGCTTAAAGTAGATATTAGATAAAATTAAGATCATGTATTAAACGCAATTTTTATCATCTCTTTTTCTCATCGAAAATTAAATTTTCTTTCGTTAAAACACTGTAAAAAATGAAGTACTCAAAAATGAATAAGTCGATGTACTCATATGGAATTGAGTATGTTTAGATCAAAAATGAACACATTGCTTCCTCAATTTTGAAACAGCATATGTCATTAAATCCAAGCAAACGGTAATTTTGAACTCATTATTGGTTTATTTCATTCATGGTGGCATAGAAGATGCTTATTAATGTAAATATTAAATGATGCACAATATTCTATAATAATTTTAATTGCAAATAATGCTCTTGTCATAAAAATGTTCGATTTGCGTATTTTACTTATAATTTTGCTATTTCTCTTTATAAATAAACAATTAAATGTTTATTGTTGATAATTTTGAGGAAGAAATAAATACCAGCATATTTTCATTTTCATTTGTAAGTTCAGGTGGCAGGTAATAATGGTTTATGTTTGAACACAACCATGGAATCAAAAATGTGTACGTTTGTTTCTCAGTTTTGAGAACTTTTGGATCGGAGCTATTTTGAGTATGTGAAGTACTTAAAATTGAGTACTTTTTACTTAATTTTGAGAACCCATTTTTTCAGTGAATTTATAGAGAATTTCAATTGTATTTATTGCTATCAATATCTGTTCAATTTGCAATTAGTTATTAGTTTTGAATTACATTGTAGTTGTAAAACGTTTATTCATCGGGAATGTTACATACAGGATTCTGTCAAATGCGACAGATAAATACAGATTGTTGATAGTGGGCTCAGTAATATGTAAAAACAGCAAAGAACATGGGGTAGACGCAATTACCCATACAAAGGAAAACTTTAAACTGATTTTTCTCCATGTTCATATTTTTATAGCTTGCTTGTTCGATGAATACGAATATTTGTTTGCTAATAAATAGAGATTTGAATTTTTTTTTTACTTGTTCCGTTTGATAATTTTAATATTTTGTGCATGGATTTAATATTCAAGTTCATAGTATTTTTAAATATATTTAAATTGAGAGTTTTCTGAATTTCCTTCACATTACAATCATCATTTCTCCCCCACCAATGAAAAGTCTTCGCTAGGACCCTGATCACTATGACCTTGCTTTTTAAATAAAATGAAAATTAAACCTACTATAAATGTTTTTTAAAGTAACAATATGTATCATCTTTCTGAATTTGAAGCTCAGTACAGCCATACTAATGAATTTTACTCGGGTTTTTAACGCATTTGTGCCCAAAAAATCACGAGATTTACGTCGAAAAAAACATAAGTCACAAATAAAATAAATCCAAATCGAAAATAAAAAAAAAGCAAAGCCACTTTCAGCAGGTAATGAGAACAAATTTGAATAATTTCAAAATAGTTTCTAAATTACTTCCATGTCACTTACATATATTTATTTTATTTTTTTATTGGTGAAGAAATGGGGTTATTGAACGACATTTTTTTCTCATCTCTCTAAAATAATTTCTCTTGAACTACAAATTTTGAAAAGAAAAAAAAAAAAGACTTTAAAATGGCTATGAAGTAAAATTAAGATCGTGTACTAAATGTGGTTTTTAAAATATCCGTTTCTCGTGGAAATTTAAATTACGTCGCATGATGAGGGAAGTTATGATATTAGTGTTTTATTTATTACTGTCAAAAATTGCACCGTTCGTGATTGTTTATTAATTTTGAATTACTTAATATAGATATAAAATGTTTACGCTTTCGAAACATTAAATATAAATGTTAAAATTACAAGAAGTTAGTGAAACAAACCGATATTTTTGAGAATTTGCTTGTTAATAAATAAAATTACTTTTTTCTTCTAAAAAATATTCATAACTACTAATAAAATTACTGTCAACTCTCGTTAATTCGAAATAGGACAAATCGCATTTTCGCTTAATTCGAACTAAACATGAATTCCCAAAATTTTCAAGGGAAGAATAATGTTAAAATTTTTCATTTATTCGAACTCATTTTCTCTTGACTTCGTTTAATTCGAACTAATGAGAATTCCGATATTTAATTTTTCTTACTTTTCTAATACGGACTTAAGATCCTTGAATTAACTTTGTTTCATTTTTGTCAGAATTGTTCTGAAACTAGTATCCATATAATCCCATTTATTTGATACCCGCTTTAATAATGTCCCGTCTGTCCATCTATGACATCTCCAACCCTACTTCTGTTGTATTTGTCCCTAATCCCTTAATTAATTTACGTATATCTTTTAATTTAGTATTAAGTGATAGTCGAATGATAACGGTCGAAATAAATTTTAAAATTATCATAACATTTATGCCTTTGAAATATTAGCCTATTCAACATTTTTCCCTTTCATACTTTCCATAATTTGAACTCCGGATAATTCGAACATTTCTTGTGGTCCCGACGAGTTCGAATAAGCGCGAGACGACGGTATTTCATAAATGCTAGAAAATTTTAGGTGGTCGCACAGGTAGGTTTCAGTGTATTTATTTTGGAATTACTCTGCACTGTTCCTATTACACTTTCCTAATTTTTCCGAAAGAGGTGTTAAGTTTACTTGAAAATCCTACACGCAGTAGCATAGTTATGTTTTTTGGCGCCCGGAGCCAGCAAGGAAATTTGCGCCCCCACCCCAATATAGATATATAACAATTTCTCTCAATTTGGCGCCCCTAGGCCTCGGCGCCCGGGGCGGACGCCCCCCTTGTCCCCTCCTTAGCTACGCCACTGCCTGCACGATATAAGCTACATAAAGGCAAGAATTTTATTTTAGCTTTTCAAAAAATATATATCCACATATATAATAATTAAAGTAATACACTTTGTAAAATCATCATAAAAAGAAAAAGAAAGTAGGACGCGTTTCGAGCTACAACAATAACAGCTCGTCATCAGCTAAACCAACATGTGTCCATAAGGGCACAGACCCTTACGGACACGTGTTGGTTTAATTGTTGACGAGCTGTTATTGTTGTTGTCTTTAATTATTAATTATCGCCAGAGTTTACGGTGTTTTTTCACCATCCGCATATTTGTAATCTGTATCGATAAATAATTTTGTAATTTTTAATTTGCAGTGTGATCCCAAATATTATTATTTTCCTTCGATTTTTTGTCAGCCCGTTAAATATACTTCTTATCACGTAGACATTGATAAATTTAAAGTCAATTCTTTAAAATCCCAAAGTTTTAGAAAAATCGGAAAAATATATTTTCATATATTCGACAAAATGTCTAAACTGAAAGCATCCGGTGATTAATAGCTATCTGGTGCATGTGTCTACAAACAAGAAGCAACTGTTTCAGTACTTCTAAAGTTCCATCCTCAGTGAGATAATTAAAATTACTAGTGGTAAATGTATAAAAAATTCTGTGTTTCTTTCATTTTCCTATGATATTATTTATTTACATCGGGTAATTTAACGAAGTTAGATGCTCTGAAACAACGTCTTTTTTTTTATTACTTTTATTTATTTATTATTTTTATTTATTATTTTTATTTTATTTTATTTTTTTTTTTTTACACACACATATGTTTATTGGTGCTTTTTTCACTCCGTCAATTTATTTATTCATTAGTTACCCTTGAAACTATATATTAGCTTTCTTGTTCTTGTTCATTTTTTTTTTTTTTTTTTTTTTTTTTTTTTGAAAAGGGTTCTTAACGGTAACCGTATGATACAATCGTAACGTACAATCATATCAGGAATTATTATAGACATGTTTAATAACCTATTTCACTCTATAAACAGTTGCGATTTTTATGTAGAATAAAATTCACTCTTATATATAGTCAATAAAGAAGAAAAATTAAAAAGAAAAAAAAAATACTTTCAGCAGATATAGTCATAACAGAAAAAATGGCTTAAATTACTCGTTTCCAAATTATTTCCAGGTCTCTTACATGTGCTTAATTTTTTTGGAATGAAAAATACGGCCATTGAATCTTTTTTTTCCGCCTTTCTCTAACTGCACATTTCTTGTAAACTACAAAAAAAGGGGGGAAGAAATTAAAAAAAAAAAGCAAGAAAGAAAGAAATACTAAAAAGGACTATTAGATAAAATTCGACTATGTACAAATGTGTTTTTATAATTTCTTTTCTCGTGCAAAAATTAAATTTCCGTCGACCACATGATGGAAAACTTTATATTATATGTATTGTACTGGTTACTCTCAAACAATGCATATAGCTCATGATTAATTAATTGTTTTGAATTTTTTAGCCGTTTTCATTTTGAATTTTTTAGCCATTACGCAAAGTTTTCAACTTTGCGTAATGCTGCGTTTTATCGTTTTATTGTTGAATTGTGTTTTATCGTTACGCAAAGTTTTCAACTTTGCGTAAATTTTTTTTTACATTTTTTTAACAAGATGTCGAGTTTTTTAAATTGACATTTTCAGAAAATGGAGAAAATAGACAAAAACATTATAGTATTCTAAGAGCTTTTGAAAAATATAGGATTTTTCAGACAACATTTGATAAATAAACACCCAGACATTAGTGGAATTATTCAACTGCATCTAGAATTTGAAAATAAAATTTTGTGTTGCCAAGATTTAATCAAAAAAGAAGAAAAATTGAAGATTTGGAAATCAAAACGTTTTCCCTTAATTAAATTAAAATGTATGTAAGTCGAAAATAATCAAATAGCATTACAAACGTTTTAAATTAAATTATGAAAATTTTAGAAAAAATAACCTAATGGAAAGTATGCTAATATAAATAATCTAAAGAATTATTAAAATGAAGATTTAAAATTGAGTTTTCATTGTTTATCGATTGATGCTTATTAAATTATCTTCCTTGTTTAAGTGAATGGGAATTCATGCAAATTAGATAAACTTTACATTAAAGTTTTAAATCAACCTGAAATAATTTCTTTTTTAGTACATCAAAAAATATCTTACTTTGGAAGGTTTCCATAAGGACATACTCCGCAAATTCTAAAAAAATTACAAAATGTTCTTCTCATGAGGATATATACGTTTATAAAAAAAATTTCAGCGGAATCTCCGTACCCTGTCCGTTAATAAATAAAGAACATTTCGTTATTTGATGATTTATCATCGGTTAGCGATGTAAAGCAATTTCAAAAAATACATTTTTATGTCAAATACATTTTAAAAGAAATGAGTTTCATGTTCAACTTCTTTAGATAAATTAAATATCTTTGGTTTTGTCTGTTTTGGTTTTTTTTTTTTTTTTTTTTTTTTTTTTAAGTATAATTTCGTTATATCGATATTTATATGCATTTATATTCAAATTTAACCATCAAAATTTGAGAATTAAAACAAAATTCAAATTTAAATTAATTAAAATTGTTTTAAGTTCAAAGTCCAGTTGAGCATTGTCAATTCGATTATGTTGCTATAGACACATCTGGCTTTTATTTTTGAATACCCTTAAATCTACGAAAATATTTTTTTTCTGAATAAGAATTTTTTATATATGAAAATATTTTTTGAGAGGTAAATTAAATAACTACAGCAACAAATAATATATATATAGGGGGAACTGGGGTACATTGATACATGGGGCACATTGATACACCCCCTCTACCGCTCACAGGGTCATTACAGGAAGTTTCACAACAGCTCCAAAAGGTGATGCTAGTGTATTCAACTACATACAGAAAATCTTGGAATGATTCAGCAGTTTGATGAAATGAGACGGGTGATTTATTGTTTTTGTTGTTCAAAAGTAAATTTGAGTTGTACAATTGAAATGCTATTATACAACTGTTCCAGTATTTTCAACCAAAATGAATACTCTCCCTGGTAAGTACTGCTACTCTTTATCAGTTCCTCATTATTTTTTGTTAGATATATTGTGAAGTGTTGGATTTGAGACTCATTTTATTCAAAATCGCTGTATGGGGCACATTGATACAGTTTATGACGGGGCACATTGATACAGCCTAAATCCTTTAATAGTTCATATTTTCATTATCTTTTATTATTTTTTTTACCATACACTCCTTAATCCAACCTTTTTTTCACGAAAAATTTCTAATATTAGTTTTTATTGAAGTGAAATAGCTCTAATTTCTTTATATTAGAGCATTTTATAGTATTTTTGAAAACAGAAGACGTAGGAACTTACCCAGCATCTAGTGCTAGTAGAACTAATAAAAGAAAAGGACGGCATTCTGGCAAATCTCGAATTTATATCGATTCTCCAGAGAAAAAAGTATTTTCGACATGAGAAATGTTAAGTAAGAGAAACAAACTGCAGAACAGAAAATGATACTTATATTATAAACAGAATTTTTAATATAATTATCCTTTATTTTCTGTTTATGAACCTATTTATAAACAGAAAAACTGGTAATTTTTTCATCTTTCATAAGAAAGAAGATAATGCTGGGGTTGAAGTGCTAGATATGACAAAGTTACCACAGCCAACAGTCAGACAAGAAACAGACAGAACATCAAGTCATAATATATTTAATTTTGATTGCTTTAATATTGCTTAAAAATAAATTGTGGGTGATTTGAATTTTTATAAATAAATATAAAATGGTTTTCTAACTCATTTTTTATGAAAAATATGCATTGGTATTATTTTGTCGTCATTTTTCTTAAACGTATCAATCTGCCCCGGGATGGGGCACATTGATACAAATGACTTTTTTTGATTTTTTTAAAATTACATGCAAAAATACTACATAAAACAATGATTGTACATTTTTATAACATACTACACAAGTTTTGCTGTCACCTCATGGAAAAAAAACTTGAATTTTCTACTTTCTTGACACCAAAAAAAATCTTAGAAAAAAACTGTATCAATGTACCCCAGTTCCCCCTATATATATATATATATATATATATATATATATGTGTTATAATATATTAAACTTTCTCATTGTTTATATTTAAGTTCATTAAATTTCATTTGCACAAATTCAAAAAATTCCAAAAGTTTTCAGTTCATGAAAATCGTTTGTTTATGGCGGGGAAAAGTACTGCTCGCCAAATCGCATGACGATTTTGTCTTTTTACGCCAAATATTCGAAAGTATTTTTTTTTTTTTTTTTTTTTTTTTTTTTTTTTTGCTGGTTTCCTACTGTAATTCCGCCACTAATTTTGTCTGATATTTAATTACATACATGAGTAGTTTAATTAGTTTTTTTTTTCAAAAAATTCTGAGTATGCCCAGTATAGAGGCCTTCCTTGCTAGTACATAATTGCATTTATTTTATATTTATGCGTCTATTTATGTACACTGACAAGGGAACCACATTTGGTGTTACTCGCACCCAGCATCGAGACCCGGTGCATTTCAGCTTGGATGAATTTAAGAGGCTTGTAAGGGGCTGTGCAAATGTAACATTATCAACTTTTTTGAAATTTTGGACCCCCTCCCTCCCTTTCACGCCCTCCCGTTAATGATATTGTTATCGAAATGTAAAAAAGAAAAAAATGATTTTTAGAGTTAATTTCTTTTGCTTGAATGGATTTACAAAACTGGTTACATTTATTTTTAATATGCTTTATTGATTCCAATGAAGAGAAATCAATAAAATATCAGTTTATATCATATAATACTTAAAAAAAAATTATTATATAAAAATATTTTATAATAGCATTTTGTTACATAACGCATTCAACAGTAATAAAGTCTTATTGTACTTGCGGGGCGCAGATAGATGTACTTATCAACAAAACAAGTTTGCAAAATTTTTTCTCCTTTTGATTTATTTATTAGTAAGCACAAGCCTCATATGTACTTAACAGGTACTTTATTGAACCGTGATATATATGCATGCACACATGAAGAAGAATAGGAAAATCAAATGTTAGAGTATCCCACATTTAGAAATTAAATAATTTTATAATAATTTAGTTATTTTAATAATAACTTTTTATTTCCATAAAATGGTTAGCAAATTAAAAAAAAATAAACTATTTTGAAACAAAGACCATGTTTCAAATAACAAGATTTTTTTTGATAGGATCAAAAATGATATTCATAGCAAAAGACAAATCCCCCTCCCCCTAGAGATATCTTACGATATCATGAGCCAACCCCCCTCCCCTTAGAATGATAACGTTGTATGTGCACAGCTCCTAATCAGAACTTTTGTGAAAAATATAGGATTACTGAAAAGTCTGTGGAGCTCGATTGGGAATTTATAAAGTTTCACAAGATTTTCACAATTTTCAGAAGAAAATTACATCAAATTAAGATTTTTGTTGTTTTAAAATTCTTTTCCCCAGAAGCTAAATGATTTCCATTAATAATTTTTTTTTTTTTTTTTAATTTAATGTATTTATGTTTTGGTTTTCTTTAGTACTATAACCACATAAAAAGTGTTCATATTAGGATGAGAATTTCAGGAGATATTAATAAAAATATGAAAATGTAATTTAACATTAGAAGCACTAGATTTTGAATTTTTATAATTTAAAAAGAATCATTCAAATGACTTGAAATTTTGTGTTTAGGAACAGTTTGAACCAAAATTTAAAATATCTTATTAAAATGGGGCATTGCCATTGAAAGAAAAATGAAGTTTGGAACAGATGTAAATTTCCCAAATAGGTGAAAAAAGTCCGGATGTGCACTGGCTGAAGCCGCCAGACGCTCTTCCATTGAGTTATCCCATACGAATACTGGAAGACTAATTCATCCAAATAACCTTAACGATCAGGCAATCTGGTTTGATACTTTGGATCACTGAACCGATAATCTGGACTTTTTCAAAGTATGAAAGCAGATTGCGTGATCATTAAAGTTATTTGGGTGAATTAGTCTTCCAGTATTCGTCCGGGATGACTCCGTCGGAAGAGCGTTGGCAGCTTCAGCCAATGCACCCCTGATTCGCATCCTGGCTCGGATTTTTCTCACCCATTTGGAAATTTTATGTCTGTTATAATTCATTACCGATTGAATAATCGTGTTATAAATTATTATAATGAAGTTTGGGTTCGTTTTAAGATGTAGATGACCGCCTAAACAAATTTTACATGCATTATTTAAAAATAGACTTTATTTCCAATCAATAGTTACTAGCAACTTTCTTCTACGATAAATTATTAAGAAGTTAGTACGAGATGTTTACCTTTTTTCCCACGACTGTACATATTTTCACCTGCATAACAAAACCTATACGTACAATAGTAACAAAAATAATGTTGACTATAATATTGATATTAATGCTATTAATATTAATGTTAATGTTGTTAATTTAGCAATTTTATGGAACAGAAAAATGTTTGCTTCAAAATTGATTATTATCCTCAAAACCAACCTTTCAGGTTGAAAAACTTATTACACTGTAAAAATTTTTACCCTTTTCCTGCATGGTCACTTCCCCGCTTTTATGGAATATCTCTCTTTTGACCCATGAGAATGCTCCATAATAGGCTGATGTAATCGTTTTCTATAAAAGCGGTGGAATAACGATGCAGCAAAAGGGTCACATTTTTTACAGTGTAATACACTGTCTAAACATTACATGCTGCAAAGAAACTTTTGTTTCAGAAATCAATCTTTAAATCTAGACAAATCGTTGGTCAAGAATTTAAATGTACACTATAAAAAATTTGAGCCTTTTGCTGCATCGCCACTCCCCCGCTTTATGGAATATCTTTATTTTGATCCATGAGAATGCTCCATGATAGGCTGAAGTAATCGGTTTCTATAAAAGCAGTGGAGTGACGATGCAGCAAAAGGGTAAAATTTTTTACAGGGTACAGAAATCTTTCCGGAATCGTTAGTAAGTGGGATGAGATTATATTGCACACCCATAAATACTTAAAAAAGATAAGAGTTAAATTAAGAAACATTATGCTTTTTTTACAGTGTATTCTGACTAAAATTTCTTAATTTATGAAGTGCAGCATTGCATTTGATACTGTCGAATTAATTCATTTATTGAAATTCTAAGATGAATTAATATTTTTGATAAACTTATAAAATGATCTTCTTTCTATTGCAGGTAAGTGGACTAAACTGCACAACTTGTATATTTAAGCAAAATCATCATGTCTGAAATGTTTTCTTTTGAAGTACAATTTCCTACAAGGCTGCTTTGCATGAAGTAAGTGATGATTTAAGCCTTTTAGAGGATGGTGAAAAAAGAAATACTGTGTGTTTATTGGCGAGTTTTCACGCCTCACAGATTTTGAAAAAGAAAAAATAATAATAATTTAAAATGTCACTTTTAATGTTTTTGTATTGAACAATTTAACATAGGAATATCAATTTTATTCTATAATTATCTAATATTAATCTTGTATTGAAATTTTAAAAAAACTGACGATAGATCTTAAACGTTTACACGCTGAATTAATATCGCTATGTATTTATAATTTTGTTTTTCCTATATTACAGATTCAAATGTTTTTAATTTATGCATAAAAATTTAGAAAATAACAAAAAAATATATTTCTGCTGTATTTTTGACTGTTTTCATTTCAGTGTTCTCATTTTAGAGTATGATTATTGATTGACAACCTATACAAATATAACCAATTATTTTCCACTATATGCTATTGTATATCGTTCTTAAGTATTTTCTTGAATTCCAAAAACATTAAGATTCCTAGCGGTAAAATGTAAGTAATATAGAGAAAACGATAAAAACAAATAATATATTTTTTATGCAAATTAATGAATTTACATTTTCCTTATACCTCTGATAAATGCTTAAAGATAAATATTTTATTTTTCAAAATCTGAAATCAACCTTACATTTTATAGAAAAAATAAGGACACCGTTATTATGTTGTAAAATATATGTTTTGTACTACAAATAATGCAATGTTCCCATTTGGGAAAAGTGGCGTTTAAACGGTTAAGGCCGCTGTCCTCGCTCGGGGAAATGCTCGCGAGCTAATGCTATTCCTATGGGGAAGCATTTTTCGCATCTCTCTTCGCAACTCTTTCGCATTTTGACATTTTTGAATATTTTTTTTTTTTTTTTGCATTGGATAGCTGAGTTGCATGCCGATTGCGACCTTTTTTACTTTTTCGATTTTGGTTGCAGATATATTTTTTAAAAAGCACTTTCAGTTTCGAAACCGGTTTTAAAAGTGAAACTAACTTTGTAAAAAATATCTGCAACCAAAATCGAAAAAGTAAAAAAAGTGCGCTATCGGTGTGCACCCCAGCTATTCAATGCAAAAAAAAAAAAAAAAAAAAAAAAAAAAAAAAAAAAATCAAAAATGTCAAAATGCGAAAGAGCTATTAGAAAAATGCTTCCCCATAGGAATAGCTTTAGCTCGCGAGCGTTTCCTCGAGCGAGGACAGGGGCCTTAAGGAACTTGAGGCAAAGTGAAAGGCTATCTTTTTGTTTATTCCATCGTTTCCCGCAGACAGTAATTGAGACGTACTGAAACAAGCCTTCTGCAATATTTATGATAGACTCTTGTTTTTGTGTACATTCGGATGTTGTGGGCGCCAAAGGGTATTTTTTAATTAGTAAAAAATTTATTTTTCAAAGTTATAATTAAAGTACGGTTATATATTTTTAATCACATTTAGCTCAACCTTCTTCTTCCTCTAAAAACTTCCATTAGGGGCTGTGCATCTATAGCGTTATCAACATTTTGGTAATTTTGGACCCCCTCCCCCCCTCCGTATGATGATATCGTTATCAATATCTATTTTTTTTCTATCTTTAGAATTTATCTCTTTTATTTGGAGTGGTATATAAAATTGGTTACATGCTTTGATTAAAATGAAGAGAAGTCAATAAAATATCGCCTTATATCAAATGACGCTTAAAAGAAATTTTTCTTTCTATAAGTATTTTATAATAACTTTTTGATAAATATTGCATTCAACAGTAATAATGTCTTATTTCACATTTCCCGCACGAAGAAGGAAAGAAACGGAGTGGTGGTGAAGCGATAGAATTTTTATCAACAAAACAAGTGGGCAACATTCTTTCTCTATTATTTATTAGTAAACATAAGCTTCAATTGAAATATACGTCACATAAGGTTTTTTCGAATAATGATTGTATATGCATATTGCATACATATATGAAAAAGACATAGAATGCCAAATATTGAGCTATTCTATATTTTAAAATTAAAATTTTTTAGAATTATGTGGCGATTTTAATACAAATTTAGTATTTTCATAAAAACAGATAAGACTAAAAAAACGATAAGATACTATTTTGAACTAAAAACCATGTTAAAAATTAAAAACTAAAATTTTGGTTGGATCAAAAAGGATATCGATATCAAAAGACGAACCCTCCCCCTCCCCCTAACGATATCTTACAATATCATTTGCAAGACCTCCTCTGCCTCCTAAAATGATAACGTTATATTTACACGGCTACTTAGAAGTGGAATTCTCTGTAAAGAATTTTGTATCATTATCTATACAAAAAAAAAAAAAAAAAAAAAAAAAAAATTATAAGGTAAATATAATAAGATAATAAAATATTAAATGTAATAAGAAAGTTTTTAAGCCGTAAGATACGGAAAAAAAAAAAAAAAAAAAAAAAAAAAGTTAAAGAAAAATCATAAATTTAAATTATATTGGAAGAAAATTTGAATATGAAAAATACTTTTTTAAAATTTATTAAATTTTAAGAAATTCTAAAAATTATTTTTAACATATTTACAATTAAAGATCTGCAAGGGTAGGGCCAGACTGGGGGAAAATGAAAACTATTTTAACACGCCGAGGATGACCGAAGAAAGAGATAAACTGGATGGGCAGGGCGTAGCGGATAAAAAATTCGGCTCGTTATTAAAATTTAAAAAATCAAATTATGGCAGTAAAGTGTATACAGTTTTCAATAGACGTGACTGGGAGTCGAGGATAAATATAAATAGGTTGCAATAGCGGATGCTAGAATGACAACACCAGTAAAGAAATAACATGTATAATATGTCCAGCGTAGGGATTGGCATTTGCAGCTGCATCATACCTAAACCAGGACTTAATTATTTCAGCAGACTTGGTCCAGAATTATATTTTGATTTATTTATATAGGAGAGGGGCGAACGAAAATCGGATATTAGAAAATGAATGACAGTTCCAATGTTTCACTGAATGAATATTTAATTAAAAAAATTTCTTGATTAGATAACTGGTACATAATAACATAGAATTCTGGAATAAGTGAAATATAAAATGAACAGAAACATATTAATTGATTAAAGTTACTAATGGATCTCAACCGATCCCTTTTACAAAGTTCTGAAACGGAAACTCGTTCCGTTAAAAACACGAGCATACGGAAGTCCCATCTGCTCTGCACCGCAGATCTAGGCATCCCTCTGCAAATCTTCGAAAATTCACGCTTTGCTTATTGCACTTAGCTTGCAAATATTTTCCTGGGCTGGACTTTGGACTTAGCTCAGCTATTGAAATTCACATACATTGTCAGTCGAAGTCTTGTGGTTTCTGAGGCTAATTTACCTCTACATTCTCGTCCATCCTGACCTATCTGTGCCCTCACAGAGCTTAATACCAACTATAAACTCCAGGTCAGACTCCATACGACTTTCATGAAAATAGTGAAATCACAAAATACAAACACTAAAAATTCCACATTAAATCACTGAAAAACTAATACTAATACTACTACTAATAAAAAGTCTGCTGGTAGTCCAAGTGCTCACAAAAAAGTTTTTTTTTCGCTATAGACAAAGACCAGTTTTTTTTTTTCTGCATAAAATAATGTTTAAAAAAAATGACGTTAAATGGATGTACTTGTAGTCATAAAACACTATACGGTGATATATAAACAAATAAACAACAACAAAAACACATAAAAGAAATACTTGAAAAACATCATATTTTATTGTGTAGAAACCCATGGTTTCATGCAGTCAGCTGCAGTCTATGTCACTCTTGGACACTTATGGAAGCAGACTTTTTCGACATCGTATCTATCATTGCTTTTGATTTTGATCACTTTGTAAAGACCAAAATACTTAATTCGTAATTTCATGCCGACCCCAAATTAGGTTCTTTTTATGGCAACTAGATCACCAACTTTATAACACCTTGCTTTTTCCCGCTTACGTTTAAAATTTTTACTATTTTCTTCCTGGATTTTTAGAATGTTTTGCTTAGCAATATTTCTATTGTTAAGTCTTTCTTCCATGAACGCGCTTTCATGTTCCTCATCAATAATTCGTTTAATATTTAAATCCTCCTTATCCCTTAATTTTACTCCTGTTAATAACTCAAAAGGGGTATAACTGACAAGGGCACCACCAAACATGGTACACACAGATTTTGATGATTTCTAAGTATGTTGTAGGGGTCATACCACTAATTATTCAGCTGAAAGGATTCTTTCAAATGGGCCTTAGTTTTTGAGAAATTGGGGGGTCAAAGTTCAGTGTATATTTCACATACTTATTAGTACGACCGCCGCATGTGAATCGATGGCGTCGTGGTAACGAACGCTCCTGCAAGTCGAAAGGTTGCGGGTTCGAATCAGTCTTCGGCTTTTATTTATTTATTTTTGTATTTTTACACATTACAAATTTTAAGTATTTTTATTACAAAATTGCTACAACTTTTGATATTTTCTTAATAAATTACATTTACATTTTTAAATTTTTTCATGAAAAATTTTTTTTTTCTGCAATTTTTAAACGAATATTTCTATTGACAAAACTACAAAACTAGTTTACGCCTAGAACTTTTTTTTATTAATTATTATTCGCGTTTTTTATTTTAAGCACAATCCTGAAATAATGATTTTTTTTTCCTATCGCTTTTTTATTTTATAGCATTCTAAATGAAAACTTGCCTTTTTTTGTATATGTATAAATAATACAAAATAATTTTCGGGAGCAATTTTTTAAATGTCTTTAGGATTAGATTATTCAAGTAATGCGTATCTTCGAAAAAAAAATAAAATATTAATGCAATAATGTTAAAATGCAAGTTGTTGCCAGTTATCCAAGTTTTCAATTTTCCAATTTTCTGTAAATTCATTTATCTCCAAAGTTCAACATAAACATAAGTTATCGTTTGCACAAATAAGAAATGACAGATTACATCTATTTTTATAACAAATCAAAACACTCTTTCCGTATCGTCTATTTAATGAGATAAAATTTATAATACATATAAAAATACTTTTTTTAATCGTCTGCTTTCCTCCGTAATTATCAGAATAAATGAAGATTTCTTGTTATAGGTCTTATTTTTGCACTTTTACAAATGATGATTAAACCTTTTTTTCTTTTCTTTTTTTTTTTTTTTTTTTTTTTTTTTACTTTTAATATATTTTTAAACATATTTATCACGAATTAAGTATTTTAGTAATATAAATTACATTAAATGCAGTATTAAATTATCTAAAAATCCAAGCACAATATTGTGTAATACACATTTGAAAAGAAAAAAAGTGACTGATTAATCTAAAAATATTAATAATTAAAGTAGTGGAGATTTTAAAATATTGAAAATTTCTTATACTTTTTCAAAATTTTAATTAAATACAAATTTTTATTTATTTATTTGTTGCAAAATGTACTTTTAATTGAACCCTGAAGTGCAGTCAGTTCACCATATTTTGAAAAAATAATAATAAAAAATGTTGACAATGTAAACTGTCCTCTTCAGAAAATATCAAAAGGTTCAAAGCTGTCGAATTTTCAATTCTGCTTATAATTTGCGAAGTGTAAAAAAACATAAAAATAAGTAAAAGGCCGAGGACTGATTCGAACCCGCAACCTTTCGACTTGCAGGCTCGTTCGTTACCACGACGCCGCCGATTCACATGCGGTGCTCGTACTAATAAGTATTTGAAATATACGCTGAACTTTGACCCTCAATTTCTCAAAAACTAAGGCCCATTTGAAAGAATCCTTTCAGCTGAATAATTAGTGGTATGACCCCTACAACATACTTTGAAATTATTAAAATCTGTGTGCACCATGTTTGGTGGTGCCCTTGTGAGTGCTATGCGAAATCGTGCTGTTCATTATTCGTTGAACGTTTAGCACATATTTATACCACTTCGTCCTTCGTCGGATCATCGATGGATAATTTACTCAGGATGTTTATGAGCGTTTTCTGTGATCGCTCTACCTGGCCGTTTTCCGTCGGTATACCTGTTGTAATTAAGACGTGTTCTATCTTTTCATCTTCGAGGTATTCCTTAAATTCATTTGAAGTAAAAGCGGCTCCACGATCGCTAATTATGCGGTCTGGATTTCCAAATATGGCTTGTTGAATTTTAATTTCGAAATCACTTCCTTAGCGGAAGTTGTTTTGTCAGGATAAAATCACACAAATTTTGTGAAAGCGTTCACTACAGAGAAAATAAAATTATAATTTTTGTTTGTCGAAGGTAGCGGACCTAAATGATCGATATGGTAAGTTTGAAGTGGCGAATCTTGTTTAGGGATGGTATTTAGCAAACCCTCACCTTTACCTTGTTTCCTGTTACATAGTATGCACTCAATACAATTTCCTATCACGTTTTCGAACTGTTTTCGAAGATTAGGGATATAATAATCCTGTTTCACGATCGCTTCAGTTTTAGCAACAGCATAATGTCCCTTATTGTGAATTTCACGAATTTTCCTTTGCATGATTTCTGGTACCATAATTAATTCTCTATCGTTTTCATATTTATACACAATATTTCGCCTAGCAAAATAATCATTACTTTCGTTTTTTTCAACTAATTTTTTTATAGTTTGAATGTAATCATCTTCGTTTTGCGCTTTGGTCAATTTTTCTGTAAATTCATCCTGTGAACGCGTTAAAGTTAATACCGTGTTACGACTCAATGCATCGACATGTTTCATTTGATTTCCGGCTCTGTGAACAATTTAGTAGTCACATTCTTGAAGAAATAATGCCCACCTCGCAACTTTAGGTGTAAGACCTTTTTTCTCTAAGGTTTTTTGAAAAGCAGAACAATCAGTTATTATTTTAAATTTATTTCCTAACAAATAAGTTCGAAATTTATTTAATGCTTCGATGACAGCAAGTGCTTCGAGCTCATAACTACTATATTTAGCTTGAGCGGGCGTTGTTTTCTTGCTCATGAAATGAACTGGATGTAAATTTCCTTAATCATCTTTTTGCAACAAGATTGCTCCAAAACCTAAATTACTAGCATCCGTATGCAATTCCGTTTCCGCCCCTTTTCTAAATATGTGTAATACTGGTTTACTAGACAGTTTATTTTTTAAAATTTCGAAAGCTTCTTTTTGACTTGGTCCGAAACTAAATTCGTTTTCCATTTACAAAAAATCACTCAAAGGTCTGGCAATTTTAGCATAATCGGCGATATACTTCCTGAAATATCCGGTTAGTCCCAAAAAACTCTGGAGTTGTTTTTTATCTTCTGGTTCAGGAAATTTTGTAACAGCTATAACATGTGTTTCGGAAGGTCGAATTGTTCCATTCTCGATTACGTATCCTAAGAATTCGATTTTTCTCTTCAAAAACTGACATTTAGGAAAATTAAACTCGAGGCCATACTCTGATGCTGCCTGAAACATACGTTTCAATTTAGAAAGCGCCTCTTCTTCAGTCTGTGCACGGAAATCGTTTTATCTCTAATTAATTCTTTGAAGCATGCATATATATAACGTTGTAAAAATTGCGGAGCAACATTTAATCCGAATGGCATCACATTATACTCGAATTGTTGATTATTCGTAACAAACGAAGTAAACTTTTTACTATTCTCATGAACTTCTACGTGAAAAAATCCATTTTTCAAATCTAATGTACTGAACACCTTACTCTGCCCAATCTCATCTAGTATGTCATCAATTACTGGAAGGGGATAATTATCTCTAATTATCTTTTTGTTAAGTTTCCTATAATCTACGCATAATCGGTAGTGTCCATTTTTCTTTTTCGCTAAAACAATAGGCGCAGCATAATTTGAACAACTTTCTCTTATAATACCCTTATCAAGCCAATCTTCTATTTGTGTATCAACAAATGCTTGTTCAGCAATCGCTAATCGCCTTGGCCTTTGTACTACTGGTATATCATCGCTTAGCACTATCTTAACTTTCAAGTCCACACTTTCCGTTTTCTCAGGCTTATAATTCGTAATCAAATTAATTAATTCTTCCCTTAAACCGCACTCGGCAATATGCGTCATATCGATTTCATTTACATTAACGGCATTAGCTATTTCTGCTAAGCAAACAGATTCGGGTTCATGAGAATCAGCTAAAGAATTTTCAGTCATGGAGTGTTTGAAGAATTTAACCGCAAGTCTGGGTCGGGCATGAAAACCTCTTCAACATCTAACCGCAAGTCAGATTTAACCGTGAGAATGTTTTTAACATTTTTGACCGCGTCTATCTCTGGAATTCCTAAGGGTATCTTTGTAGCAACATTTACACTATAACTTTTTTTATCGTTTCGCTTAATTAAAAAAAAGTTCTGTTACTTTTAAGCCATTGTTTGATATTTCGAAATTTAATTTATTCAAACAGTTATTTCCGAGAAGCATTTCATATTTTAAATCTTGCAAAACGTACATATCGCAATTTACACTAACATCATCAATTTTTATATTAGTATTGATAAAACCTGAAGGAATTACTCCCTCACCACTAATACCTGTGAATTTCACATCATTTTTACTTAAATTAGGCTTTCCCACAATCCTATAAAGTTCTTGTTTACCATTGTCACATCCGATCCGCTATCAACAAACAATTTACACGTTTTCTTTTAATTTCAATACTTTTGACAATTTTATCCGACGGACAAAATTTATTACTCATGGCGTTCACCGCTTTCGTGTTATTTAAGCCGTAGTGATCAGTTTTATTTTCCTCTATTCTGCGAGGACACTGATTCTATTTTTGAGAGACAAATCCATCGCAATATAAACATTTAGTTTTGAAAGGGTTATAATTATTCCTTACTCCGTTAATCTGCTTTTTCCCGTTCTTGTTATTTTGCGAAAAGTTGTTGTTCCAGTGAAAACTTTTGTTTTCTGTGTTCTAAGAAAAACGCCTTTTACTATCGCTATTTGAGATTTTTACTTCCGAATTCTTCCTAACAATATTGCGGGCCGCCTCATAATCATCAAGTTTACTTATAAAATCTGAGACCTTACTAAACTTTGGCAAGTCATCAATAAAGTGCTCACTTATTTCAAATGGTAATTTTTTCCTTTTTTGGTCAATAACCAGAATGTTTTTTAAATCGTCAAAAGACGAAAGTTCAGACCTGTAAACCATTGTTCTAAAAAATTCGTAAGTTCAAATGAATAATCGCGCCACGAGGCTGAACTTTCTTTTCTATGGGCAAAGAATTTCTGTCGAAATTGTTCCGCACTAAGCTTGAATCTTTTCAATAATAACTGTTTAACGTAATCATAATCATTCAAGAGTTCCTCTTTTTCGCGACCTATTTTCGCGCGATATTAACTATTTCCAATGGTAACAGACCTAGCAAATAAATTACCCAATTTCCCTTTTCTACCCCTAATCGTTTTAGTTGCCTTTCAAACAACGTGAGATATATACTTATATCTTCATTGGTGTCATATTTTGCGATTAATTTTAAAACATCCGGGGTTTTCATTCCGGCGTTAAGTGTCGACATTTCGGATTTGTTTTTTACACTGAGTTCTAACTCTAATTTTTTTAATTCATATGCTTTTTTTTTTATTTTTCTCGATTTCTTTATTTTTTCCTGTTCTAACCGTTCGCTTACGAATCCGTCTAATTGACTAAATCTTCATTATAACCGCTCGATTTGGTGATTACGTCGGCTAACTGAACTTTTGTCGAGCTTTCGTCAGCACTCAGCCTCAATTCATTTAACACTGACAACAGGTCTACTTTTTTCGCCCGTACTAAATATGCCATTATTCTTACACTATTTTAAAACAGCTCTATCAAATATACTAAAAAAAATTTATAAAAATCTTATAAATATAAGCAAAACTCTTTTCTATTCATATACTCACATTAAAAAAAAAATTCTTTAATGTTTAAAATAAAAGCAAAGTGTTATACTTCATTGCCAATAATGTAAAAACCACTTACTTCCTCACGAATATCCTCTGTTTACACATGAAAAAATAATACATAAAATGTATCAATATTATACATTCAAATCAAATATAAAAATGATTAATAACACTTAATATAGATCGATCAATATCAATATACATCTGTATATATACTAATAAATATAAGCCCTAAAAAATGCACCGGGTTTGAAAAAATACTAGGACATTTTAGCCCTGTATCACTTGGCTTCGAAAATATTTCACTCGCGAAAAAAATCTCCTCGCAAAAAAAAATCACAGCGAGGGTTCTTGAACAGCATAAACATAAACACCCAGCACCCACAATTACTGGTAAAAAATAGTACTTAGCTGGTAAAAAAAAAATACACTACCAGCATTTGTTGCACAAAAAACCATTCGCGCACACGCGTTAACTTCAAAACTCATACAAAAAAAAAACACTACGAGTTATCTTTTCTTGTGTCACCGCAACAGCACTGTTTTTTCCCAAACAGCTCAAACATACACAGCTCTCGAACAGCTCAATGATTTCCTTCTCCACTCAAACACAGCAACAGCAGCGATCTGTACACAACACCAATATCCAAGAAGTGCTAGCAATCATTGTAGAAACAGAAACCTTTAACTATTACCACCGAACAGCTCAGAAGTTGTTAAAAGTCCACCGGTTCATCCCGGTCGAACCCACAAAATTTATAGGAGAGGGGCGGACGAAAATTGGGTATTAGAAAATGAATGACAGTTCCAATGTTTCACTGAATGAATATTTAATTAAAAAAATTTGTTGATTAGATAACTGGTACATAATAACATAGAATTCTGCAATAAGTGAAATATAAAATGAACAGAACATATTAATTGATTAAAGTTACTAATGGATCTCAACCGATCCCTTTTACAAAGTTCTGAAACGGAAACTCGTTCCGTTAAAAACACGAGCATACAGAAGCCCCATCTGCTCTTCACCGCAGATCTAGGCATTCTCCCTTTTCAAATCTTCGAACATTCACTCTTTGCTTATTACACTTAGCTTGCAAATATTTTCCTGGGCTGGGCTTTGGACTTAGCTCAGCTATTGAAATTCACATACATTGTCAGTCGAAGTCTTGTGGTTTCTGAGGCTAATTTACCTCTACATTTATTTATGTATTTACATTGGGGCTACTTTATAGGTCGGTATGGATGTTATTCTGAATTCTATGACTTTCGAACATAAAGTAATTTAAATCATACAGTAATCTATAACATTAATTCTTTTCACAAATATGTATGTGGTCTAGAAAAAAAACTTCATTGCATGTTAAGGAAAATCGACTTTTTATGTGGCAATTGAATCGTGTCTGATTGTATTGATTTTTGCATGGCTTGCTGAACTTTTGTTTTTGCAATGGGCTTAGATATTCCAGCCCATGCGGGTCACTATGCACAATATGACTGTTATTGTTATAAGAAAGAAAAAATCAAGAAACGGAGTAAAAAAATAAAATAGAGTCCAGTTCCATCCGAGTCTGCAGAAAAAAAATAAGCCCGCACTTAACCAAATGAGAGAAAATTTGGACCCGACCGAGTCTGATGAATACAGAGGCGTAGCGATGAGGGGGTTTTAGGGCGGAGCCTCCCCCTCCAATAAATGTGAATTTGGAAAAGTTGTACTTAGAGTTGAGAAATTCTAGATTTTTGAAATACTTTATTTAATAAAATGTAAATAGAAAAAAAATATTGTTACGTTGAGTATTTTTTATGAGTTCTGTGAGAGTAAACTAGTTAAATTTTCAAAAAAAATTCAAAAACCTGCCAGAATCAATTTGTCATCGTGTTTCTGTGTGCTAAGAAAATATCATACATCTACCAGATCTAAATTTGAATACTGTTGTCCATTAGCAGTGTCTTTAATCTCTCTTAAGCGTTGATCCTTTCCCAAAATATCATGAGGCAATTTTCATATGAAGTACAATCGTATTTCAATGACTCGTGCACAATAGAAGACAAAAAATTTCATTACATGAATCAAAAACTATAATTTTTATCCGTTTAGATTCAGGATTTTTCTTTGGAAAGATTTTTTTTTCATATAGGTATTATGATAATATTAAATATGTATCGCACATATGTTTAGTTGGAAAATGCTGCAATTTGTTTTAAGTTGGGAAATTGTTAAATTCTCCCACCCCAAAAAATATTTGTAGCTACCCCCCTGGCTGAATATTTTTAAAAATATAATAAGTTTTGAAAGATTATTAATATATTTTTATTGTTTCATACATTGAAATTTAATATATTTCTGTTTGATATGTATATCATTCTAATAACTTTAAAAAATAATTAATTACATATTTCTTTTGTTCAATATAACAACGATCTTTTTCCTCTTTTTTTCCTATTGCATATCTTCGCACTTACGTTTCTTAACTCAGCATTTTCACCCGATTACAAAACAAAAGAAAAAAATGATTCTGTCAGCAGGCGTATCCATTATAATACTATCAAACGTTTGCAAACGAAAGGCGTTTTTAAGAGCATAAAACATTTGAGAAAGCGCATTCAATTTCTTCTATTATCCATTATATATTTTTCCTATATTCATAAAAAGAAAGTATTGTACTCGCGAATATTTGCGATTTCTGATTTTTGATAATTTTATGTGATTTGTAACGTCCTGAAAATGATTTATTTATTTTTGAATGATTTATTTATTTATTTCGTGTATCTGGTGTAAATTTTTTTAATGATGAACGTGGCAAATTATCTAAACATTATTTTTGAAGCAAATTGCAACTACTTTATCGAAAGTGTAATTTGTTACAGTTACAACCACCAGTTAAAAAAAAAAAAAAAACCCTTATAAAACTGACCGAATTTCCATTTTAGACAGGCTCTAATTTTAAAGTGTGTTATTTCTTTTAAAAAGGACCCAAATTCAATTTTTGTTTGCGTTAAGGAGAATGAGAATGAGAAGAGGTTCAAAACTAAATCTAAAGGTATATATATATATATAAAATACATAAATTTCCTTACAGCACATAGTGACGTAAGGCAGTGACTAAGTGTAGACACGAGTGTAAAACCTTTTGACACCGTAACTTATAAAGATTTAAAAAGGCCTTTAATCCTGCTGGAAACTTTTATAGGCGCAGGGAAATCTGATCTAAAATGAGATGAGATCTTGGTGAAAGTTTTGTAGGAGGAATTTGCCGGATAATAAATCTCAAATAATACATGCGGTACACCAAGACGTACGCACGAAAATTTTTCAAAATGTTATCTCATGAATTCTTAAGGGTCACTAAATAGACCCTAGAATTTTTGGTGGAAAATTTATTCGGCACCAACCGACGTTTATTATTATTATTATTATTATTATTATTATTATTATTATTATTATTATTATTATTTATTATATATTTTTTATCATTATTTGTTAGTTTAGATTGCAGCAAGGATATTAATTGCTTCGCTACAATTCTTAGGCAACATAGTACTTAACTAGTGTGACCAAGAACAGCTGCTTTTTATAGGAGGTCCTAAATGAGCTGATTAAGACCAACTTTAGTACAGGACAAGGAATTCCTGCTTGTTAGGATGGTGGTTTAGGATAGAATTCATGACGTCATATCACGAAAGCCATTCTAAGCCTACGATAAACAAGCATGAGTTTTTCTTGGAGAAGGAACAGTAGTGCCAACTTTTCAAAAATATTGGGTGGGTTTAAAAAATTTTGAATAAAACAACACATATTTTATTTTCTCTTAGTGTGCATGTGTGTGAAGAAAGGGGAGAAACGATAAAGATTAAAGATGATAATACGAAATTAATTTTTTTTTCTAAGCAACTTTTCAAATTATGTTTATTGTAATTTTTATAAATAATTTTATTAAACCATATTCCTATAAATTCGTGTTTATAAATACATATATTAATATATACTTTAAATCAACATTGGAATTGCCAACTATTGAAAAGGCAAAAATCTAGATGACAAGAAAAGCACACATTTTAGTCACCTAAGTGATTTATTTATTAAAGACATCAAAATCGATGACAAAAAAAGAAAAACAAACAGGAAATTTATTTTTAAGATATATTTAACTATGCATCCGCTGAAGGAGTTTTTCAGTAGGGGGAACTGGGCCACATTGATACACCCCCTGTACAACACACAGGGTCATTACAGGAAGTTTCACATCAGCTCTAAAAGGTGATACTAGTGAAATTAACTACATACAGAAAGTTTTGGAATGATTCAATAGTTTCATGAAATGGGATGGGTGATTAAGTGTTTTTGCAGGTCAAAAGTAAGTTTGAGTTGCATACTTGAAATGGTATTTTACAACTGTTCCAGTATTTTGAACCGAAAAGAATACCTTCCCTGGCAAGTAAACTTTATCAGTTCCTCATTCTTTATTGTTAGATAAATTATGAAGTGTTGGATTTGCGACTCATTTTATTCAAAATGGCTGTATGGGGCTCAATGATACAGTCTTTATCGGGGCACATTGATACAACCTAAATCATTTCTAGTTCATTTTTTCATTACCTTTTATTTTTTTATTTACCATACACTTTTAAATTCAATCATTTTTCGTCAAAAATTTTTACTATTAGTTTTTATTGAAGTGAAATAGCTCTAATTTCTTTATATTAGAACATTTTATAGTATTTTTGCAAACAGAAGACGTAAAAACTTACTCGTGCTAGTAGAATTAACAAAAGAAATGGACGACAGCCTGGCAAAGCTCAAATTTATATCGATTCTCCAGAGAAAAAAGTATTATCGCCATGAGAAATGTTAAGTAAGAGAAACAAGCTGCAGAACAGTACAGGATAATTACATTATAAACATAACTTTTAATATAATTATCCTTTATTTTCTGTTTGTAAACCGATTTATAAACAGAAAACCTGGTAATTCTTTCACTTTTCTTAAGAAAGAAGGTAATTCTGGGGTTAAAGTGCCAGATATGACAAAGTTACCACAGCCAACAAATAGACAAGGAACAGCCAGAACATCAGGTCATTATACATTTCATTTTGATTGCTTTAATATCGCTTGCAAATAAATTGTGTGCAATTTTAATGTCTATAAATATATATAAAATGGTCCGTTAACTATTTTTCTATGAAAAATATGCATTGGTGTTATTTTGTCACTATTTTTCCTAGACGTGTCAAAGTGTATCAATCTGCCCCGGGGATGGGGCACATTGATACAAATTACTTTTTTTTATTTTTTAAAATTACATGCAAAAATAATATATAAAACAACGATTGTACATTTTTATAACACACTACACAGGTTTTGCTGACATCACGTAGAAAAATAGCTTGAAATTTCTGCTTTCTAGATACCAAATTTTTTTTTTTTTTGAAAAAAGCTGTATCAATGTGCCCCAGTTACCCCTACTCATATCAGTCTAATTTGCGACTTTATTATTTTTCAAACAAAACTATTTTCAGTAATTTTTTTTTTAATTTCATTTAAAGGATAAACTAATAAAAAACAATAAATAAAGAATTAAATCAATTGAAATTGTGAAATTGGGTTGAGTAAGTGCAGAGATTGAATTATTGGGCGGATTCGCGTTTCATGGGCCCGTATAAGTTGGCACCACTGCAAAGGAATCACGAGGGAATCCTGTTTCTGTAAATACTTGTATCGGGAATACCCTTCTTTAGAAGCTGAGATGGGAAGTATGAAATCTTCCCCCAGTATATCTGCCCCCGTCCGCCATTTTGACCTCTGCATTAGAAGGGGGTAGATATCCAGTGCTGCAGCATTTCACTTTCTACGAGGGCCTGAAATCTGCCCCCAGTATATATACCCCCATATCAGAAAGGGGCAGATATCCAATGCAGAACATTTTGTCTTCGGCGAGAGCTGGAAATCTACCCCCAGTATATCTGCCCCCGTCCGTCATTTTGAGCTCAGCATTAGAAGGGAATAGATATCCAGTGCTGCAGCATTTCACTTTCTACGAGGGCCTGAAATCTGCCCCCATTATATGTACCCCCATACCAGAAAGGGGCAGAAATCCAATGCAGAGCATTTTGTCTTTGTCGAGAGCTGGATATCTACCCCCAGTATATCTGCCCCCATACGTCATTTTGACGTCACAGTAGAAGGGGGTAGATATCCAGTACTACAACATTTCACTTTCTACGAGCACCTGATATCTACCCCCAAACGTCATTTTGATATCACAGCAGAGGGGACGTACATACAGTGCTAGAACATTTTTACGTTCGTCGAAAGTTGGAAATTCTGAATATATGTCCCTTTCTACGTATAGTTTTTATTGTTTCCGCGAATAATCATACAGTTTATTTATTTTGAAATTTATAGACGATATTTAAAATATAGCTCAAGAATTATATAATTATATATGAGGACGTGAACTTCAAAACTCACCTTATCGAAATTTTTAAAAATGAAATTTCTGTATGAATCTATTCTCTTAATGTATCTGAATTTAAAAAAAAAAAATCTATAATCTCAGAAAAAAAAAATAAAGTGTGTTTTGGCATTGTAAAATCTTGGTGTTTACAATGAAAACTAATAGTTTTTACGCGATTTTTTTAAATCTCAAAGAATTTACTTTCTGGAAAAGGCAAAATTTGAATGTCACATTACGCTATTCCAAATCTATTGAAACTGGTGCATATCTCTGGATTTCTTTACGATCACGTTAAAACAGAACATTTAGATGACAGAACTATTAGATGAGATTGCTGAAGATGAATTTTCAACTAATATATATGTATCTCTTAAATGTTCTTGTTAATATTAAAAATACATTTTTTATTATTTTTGTTTTCGTTTTAAAGTGTTACAGACGGATGGTTAGTTATTGTTTCCAAAAGAAAAAAAATATTGCTGGTTTTCCACCTGAGATTCATTCCTGCTGATAGCATATAGGAACAAAATAATAAAGAAAATCATGCCGGTATCATAGATTATTGAACACTTTCCAACATCTTTTACCTACTATATTTATCCACTTTCAGTTTTTCGAAATAGTCTGTGCATTTATGTAATATATAACATTAAAGAAACTTTTATGAATGATGAATTTATTCAAAAAAAAATCATCAAAATACACTTTAAATAAATTACTGCAACAGACTAAAATACTTCCGAATTCTTTTGTGTATCCTTTATAACAACTATAAGTGCCACATATAACCCTTTTTTCCCCTATGACAAACATTCTGTAGCATAGTTTAAGTCTGTTTTTGCATAAAAGGTTGGTATTTTCTAACACATATGGGTCATTTTCTCTAAAACAGTGATATTTTTGTCTTTGCTTCAAAAATAATGAATAAAATTGTATATAAATGAGATAAAATGCTAGAATACTTTAATTACATGTTTTTATATATGTGTATCAGGATAAAAAGGGATTTTTTTAAAACATAGGCCATTTAAGTATATTTTTATGCTATAAAAATGTCATTTCGCTGTGTGTCCCTTTCTCCTCCTTAACACAAAATTAGTTCCCAAAAGTTGTCCATCCAAATATATGTAATTTTTTTGTTGGTTTAATTAATGATAAATTTCATAGAATGCTAAAATTTGAAAAAATAAAGATTTTTTATTATTTATTTTTCTGATAAAATAATTAAAATTATTCTTTAGTTTGTTGTCACGTTGGTTGTTGTCATAAAATGAAAGTAATGATTATCTGCTGTGACATCATTTATATTGCTCCAGAATTTCATCTGTGAATAATGGCATCATCAGAGAAGATAACTTGAATTATTCTTTTTTGGAGTGTAAAGTCTGGACATGTAAAATTTGTTGATTTCCAGAAACAAATTGCTAAGTATTTTTATTGACTGTGACTACAGTAATTCTTTTATTTACTTAAATTCTATATGGAGAGCTGATTCAATTATTAAACCTCATTTTATTAAGTTTCTTTAAGCTTCCTTTAAGTACAATTTATTTTTGTGCATATAGTTATGATAGTATACAAGCTAACCATAATTTTTGTTATTTCCCTGTGTTCATTCACTTGTATGTAAGGCGAGGGAATGAATACTGTCTCTAATTTTTACAAATTGTGAATATTTATTAGAAAATTTAACTTTTTAAATATTTTATGTAATTGTACCACAAATTTACTGTTTCGAAAGTTAAAAATGTGTGTTTTTGTAACCTCTAATTATGAAAACATTAAAATTGTTTTAAAAAAGTTGAATTTAAGGGTGTATTTCGATTCAAACTGCTTATTTTCCGATTTATTTTTGAATTCATTTTTGCTCTCAAATACACCAAACTTTCAAAATCTCTTATTTGGAAAGTACACGAGGTGCCGTGATGGTCGATTCTTTGATAAATTCAGAAAATATTGCAATAAAAGCAATCAAAAACGGCAGTTCGAAACGATTTTTTCCAAGTGGGAGATCTGGAAACAAAAGAAAGGTCATACTGATAAGGTAATTGTTTACAACTCAAATTCTATTGAATTGAGCGTAAAAAGACATCACATGGCACTTCATACTTACTTTATCAATCATTTTCTAATAGAATCTTAATAGGTATATACGCTTAATTATTCATATTTGGATAAAATATGTTTCCAAAAGTACTATCGGTTAAGTATGAATTTCATAGATATTTGTGTAAACACTGTTATGTAACATTTGTAAAATATGAATCATATAAAAAATATATATGTAAATCATTTTTATTCTATTGAATGTAATAAATCATTATTTAGAAATAAACTTTATTCATATTTCATTGTATTTTGCCATTTAATCACATTACATTTAATGGTTGTACAGGTATGCACATTGCATTTATAATAAAAATGACAACTCATAATATTTTTCAAAATATTATACCTTTCTATTTGTTTCAATTCTTGTTTTTATAAATTTTCTGCTTTTAGACATTCTTCTTTGTCATCTCCAATGATTATAACATACTGATAAGTACCAAAAAATTTAAAATAATGACTGTTGATATGCATTTTTGAGTACATATGTAAAGGTTTGTATATCACCTCTCTTATATGCATCTTTTTGAGTTAGAATTTCTAATTCTAGAGATGAATTAGCCACAATTGAATCCTACTAAATTCATGAATGTTAGATCCATTCTTCTGGATCTTTAAGCCAGTTTAGAGTTTGGAAATTGTAGTTCTATGAATAATTAAACTTTTCCTCTTAACTATTTCAATTTGAAACATAACTCTCAAGCAAATAAAATACTAAAATTGTCTGGTATTAGTGTTGATAGTGCAAGAAATTTGTGAAGAGAAAGTTGAGGAAAGAGACAATAAAATAAATAAAAGGAAGAAAGTTTCTAGTGATCAATGATAACTATACGGAATATTCAGCAGAAATAAGAATATTAGATGTGAAAAAAATATTTTCGTAAATATGGCATTTAGACAAAGATGTTAATTTTACTATACATATATATATATATATATATATATATATATATATATATATATATATATATATATATATATATATATATATATATTACAGATGTCGCACTTTTTTCCTGCCATTGAACCACGTATTGTATTGTGTTTCAATATATACTATAAGACACTTGTGAATGCAATTCTTATGATCTTGGATTTGAACAAAACTCCATTTTAAAAAAGTCGCAAGGTTATTTTTTTTTATTTCTTATTTATAAGCATATTTACGTAAAATAAACCGATGGTGTTTCGCATAATATGCAGGTTTTCAAGTAAATAAAAATTTCTAGTAAATATAAACTAATAATAAATATTTAGTTTTGTAACAAAATTATGTTTCCATACGTGCAAAAAATACGTGCAAAAAAAAAAAAATAAAAAAAATCTGGTTTGTACTTCAACATTTTTATGTGAATTTTTTCACTGAATAGTTGAGGTCAATTCTCTGCCAATGCCGTTTTTTATCTTTCAAAGTTAGTGCAAAATTTTTCTTTTTTTTTCTTTTTCTTTTAACTAGGATACTTTTATTTTTTATACCTGTTTCATAGAGAAAAACATCCTCATGAAAAAAAAAAAAAACTAGTTGGATGTCCCAAAACTTTCTTCTATCTCATAGATACATTTTAATATAAAAAAAATAGTTACTCATTTTAATGCTTTAATAATTTTAATTCAATACCTTACCAACTTTGATTTTCATCTTAAATTTCTGCTTCAATTAATTAATCGGAGTAAAAACGAATTTCCGTCTCTGCACGAGCCGATGGACAATAGAATGATAAGCAGATTTTTTTTCAAATTCAGGGAGGACCTACTTGCCTTACCAAAAAATAATCATATACAAAATGTTTAGTTCAGTTCTAGAACTAACTTCATACACTTTTATGTGGTGCAATATTCAAAATGGCATAAAATTCGGTATTGCAGCGCCCCCTTCCGACGGATTTTTTTCAGATTCAGGGCGATCCAACTAGCCATAGCCATACACTCACACAAAAAATTTCGTTCAATTCGATACATAACTTCATGTACTTTTGGTCGGTACAATATTGAAAATGGCACAAAAATGGCGATTGCAGCGACCCCTTCCGGCGGATTTTATTCACATTCAGGGAGGACCAACTAGCTATAGTCATACACATACACAAAAAATTTGGTTCAATTCAATCCATAACTTCATATACTTTTGGTCGGTACAATATTGAAAATGGCACAAAAATGGCGATTGCAGCGCCCCCTTTCGGCGGTTTTTTTCAAATTCAGGGAGGACCAACTAGCATAGTTATACACATACAGAAAAAATTTGGTTCAATTCGATGCATAACTTCATATACTTTTGGTCGGTACAATATTGAAAATGGCACAAAAATCGCGATAGCAGCGCCCCCTTCCGGCGGAATATTTCAAAACTGTACGAGGACCTGCTTGCCACAGCCAAAAGCATTCACAAAAAATTTGGTTCAATTCTATGCATAACTTCATACACTTTTTGATGGTAGAATGGCGACATACAGACACACAGACACACAGACAGACAGACATTTTGCAAAAACATGTTTTTTGGAATCTCTGACCCCTAAAATGTGTAAATCCGTCGAAAACCGGAAGTCGAAAAAAATTTCGATTACAATACTTTCTTCTATTAAAGATAGAAGAAAGTAAAAAAAAAAAAAAAAAAAAAAAAAGCTGCAATTAAAATAGAAAAGAAAAAGAAAAGGGCCTTCGTAGAGATCTAACTCAGCTATCCAGTGTAATAAACGAATAAGTAAATAAAAGGAGAAATACTGAAATGCAAATGAGATATCTTTAAAAATATATATCCATAGAATTAACATTATGAAATGAGTGATTTTGGGAGAATCAGATAGCTTCTTATGAGCACATGCAATGTATAACTTGTATAACTCTAAAGCTACGACTATTTACTGCTTATGACAATGTCAACACAGAGTTATCGAGTTATTAAAAACTCCAATACGGTGAGTTACAATTAAAATAATAAATGAATGAAAAAGTGTGAAAATATGTATCTATATATTTTAAAATATAAGTAAAGTAAAAATTCTATCCTAAAGATTCATAATAGGCAATAATGCATACAAATACATTACATATATTTTAATGTAATAATAATTATTATTATATAACTTGCAAAACAAAATTATTTTGGTATAATTGACTAAACCCTCAGATTTCAGTTGCTCAATTTTGGGACCATTAGCCTACGGGGGATTACTCTCTGAGTTATCTAATATGTTTTTTATGAGTGAAATTATACTTCTTTTTATATATTAAAAAAAAAAATAATAATCTGAGACACACAAAATTCTCCAGTTGGATTAATTTTACTTTTATTAAAATCTTTATTAGTAAAATTATGTTCTATAAGATAAAATTACAATTCTAAATATACACCAGGATTTTGACCGGAAGGAGTTTTTGTCCGGGTGGGCAAAAAAAATAATTAAATATTAATAAACTTCAACTTTTAAAAAACTTTCGTGTACATAGAATAGATAAGCTGAAGGGGGAAAATTAGATAATCGGTTATTTATTTATTTATTTATTTTCAATAACGGAACAAACAAGACAAAACAAAAAGTTTTTCATATTTAAATTTAGGCCAGTCAAATTGTCAGAAAAAGGGCTGATAGATGCAAAAATTCTGCTAGAAGATTTTATGTTTTTAAAATGTTTATGGGGATGCTAGTAACAAGAATTAATGGTTTTCCAACAAAATATCTCGAGGCTAAACTTTGTGGAGCCAAAAAACCACAAAATTTTCGGACTTTTTTCAGTTTTTTGCTTATAACTCAAAAATTATAAACTTTTTGCGTACTATACTCCATTACAAAAAGAATGTACATTAAATTCTCTACAAATTTCATACTAAAACTTTTTTTCTAAAGCCAATAATAAATGCACTACAGCTTTCTAAAAGTGACTCTTTTTTTCAAATTTTGTGAAAAATTTTCAAAAACGAAAATTTGACACAATTTTTCATTATTTTTTCCTCTTTAATGTAACTTATTTAAATTATAGGTATTTGCAGGATAACAATCACGATGAATTACAACGGTAACATTGTAAAAAAATTAAGAACAGTATAACTTTTTTGTATTTTGAGCTTTAGTAAAGAACATTAATATTAGCTATTTAACTAAAGGTAAGTAAAAAATGTTTTCGGTATTTTGCCTGTAACTCGAAAATATAAACATTTTGCGTAATATACTTAGTTACAAAAAGAAAGAACATTAAATTTTCTATAATTTCGTTATAAAAATGTTTTTCTAAGCCCATTACTAAGTACGATAGGGTTTTTTGAACATGTCACTCTTTTTTTTAACGTTACAGAAAATGACCTATTTTTCGCCTCCCATCCCAAAAAAACTTTTCATCACTAACAATGAAAATTAAATAGACCTGTTGATTGATGAAAAATGAATTTTTTAAGAAAGGCAGACAAAAGATGCACAAATTCTAGAAACCCTATAAGAAAACAATTACAAAGGGAGTGCTGGGGATAAAAAAAAAAAGAGAATGCAGATGGAAGATTGTGGTCAGTGACGTTCCCGAGCCGCTTTCGTTTAGATGCAAGTGTTTTTTTTAAATACATACTCTTCTAAAATGCTGCTATTAAGTTTATTGCATCTCTTCACGTACAGTAATGAAAAATGAGTGAGCTCTACCCAAAATTGTTTTTCATCTGCCAAACGGCTTCAAATAGTGATACTCGCGTTGTGAGCCAGAATGAACTTGCCAAGCTCTTTGAACATAGCGTTTAGCATCAAAGTAATATTCATCAAAAGTAATATTCATCAGTTTTTTGAAAAATAGCAAGGAAGTTAGAATACAGGATGATTGCCGAAAAACATATGCAAATGAGAGAATGATAGCAGCATACGTTCGTCGGGATGAAGATTCTACACAGACTATAGTTTGTCCCTCAAATCAAGCACTTCTTTCAAGCTTCAAGATAATTGCTTCTTATGTCACGAAGGTAATCCCGGTGACTTCAACGAAAAACAATAGAAAAAGACCTACGCAAAGAGAAATTTGATTCACAAAGTAATGAAATTAGAAACGACTGCTGAAAAACGTGGGGATATAGGGTCCCAAAAAGTAATTGAGCGTATTCAGCACGAACCTGACTTGCAGATGCGAACCTGACTTTTAGATGCATGGTATTATAATTTTTGTCGCGTAAAACTAGATCAATCTGTAACAAGTAGGTAAAAAAGAGGGCGTCGACCCGCATCATCCGTTGGCGAAGCCAATGACAGAAACAAAAGCCGCTTTATTTCATTGCTTAAAACAAATTAAAAATTTCAAAACAAGAATTTCACAGTAACAGAATTCAAGTTAAGCAGGCAAAGGAAGAAGCTGATGTCATGATAGTTACCTCAGCCATTTCAAGAGCCGAATCTTTTGAAAGCGTTTAATTGTCGGAGAAGACATTGACCTTCTCGTGATAATGACGAGCTTAGGCTATCAGCACAAAAATCAGTTTTCCTAAAAGCCAGGAAGAAGTAACATCGAAACAAAGTGATTTTCAACAATGTCGTTCAAATACAATTGCAACAATGTTTTTTTTCACTCATGCAATCTGCAGATGCGATACAACATCTGCTCTTTTTGGGCAAAGAAAGTCAAAGTTTTGTAACACTTTGAAAAAACATGATCAGCTTAGAGAAATAGCCTGCGTATTCAATAAAATAGGTTCTACACGTCAAGAAATCATCAAGGTTGAAAAAAAATCCATATTGCACTATATTGGATGCATAGCTACCACACAGAATTTGAACACCTTAAGGCTCCAGTTATTTGCTAAATTTGCCACAAAAAAGCAAAGTTCATTTTGCAAGACTACCACCAACACAAGAGGCTGCGCAACATCATTTTCTCCGATGTTATCATCAGGTACAAGCTAGGATAGGAAACAACATCTCTCCTGAAGAATGTGGGTGGGCTCACAGATTCTCTTTCAGCCAGTTCAAATGTGCTAAGACCCGGCACTTGAATCCTTGCTCCATGTTGTGTCATGTAGCTGTAGAAAGGGGTGCAGCAAAGTATGTTCTTTTCATAAATTAAGACTCAAATGCTCGGCAATTTGTAAAAAAAAAATGTAATGGGATCAACTAAGAAAATGTCGACGACATTATTTATCAAGAAAAAGGGGATGTAAAAGCGTCACTGTAAGTAGTTTTTACTTACATTCAGTTAAATACTTAATATTAATGTTTTCCACTAAAGCTCTAAATACAAAAAAGTTATACTGTTCTTAATTCTTATACAATGTTACCGTTGTAATTCATCATGATTGTTATCATGCAAATATCTGTAATTTAAATAAGTTACATTAAAGAGGATAAAACAATGAAAAATTGTGTCAAATTTACGTTTTTGCAATTTTTCCACAAAGTTAGAAAAAAAGAGTCACATTCAGAAAGCTGTAGCGCGCTTAATATTGGCTTTAGAAAAACAGTTTTAGTATGAAATTTGTAAAGAATTTAATGTTCTTTCTTTTTGTAATTGAATATGGTACGCAAAAATTTTATAATTTTTGAGTTATAGTCAAAAAAATAAAAAAAGTCCGAAAATTTTGTGGTTTTTTGGCTCCACAAAATTTAGTCTCGAGATATTTTGTTGGAATACCATTAATTCTTGTTACTAGCATCCCCATAAACAGTTTAAAAACATAAAATCTTCTAGCAGAATTTTTGCATCTATTTATGACAATTTGACTGGCCTAATTAGAGATTTCAGCATTTTAATCTTTGAGTAGTAAGTGAGAGGGAGGAAGAAAGGAGAAAAACAAAATTTCCGAAAAAAGAGTGTGGGGAGGAATTTAGTCGATTTCATTTCACTTCTTTCGTTTTTTATAAGAAAGCAAAAACAGTATATTTACTTGTTTATTAATTTATATATATATTTAAAGAAAACTAAATTTTCGTAAGATGGTATCAATCATGTGTTAGTTAAGAACTTTCTTACAAATTAAGAAGTCTTAAATACAATTAAATAATCAATTATTATACAGATTCAATGGAAAATAGTTCCCTTCTGTTTTATCAAGCTAGTCCATTCAAAAGGCATATAAAAGTTATTTGTCATTTTTAAATGATTTTCAGAAAAAACTAGCATTATGAAACCGTGCTTAAAAATATTTGTAATTTGAGAAAATTTAAAACTTCAAAATTAATACGCATTAAATGCCACTTAAATTCATACATTTGGAAGTAATTGTGTATGAATGAAGAAGGATTTATACTATCGAAACCCGCCGCTTATTTTATGGTTAAACATTTATTTATATATAAAATAAATAGTTTATTTATGAAGAAATGTAAAATATCTAGCATTCATAAAATGTTTAACATTTTTATTCAAAATGAATGAATCAATGAACAATCCTCACTGAATCAATAATTCTTCATGTAAACACGGAATATACCACTGAAACTTTTTAGATGCAATAGTAAATATACATATATATATATATATATATATATATATATTATTGTATTAAATTATATTAATAACTATTTATAGCAATTATTTTGTTTCCTTTTAGAAGAATAATTATCATATCTAAATATATAAACAGTGGCGCAGCCAGAATTCAGTTCTAGGGGGGGGGGGGGGGGGGTTGAGTTTCTGATAAAGGTATTTGCCGGTTATTTGAATCACCGGTTAATAGAATCAGTACTAATTAGAATATTCAATGTATAATACTTAAACTCAAAGAGCATCTGTATGGCAGGAAATCATCATTCTTTTAGCATAATATGTCTCAGAAAAGTGATTTAGTTCAAATAATCAATTTTTATCTAACTAATCCTAAAAAAAAAAAATATTACAATATGCACTTTCACAATTTTAAGTAGAATTTTTGCTGTTTAAATGAATCAGTTTATAAATGAAATTTGATTCAACAAAATGGCAGATTCCGAAGTACACTAAAACGTTTAAATATTAAGTTTGGTTTTGATTCATATAAGCGGCAATTATAGCGATCTTTTTTAGCTCTGGGAGGTGTTTTAACCCCAAAACCACCCCCTTGGCTGCGCCACTGATATAAATTAAATGAAGTAATTCAAATTTAAGTGCAGTAAAATTATTTCAGTAATCAGTGGTGTCCAAATTCGTAAAGCCCTGGTCTCGACGGAAAAAAAATATAGTTCTAAATCAAAAACTTTTTTTTCAGAGGCTTAAATAAATAGTAATTTCATTATAAAATGTAAAAATTAACTCACTTACCTTTTCGCACATTCTTCTCGGAAGATTTCGCTGCTCGGTGTAACATCTCTGGCACATCTTTTGAGAATATCCTCATGTAATTTATATTTTTCTTGATAAGCAGTGTCCGGTTCACATGTATGTGCCGATTTTTCGTCAATTTTTTTATCACCCTCGGGGTTAATTAAAGTATCGCTTCCCCGACATTTAGCGTTGTAGCAAGCTAACTTCCATCTATTGGCACTGGGCTTATCTTTTATTCTATAATAACATGCGTTATTTTTGGTGTATAACTTTCCTTTATTTTTGCCAGGGACTTCAATAACTGTTTCCTCCATTTTAAAACTTATAATTAGAAGGTGCTTTTGTAACTATAAAATTAGAACAGTCGCAATCGTTTAAATAAGTTCTACACAACTGTTTTTAAAAAAGAAATACGCGAATATGATATCCATATTTGGCTGACTAAATATTTTAGGAAGCATTACGTCCCCCATTGGTTGAAGGCGTAAAAAATCCATATAGAAAAGAAACACAAGTGAGAACTTTAAAAAAACCGAAACCCACAGCCCATCACTCTTAATTCCTTTATGTGAATTAATTGTTGGAAAAAAGTAATCGAAAATGAGACTAATGTCACTTTAGAGATAACGAATCGGTTCTTTTTATCTGCCAAACCGAGAACATGCGTTGCTCCATGTATTTAACGAAATGTAATTATTTCTGGAAAAAATAATCAAATCGAACTATGTTGCTAATTTTCTTAAAATTCTTTTAAGAAATTTAAGACTTATGTTAAAATTAATTTTCCTGACATTTCTTGCTCATTAATAACATTTTCCTTACGGGTATGGTTTTTTTACATTTCTTGCTTAGTTACTAGAAGTTTAAAAGGTATGATCACCCCTTTTCAGCGTAGGTGATTAATGCAGATGGTCTATTGATATTTGTCATTATCACACCTGTCACCCATGTGGCACACCTGTCTTCCCTTCCTGGCGAAATTTTTCACCGAATGATATGCGAAGAAATCTTATGTTGTTAAAATAATTACTGCCTTTTCAAAGTGCCAAACAGTATTTGAGAGATTTTCAAATTTTTTTTTCTCATGGTGAATGTATCATTAATTTGAAGAACTGCAATATAATGCTCCAATAATGTAGTGAAAGCGAATACTTTCATCAAAGTACAGAATTGTATTTAATATCTATTAAATAAAGTAAAATAATTGCTTGTAAATTTTAAATACTCGAAATGAGTATAATAAAGGTATCCGCTTTTTTACCCAATTTATTTAAATGTAAAAATGTGGTTTAAACAAACACCTATCTATCCGTTAAATTCGAGCAAGTTTAACGAAACTGTGCAGAGCAGTATTGAATTTTACCAAAATTAATTTAAAGCATTTACATATTCAATTTTTTGTGGGGATTTTTTTTTTTTTTTTTTTTTTTTTTTTTTTTTTTTTTTACTGTTTATATTTATTCAACAGTTTTATTGCTTTAAAAATTTGTACCCACATATCGAAAGATACGAGTTAAAATAAGTTTGCAGTGAATGTAACTCCCGTGTTGAATTTCAAAATGTACATTATTCAAAATCAAAACTTTATAAATAATATTTGAACTATAACAATTTGTTTTAAATTTCAATTAGTTGTTGGTACCTAAAACTTTGTTTTAAACTACAGTCGACTCTCGTGAATTCGAACTCTTCGGGTCCACAAGAAATGCTCAAATTATGGAAAACATGCTTAATATGGTACTATTACAAAGGAATTAATGTTATAGTGTTTTTCAAATTAATTTCGTCTGTTATCATTAGAATATGACTTAGTATTAAATTAGAATGTATAAATACATAAACAAAAAAAAAAGATTAGAAATAAGCACTATGGAAGAAAAATTTAAAGTGTCAGTTATAGACACATGGGGCTCTAATAAAGTGGATATCAAATGATTTGTATTATATGTATACTCATTCGGAACAATTTAAAAAAAAACAAAGATAAAAATTTATTCAAATGATCTGAAATCCGTGAGAAAGAAAAAAAATGAAAAATCGGAACTCTCGTTAGTTCGTATTAAACGAAGTCAAGAGAAAATGAGTTCGAATTAATGAAAATTTTTAATATTATTCTGCCATTGAAAATTTCGGGACTTAATGTTTAGTTCGAATTAAGTGAAGATTCGAATTATCCGATTTCGTATTAACGAGAGTCGACTATATATTTTAAATATATATATATATATATATATATATATATAAGTATGCGTTTTTATAAACAAGAATTCGAATTCGAAAGATTCGAATTATCCGATTTCGAATTAACGAGAGTCGACTGTATATTTTAAAAATAATATATATATAAGCACACATTTTTATAAACGAGAAACTTTAAAATAAAAAAAAAAATATTTGCATTAAAAACACATTTTAAAAAACAAGATTATATATTATTATTAAAATATACACTAAATTATGCATTATATATTAAATTACATATTAATAATATATTAAAATTTTATTTTTATTCCTAAATATTGTATTATTAAATAATTTTATATTATTTATAATTTTAATTTAGTTCTTTAATATTGTTTATTTTTTATATTTATTTATATTCATATTATGTTATATGTATTGATTAATATATGTTACCCGCCTATGTTGGTAATAACGCCTAACAAACAAAACGTACAAAATAAAATGGAATAGTTCTGAGTAGGTTGCTAAATTAAATAAATTAAAATTCATTTTCCGGTGATCACGAAATATTTTCCATTTAGGAAAGATTTTTTTAATTTCCTATTTTAAAAAGATTTCGCTTTAGTCGGGTTTCTTTATAGACAGATCCATTTTACCAGTTTTAAAAGTATTTAGTATGCTTAAATACTGCATTAATTGCCAAAAGATGTTAGCCCCACAAAAAAAATTCGGAGTCCACCCCTGACATGATTCGCTGGTTAAGACCATGCTCTACGGTCTGTTTCGACATAATATGGACTTGATAACTGAATATGCAAAATAAGCTCTATTTTTTATATTATATATTGAGTCTCGTCTACATATTTTTTCAAATTCGTATATTAATTCACAACAACAATAAAAACTATTCGAAGAAAGGGACATATATTCAGAATCTCTAACTCTCGACGAACGTAAAAATGTTCTAGCACTGTATGTACATCTCCTCTACTGTGATATCAAAATGACGTATGGGGGTAGATATACAGGGGGTAACACTTTAAAACGAAAACAAAAATAATAAAAAATGTATTTTTAATATTAACAAGAACATTTAAGAGATACATATATATCAGTTGAAAATTCATCTTCAGCAATCTCATCTAATAGTTCTGTCATCTAAATGTTCTGTTTTAACGTGATCGTAAAGAAATCCAGAGATATGCACTAGTTTCAATAGATTTGGAATAGCGTAATGTGACATTCAAATTTTGCCTTTTCCAGAAAGTAAATTCTTTGAGATTTAAAAAAATCCCGTAAAAACTATTAGTTTTCATTGTAAACACCAAGATTTTACAATGCCAAAACACACTTTATTTTTTTTCTGAGATTATAGATTTTTTTTTCTTTTTTTTTAAATTCAGATACATTAAGAGAATAGATTCATACAGAAATTTCATTTTTAAAAATTTCGATAAGGTGAGTTTTGAAGTTCACGTCCTCATATATAATTATATAATTCTTGAGCTATATTTTAAATATCGTCTATAAATTTCAAAATAAATAAACTGTATGATTATTCGCGGAAACAATAAAAACTATACGTAGAAAGGGACATATATTCAGAATTTCCAACTTTCGACGAACGTAAAAATGTTCTAGCACTGTATGTACGTCCCCTCTGCTGTGATATCAAAATGACGTATGGGGGTAGATATACAGGGGGTAGATATCAGGTGCTCGTAGAAAGTGAAATGTTGTAGTACTGGATATCTACCCCCTTCTACTGTGACGTCAAAATGACGTATGGGGGCAGATATACTGGGGGTAGATATCCAGCTCTCGACAAATACAAAATGCTCTGCATTGGATTTCTGCCCCTTTCTGGTATGGGGGTACATATAATGGGGGCAGATTTCAGGCCCTCGTAGAAAGCGAAATGCTGCAGCACTGGATATCTACCCCCTTCTAATGCTGAGCTCAAAATGACGGACGGGGGCAGATATACTGGAGGTAGATTTCCAGCTCTCGCCGAAGACAAAATGTTCTGCATTGGATATCTGCCCCTTTCTGATATGGGGGTATATATACTGGGGGCAGATTTCAGGCCCTCGTAGAAAGCGAAATGCTGCAGCACTGGATATCTACCCCCTTCTGATGCAGAGGTCAAAATGGCGGACGGGGGCAGATATACTGGGGGAAGATTTCAGCATTCCCGTAGGATCTAATTTTGAAATAACGTACGGAATCGCGTGATTTGCGCACAGAAAAGGAATGCGCCGCATAATAAAGAATGCTGTTCAATCTTAATTTCTCCAAATTATTTCACAGACCTTTGATTTTTTTTCGCGAGTATTTAAATAATTCTTTGAAGTTCGCATTTCTTTTTTCTTTATTGTAATTTCTCAAAATCAATTTGAGAATCTATTGCGGAACAAATTGAGAATTTCTTCAAACGATCGTGCAAAAATATCATGAATTTCGTTAATGATCTCAGAAACAAATAACGGTTATCTTCAACGTATCGGTGAAAAAAAGTATAAATTTTGATAAAAGAGTATATAAAGAAATACCTAATTTCAACAAAAAGCTGTATCCCCCCCCCCCCCAAGAAAAAATCACGAATTTCGATAAACATTCAACAAAACAATGCTGCAAATTTTATCAAATGTTCTGAATTTAGAAGCAAATTTTGTCATATCGAGAATTTTCCTGATCGCTCGTACAAAACTATTTCGAATTTTGATGAATGCCTCGTAAAAAAATCCGTTTCGTTAATCTGTCGCAAAAGAAAATAAATTTTGTCAAAAAATCGTGGAAGGAAAACGCATTTTGCTAGAAGTTTTGGAAGAAAAAAGCGAATTTTATGTGCCAAAGTCGCGGTAAAAAACGCAAAATTTATCACAAATTTGCAGTAAAAAGTGCGTATTTTGACAAAAGTTCGCTATAGAAAGATGTGAATTTCGTTATACGATTGTGGGAAAAAATGTGAATATCGTGAAATGATCACAAAAAAAAAAAAAAAAAAAAAAAAAAAATCGCGATTTTTGTCAAAATTTACTACACTGAGCTAAAAGAAAGAAATCGTGTTCCATTTTAATATGTGAAACAAACGCTGTTAAACCTAAATAAACTCTAAAAACCATAAAATTTATTCGGAGGAAAAAGTTTACTATTTGAGTTGGGAGACGAAAACCATATTCCTTTTTCGAATGTCAAAAAATAGCCGCGAAACACGAAATTCAACCAACCAAGAATCCACCAGGTTAATTTGAATATTGTGTGCTATTATTTTTCATTTTCAAAAGAAGGCAGGCCTGTGCTCTCCCTCTTCGCTTTCCGCCGGCAAAAATTATAGTGGAATTATTGTTTTACAACTTCATTCCAATTAAAAAAAAATTAATTTTGTCTAGACTTTAGACTACGAAAGAAAAGAGGCAAATAATTTCTACCCTTTTTGAGAACTTACATTAATTTCTCATGGAATTGCAGAAACGTGCAAGAAAAGAACAGTACGGCGTTAAAAAAAAAACACTCCAATAAACAAAAGACGCCAAAGTGAGATTAAAAAAAAAAAAAAAAAAAAAAAAAAAAGCTTTTCTGATTACAAGACGATTACAAATTCTAGTAAATATTCTAGTTTTTAAAAAGATGAACAAAATAATTTTCTTAAAAAAGAAAAAAAACATGGATCTCTCTTTTTATTATTATTATTATCGCAGTTTAAAACTGTTAGTTTTCTGAACCGAATTAATTTAACTCTGCTTTCATTTTTTCTTTTTCTTGATTTATTTATTTATTTATTTTTTCTTTTTGTAGTTTTCGATTTTTTTAAATAATTGTGCTTGGGTCTGCGCAAGCGGAGGAAGGGTGTGGAGTGCTCGAGTACTCCCCCCCCCCTTTCCCCCTCACCTAGTTACGCGCATGTTGTCGAGCAAGCAATTTTTTGCGTAAAAACAGCAATAGCGATTATAAATTGAGGGAATCCCTAGAAATGCACTTTAATTAATTATAGATAAATATTTTTCTAAATACCCTTTTTTATTAAACAATTTCAAAAAGTTATGGTGTTCTTAAGAATCTTTTTTTTTTTTTTTCTAGTTTTTAAACTACATTTTTAATGCTTTTATTTTAATATAAGCCTAAAATTGCTATTCTGTATTCTGCGGCGAACATATACTAATTTAAAATGTACTGTGAGATAAATATTATGCAGTGTTCATTAAAATAATCTTAATTGTATGTTAAAAAAATGCTCAAATTGAGTTGGATTGGGGTGTGAACTACAAAGTTATGAATGGGTCGGGTCAAACTAGCTTTCGTTTGGACTGGTCTCCGTCCTTGGAATTTTAACCCGTGCAGACTTCTTACATTTGCATATTTTATGTCGGTGACACTAGCCCTAGAGGATTGCAGGAGCAAAAATCATTCTCAATTTCGGTTTCTGTTTTACTAAAGAGGCATGAAAATATGGCCTGGTAGTTGGCTTTTAAAATATAAATGTTCGGTAAGAACAATCGAAAGTAAATTTGAAATTTAAAAGTTGTGAAACGAAGGGAGGGAGCGAAAGACTTTCTAAAAAATTCCTAAAACACGATTTATATGCAACCTCAGGAAATAATAAACCTATTATAAAAGTAATGGTTGCGAATCAATGGTGACACTCATGGATCCAACACAGGATATACCGGGTAATCCAAATCTCAGGACGAACTTTAAAAATGAATAATTCGAAAATGAATCAAGATACAAATATACGGTTTGCATTAAACTGATGGAAAAGTACCGAGTTTTGTGTGGCAACGGAAAAATATAGTTCTGTTGGCGACCAATGGCATCACTAGCACCACTGAAAGATGCCATCCGCCAAAATGTGTTTGCCATAACGCAAGAAATGCTACCAAATTTTATGAATGGTAAGGTGCCTAGTCTCACAGCTGCACTTATGAATGATGGACAGTACATTGAACATTTACCGAAGTACTAATTAACTGAAATTAAACTGACTTGTAAGTTGTCAACATTTTTTCATTAGTAAATTATCTTTTAGTGCAATAAAATATTACAGCGCCTTTTCTTGGTCGCCAACAAAACTATTTTTTTTTTCGTTGTTACACAAAACCCGGTTTCCACTACATCTGCTCGGTGCAAACCGTATCTTTGTATTTTGATTCGTTTACGAATTGTTCATTTTTAAAGTCCTGACTTTTGGATCAACCGGTATTTTATGCTGATGGCCACTATTACCTGGTGTTGGCAGGAACATCAAACGGTCTAAAAAATCTTTCTAAAACTTTCTAAATGGTTTTTCTGTGGAATCTTAGGAAATACCAAGTCGATTTCAAAATTAATGTTGGCGAAATATAGTTGATAGTCTCTGTTTCAATATAGGCATGTTATGTTGAAGACACAATCCCCTAAAGAGATAATATATCGTTAAACAAGAAACTTGAAATTTAACTTTATGATTAATTTTGAGATATAAATGCGTAATAAAAAGGTGTTTCTCACAAAATTTAAAACTTCAAATGAATACTAAAATGAGCGCATGAATTCAGCGTAAAAGTGATAAAATATTTTCTTCGTTATCATATATTTAGAAATAGTTTTAGATGTCATACAATAATGTATAAAATGAATAATAAAATGCATAAAAATCACCATTTAATTTCACATTTAAAATGCATAATTATTTTTAACTTTAGAAAATTTTCTATTATTCGCAAAATTTTAAATATTTATTTTTTACATCCACGATTATTTTGGGGATCATTGGTTCTGTTTACTTCCTGGCAATTATATTAAATTTCCCTGCACAAAATATAAAGTTAATACTCACCTTTTTCTCATGAAGAAATGTGTAAAAAGAAATCTAACTGTAAAAGTATTATTATTTTGTACAGAGGAAACATTATTTTGTATTGTACGGGCTTGGTACGAGGTCTTGGGCAGCCGTCCAGTTTGCACGGTGGTTGCGCCGACCCTGGGATGAAGTAGGGTTTCGGGCTGACTTTTAAGCCGAAATTTTGGTTTTGAGTCGTTTTCGACCCATGCAGACTTTATTTTCCAGCTAAACGCAACTGTGTCCTAAAGAAAGAAAAAAAATGTCGCATCTTATGTTTTGAATACAAATTAAGGATAAGTTTTCTAGGAATATAATTAATTATGTGATTTTCAGACGAATATGCACGGTATTATTTTCAATGCTTTTAAAATCTGTTTGAAAACCACTGAGATAATTAATGAACGAACCGAGAAAATTAAGACTTCTTTAACTGAAGAATTTAATTAACAAATGTTCAAGCTGCTTTCGAGACTTTAAAGAAGGCGTCACGCAATTTCCGTAGTTTCTGAGGCTGTCAAAATTTACGATGTGAATTACAAAAGTCTTGAAATGATGCATTTTAAATAAATGTTGAACACTTTAAAACTTTTTTGTTCCGGATATGATATGAAAATCAAGGCTTTGTATTGTAACGCTTGTTCTGGTTATCGTTCCAATGCAATTAAAATAAAATATTTCGCTTGAGTTTGATATTTTTTAAACAAGAAATAATGATTTTGTTGTTGTCGCTTTGTATTTTGTTTTTAGTTTATAATCATGGATGTATTTAAGGGTATGCGGGGGTATAGCCGTGTACCTTCTAGATTTTTTTAGGAAGCTCTATATACCCTCTGTTTCTCAAATAAAGCATTAGCGTATACCTTATCTATGAGCATTCATGAAGTCAGCGTATACCCTCTGCCCATATCGTATATGCTCTTTTTTTTACGACTACAACACTGTTTATAACATTATAACATGCCTGCATCGAGTAGAGCAATCCGTTTTTATCCAAATCCAATCGCAACCGCTGTTCGCGGTGAGTTGTGTTAGGACAATTTCTTTCAGCATTTCAATTTCAGGTTGTGTTTTAATTCGCACGGGTAGTGATTTATTTGACCAATTTTTCAAAAGGAAGTCCAAAATATTTTTTTCAATAAAAAAGTGTTATGTTAACAATACAAACTTCCTAATTATATTCCTGAACAGCATAATATTGGTTTAGTGTGCAAGTTTTCAATCCCTAAAGCCTATACAGGTTGTCACAAAAACATTGAAACTCGCTTTAATTTTTTCCTTGTTGGAGATTTGTAGGCAGTTTAAACTCAAAAAGTGTTCAAAATAAGGCAGAAATTACGATTAAGTTGATGAAGTATTATGAGTAATTTATGAGAATTATTATCTTGCGATCAATTTTAAAAAGTTACGTTAAAACTTTATACTGCCTCTGGTTTTGGTGCGTCATATTTGAAAAAAAAAAATTCCATATTTTCATAAATAAAACAGTAAACTCTGTCGAAGGCGGATTTGAACTGGACTGAGAAGCTTTTACGTAGCAGACAACATTCTTCTGCCTTCAATAATATCTATGGATTTGAAGGGAAGTGAAAATCTTTCCGAGTTAGACAGATTCCACACCTTTATGTCCAAAACTTATATGGTTATGGAATTTTGAACTTTTAGTAATTTTAAATCTTTCGAAAAAAAGGGAACAAACAAAAAATGTTTGTGCCTCTAAAATCCAAAATTTCACAAAAAAGCAAAATGTCTAACTCGCTGAGTTTTAGTTGTAAAAAAAAATACTTTAAACATAGAAAACGATTGAAATTAAAATTGAAACACTATTAACTGAATGGATAAATATTGTTCCCAAGAAATTCATTAAATAATACTAATTTAAGGCAAGGTGGTTACTCTGTTTGTTCACAAAAACCAAAGGAAAGTTTACCTGAGTCACTAGAAATTCTATAGATAACACTTAAAACTGTCGAAGAATATACTAAGAATAAAACTTGACAATATTGAAATAGAATTAATAAGAGAATCCTGTATATTTCAGCTTTCTTTATTTTCAATATCAAGATTATAAACTTACTATGATGTCAAAACTCTCACTCCAAAATTCAACTAAAACAATTTAAAAAAAATCTAAATTGATTTTGCTATTTAACATGGTAGAATCCATCTCTGAAAATCCAAAGGAGATAAACTCAAGTCTTAATCAGCACAAAGGGAAGGACGCTGCTAAATCCCCTAGTTTCAATATCCTCAGGTATATATATATATGCCAGCTAAACGACCATAAAAACTTAATTATCATATTTTTGCACGAAGTAACCATGAAACTTAAATGCCTTGATATTCTTGTACACTTGGCGAAAATTAAATGGTTGACAGATTTAACGGTTGACAGAATGCTGACTTATTTAGGCACACATGTTAGAAACAAGATAACACATTTCACAAACAAAATTCATTTCCCCTTACAGGCAATGTTTACAGCAGAGTAATTAGGCACTTATGCTACAGTTTAAGCGTACATATTCAATCAACCTTGTGCTTAATTCTTGAGAAATTTCTGCATCTTGTCCTTAAAACATAGTCTTGAAATTAAGGGGAAAATAATTTTTATTACTTGGTAATAAGATCAGTCATTCTCATTTTTACTTTGGGCGCATTTTTGTTTTTAGTATGCATAAATTTTCAAAATACTTATTTTATATTTTAAAGAAATTTATAAATGTTTTAAATGAGCTTATTTTTGGAAAACTTTCGTGAGAAATCAATTTTTTTCAGAAAACCACAGAAAAAACTATTTTTTCCGTCATTTCAAAATCTCTGGACATTTTACAGCTGTGGATCATTATGTTTTACGATTTGCTATTAGTCGGCAGTTTCTGGGGGAAAAAATCAGCTCGCTGTGTCCTTTATTACTATTTTTCATCTGACCCGCGCTCATTTTCATTCTAATTTCGCTTAATTTTTCGAGGGACTTATTCAACATAATATAAAGTTTGAAAAATTGCTGAATATAAAAAAATCATTTCCCCGCCTTAAAATATACAATTAGGAAAGAAAACATCTTACTATTTTTAAGCCTTTGTGTGTTGCACAGATTTTACTTATTCCTGACAAATCTTAAATCTATGTAGTTTTTCAAGTCATTGGTTACGTTTCAAAATTAAATTAAAATTTTTACTCCAAAATTTAGCTTACATTATGCATGATAAAATCTAATAAAATAAAATTGTATGATTATGATCATCTTGATAGCTAGCAAAGTGCAAAAAATATATCGATGCTTTTCTTGCATATTCCTTAGTTGAATTTCTTTTCGTGGAATTTTTTTAAATCATTATTCTCAAGTGATTTTAAGCTTTTTGTTTAAACTATTATTTAGGGTATTTTAAGTTTTTTGCCTTATACATGTTAATTAAAGAGCAGGAATCTGATTTTTTTGATTGGTAAGATATAGTAGTGGGAGTTGAAATACAGCATATTTAATTGTATTATGGTGTATTTAATTGTATTACAGCATATTAAATGCAATTTATACATTTTCCGCTACCTGCCTTGAAAATTAAAAAGCTAGATTCTACCGTATTTAATTGAGAAAGTCCATATTTTTCAAATTTACATCCGAATAGAATTAGCTGTTCTGTAAATTTATTATAGAATAATATAATTCGCAAATTAATATTCTCTATATTTAACAAATAGCTATTATATTTATTTCATTCACCAGTTATTTTTTTATGCATTTATTTAATGATCCTAAGATATTTTTAGGTCTTGTTGCGTCTTGTACTTCTTCCCAAATAAACCCGAATCTGCGTTTGACAAATTTATAAATAAATTATGATAAATAAGAAATGAAAAACGAAGTATTTGTCTGGTTGAATTCTGCATTTATTGATTAGTATAAGATGAGAATCAGATATTCTATGAATTTCTCAAGGCTCTCAACGTTCTATAAATTATACTCTGTCCATATTTCCTGCATAACTAATATATTTATTTCATTCATCAATTGTTTTTTCATGCATTTTTTAAATGATTTTAAGATATTTTTAAGTTTTGTTGCGTCTTATACTTCTTCTTTAATAAACCTGAATCTGCATTGATCAAATTCATTGCATGGTAAACAAATAATGAAAAGCGAAGCATTTGTCCGGCGAAATTCTGCATTTATTGAATTAGCATAAGACGAGAATCAGATATTCAATGAATTTCTCTAGGCAGTTCTATAAATTACAAACTGTCCATATTTCCAGCATAACTATATTTATTCGCTCCTCATATTTTACAGATCAGTTAATGCATCGCTAATTAATTTTTACTTTAAACTTTTTTTTAATATAATTCAACAGAAAATCTCAAATCCTGATTTAAAAAGCTAACCTAAAATGAACGAACCCAGATAAAGAAATATTAATATAGCGCCGAGCATAGAATATGGAACACTTTCCAATAAGCAATACACATACATTTAACGTCTGAATTAATATATATATATATACATATTAAAAGATTGAATAATACAAACTAAGATAGACTTGAATACTTTTTTTAAATAAATAAAATTTATGTACAAAAAAAAAAAGACACTAAAAAGCATTGTGAACGCCAGTATCTTAAAATCAGGCTGTAGCAGTTATCACGGCAGATTACTCCTCGAAGGTTGTTTTACTTGTTTACGATCGCCAACTCTGAATGGTGCTCGTGGTGTCCCAAATGAACATTGTCTCTTTCTAAAAAATAATAACTAACTGTAACTCTCTTGATTTGTTCCAGTGTTTGTTATGCAGTGAATAATTATTTGTACTGATGAGGCCTTGCGTGTAGCTTGGCAAAACGTTTAAGTTTTGTATTTTTAAATGTTTTTTAGTGTTTTATTTTTTGTATCTAAATTTTATTTATTTTTTAAAAAATTATTGAAGTCTGTCTTAGTTTATATTATTCAATCTTTTAATACTTTCCAATAAATTCAAAATAGAGTAAAGAAACTTCATAGTTTAAAAATGTGAAAGATTATATATCAAAATAAATGCAGTCAAAACCTATTATAACGTACCTAGTTTATAATGTACTTTCACTTATAACGTACTCAGCGCTTGGTCACGAATGCAATCCTATTTAATATGATGGTTAGAATGCTATAACTGATTATGCAAAGTCATAATCTGCTTATAACGTACTTCTTAAATTCTAGCGAAAAGCTGAATTTGAATGCCAAATTTGCAATTCCATGTGGAAATCGGTAAACTTTCCTATAAATTTATCCCAGTGTGCATTCTAAATCCCTTTTCAAGAAAGAAATATACATTCGAAATTGACCTTTTAGTAGTGAATATCATAGGTTATTGTTGGATACCTCCAATAGCAAGGAGGAACAAGAGAAAAGTATTTCAAAGTATCTAAAGTAAGCAAAAATATCTGAAACATTGACTGATATTATAAACTTTTTCGCAGTTCATTGACTTCCCTATTGACTATTCAGAGAACCTGTAAAGTTCCATATAAATATTGAAAGTGTAATTTTAACTGTGGTAACTAATAAAAGAAAACATAACATATTTTCTAAATAAACATGCAAGGAATAAAATTTTCTTTCTTATTTTCTATTTTAATATCAGAAATTCCTAAACTTTCCATTTAAAACCTTTATTATTCCATGTTTTATTATTTGCCTTTTTCTTTCACGTTTATGTACTGCATTTTATTGGTTATTACTTCTAACGTACCACCAGGGTTCTCGCTGGCTTTTCAGCAACACTAGCGATTTGGCGAATAAGAAATAAAAAACAGTAGCCAAATGAAAAAAAAAAAAAATGTTAGCAATATAAATTTGGTGCACAACACTGTAAAATCTACCTCTAACTCTTTATTGTGCCTTTTTTGTCAATGTGTTCTAAAATACCATAATTTTTTGTCATTGCTCAGAAAATAGAAATTCTACTATATATTATAAAAACTATTAAAATATAAGTACATTCTAAATGTCTCTTAAATGTTTAAATATTTCAAACAATTTTTTAGCTGTAAATTGTTATGAGATTTTGACTATAACCGACAGAAAAAATCCTGATTAACCTATGATACTTTGCAGTACGGTAAATGACAAATTCAACGCCGCATTTCAGCAAAACTTTTTCGATTTAGTGATTGATGCGAGTAATTTTGGTTGTAATTTTACCGGCGCATAGATAGTGATAAACAGACAACAGAGAAATACTTATCGTATGATCCTTTCTGTGTCTTTGGCTGTTTCGAAACTGAATTTGTGTTGAGTCAGTATCTCTATACATAATATAATGTAAATGACACGGTACGATTAAAGATGAAAAGCGACATAAATCATGCAGTAACGTGCATAAGAATCTCAACTGTAACCAGAGAAAAAAAACAGAAATTGAACTCGCAATTTGACGAGCTGATTGTTCATTTACTCACCAACTGAAGCATTTTGTTGCGATTTGACACAATGGTGAGGGGCTGCGAGAACTTTGCGTACCATAGTTTCTGGTACTTTTGGTAATTGAAAGTACTTTATAACCGATGTCGATTGTAATTTTCAAAACATATAATACATCTGAAAATCCAATTTCAGGAATGATTTTCTGTAGTCGGACGGTATTCGTATTATCTTGTGTGGCTCTATATGCACTGTAAAAAATGACAAATCTTTCCGTCAATAGCCAGAGATGAATTCGATTTCTTTTGTTCATCCCAGAATGTGATGTACAGAATTTTGCATACCAAGTAATATGAAAATAAATAAATCAACAAAATTTAAAAACGCATGCCACAACTTAAAACACAATTGTAGCAATTATCGATCATAGATAATACTGTAACCGAATACTTTTTTGTGTTTCTGTAAATGAATGATAAAATTTATGCACATCGTATAACACAGTGACTATCTTGTAATACAACTCAGTGCTGTATATAAGTTTCTATATATTGAAATAGTATAACATCATTAAAATATACTGCAAACGAATTTTTTTTATTGATTATAATGTAGCGAATTCTTTTCAGTATTCAGTGTGCAAACTGTAAATACTGCACATTTCATTTTCAATGCCAAGCATTCCACAATATATATCTAATTAATTCATAATAATAAAGTAATATTATGTATCAATTACATGATAATTCGATGTAGACTTAAGCTAGTTAGAGCACCGACAGTCAGAAAACCAAAGTTATAAACACTTTTCAACTATGATGGAAAGTCATAGTTGTTATAAATAATTTTAAATACATAAATAATACCAAAATGCAACAGTATCAATATTTGAAGCTATTAATCTCGTCAGTGAGGCTGTAGTGTAATGGAATTCTTTTGTGTGTTCTTGTAAACTATCTATAAATTCTACGCACTTCATTTTCAGTATCGGGCGTAGTAAAAGTTAATATCATCCATCAATTACATGGTAATTTGGGTTAATCTTAATCTAGTTAGAGCATAGAGAAACAAACTAAAGTTGTAAATACTTTTCAATTGTGTTAGAAAGACATAGTTGTTAAAAATAACTACTAAACGCATAAATAAATAGCAAAATGCAATGGTATCAATTTTCGGGGTATTAACCTCGTCAAGGAGAAATACAGGTTATGAAATTGGGGACTCTCTACTTTTTACGAAGAAAATGTTCCTGGCTTTCAAAAATTTGAAGTTAAATGTCTAGAAGTACCGATTTCCTCTTCTGGAATCCAAAATATACCTCTCTTTTTCCAAAGAAATATGTATAAATTCAGCATTGATCACCTTGATATTATCAGCACGAAAAATTTCAGTACTTCATACTAACTTGCTACTTCGCAAAATATTTTTTATATTGTTTCTTCGAATGATTTTTAGATGATATAGTGGTATCAGCATTATACACTCTCTATACCAGACTCGAATCTGATATCTTTAAATTTATAGAAGACTGTTCCTTCCCCCGAAAATAAATAATAAATCTAGATATACAGGGTGTATCTAAACTACTGAGCAAAACTTTAAGGGTGATAGTACACATCGAGACAAATAATATAAAATGGGAAACTAAGGGTCCTAAACGGCTTCCGAAGCAGATAGACGACATCAAAATTAAGGGTCCAAAATTTGAAATGATTATAAAAAAAATACGTGTGGCACTCGGGGACTGCCGCGGTAAAGCTATTGCATAGCATATTTTTTATCAACTTATGCAATTATAATTATTTATTTATTTTTTATTTATGCAGTTTTTTTTTCCTTGTCTTTGATAATAATTTAAGTTACACTTTTTGAGCGTGATGACCGATAACAATTTTTTTTTGAACTAATTATCATTAGTTCAATAAAAGAAAAATCGTTTAAAATATTTTTATTATCTTACAATAAATGTAGGTTAATCAGGAATTTTTATCATTGAAACTATACGTTTATGGTAGCTGAAATAAAAAACATAAGTTTGAGACTTGATTTTCTCAAAATATCAGAAAAATATTGCGTCAATGTCTGCCGAAGTCTATCGAAGGATACCGTGTCGAAGTCTGCCAAACTGAAGCGACGTTAGCCAGAGAGTTAGGCTTATTCTCGATACGGAATTTCTAGATTCTTTCGCCGCGCTCAAAGCCCGCGATAAAAGCTATGCAATACCTAAATAAATTACCAAACAAAATTTGGCCAAGCTACGAAGATTAGATCGCTTTTTATAAGCCTTTTAAATTTTCCGAACCTCACCGTGGGGGTCTCTTGTCACCAAAAATTAACACTGTCTCATAATAAATTACTAAACAAAATTTGGCCGCGATACGAAAATTCGATTGCGAGTTATAAGCATTTCAAATTTTTCGACCCTCAATGTGAAGAAGGGGGGGGTCTCCTGTCACCAAAAGTCAAACTGTCTCATAATAAATTACCAAACAAAATTTGGCCGCGATACGAAAGTTAGATAGCGAGCTATAAGCATTTTAACGTTTTCGACCTTCACCGTGGAGGGGGGGTTACCTGTCACCAAAAATTAACACTGTCTCATAATAAATTATCAAAAAAAATTGGCCGCGCTACGAAAATTAGATCGCGAGTTATAAGCATTTTAAATTTTTCGACACTCCCAATGGGGGTCTCCCGTCACCAAAAGTAACACTGTCTCATAATAAATTTCCAAACAAAATTTAGCCGCGCTACGAAAATTATATCGCGAGTTATCAGCATTTTAAATTTTTCAACTCTCACCGTGGGAGGTCTCCTGTCACCAAAAATTAACACTCTCTCATAATAAATTACCAAACAAAATTTGGCCGCGATACGAAAATTAGACCGCGAATTATAAGCATTTTAACTTATTCGACCCTCACCGTGGGGGGTCTCCTGTCACCAAAAATTAACACTGTCTCATAATAAATCATCAAACAAATTTTGGCCGCGATACGAAAATTAGACCGCGAATTATAAGCATTTTAACTTTTTCGACCCTCACCGTGGGGGGTCTCCTGTCACCAAAAATTAACACTGTCTCATAATAAATTACCAAACAAAATTTGGCCGCGATACGAAAATTAGACCGCGAATTATAAGCATTTTAACTTTTTCGACCCTCACCGTGGGGGGTCTCCTGTCACCAAAAATTAACACTGTCTCATAATAAATCATCAAACAAATTTTGGCCGCGCTACGAAAATTAGATCGCGTGTTATAAGCATTTTAACTTTTTCGACCCTCACCGTGGGGAGGGGGGTCTCCTGTCACCAAAAATTAACACTCTCTCATAATAAATTACCAAACAAAATTTGGCCGCGCTACGAAAATTAGATCGCGTGTTATAAGCATTTTAACTTTTTCGACCCTCACCGTGGGGAGGGGGTCTCCTGTCACCAAAAATTAACACTCTCTCATAATGAATCATCAAACAAATTTTGGCCGCGCTACGAAAATTAGATCGCGAGTTATAAGCATTTTAACTTTTTTGACCCTCACCGTGGGGAGGGGGTCTCCTGTCACCAAAAATTAACACTGTTTCATAATAAATCACCAAACAAAATTTGGCCGCGCTACGAAAATTAGATCGCGAGTTATAAGCATTTTAAATTTTTCGACCCTCACCGTGGGGGGTCTCCTGTCACCAAAAATTAACACTGTCTCATAATAAATCATGAAACAAATTTTGGCCGCGCTACGAAAATTAGATCGCGAGTTATAAGCATTTTAACTTTTTCGACCCTCACCGTGGGGGGGGGGGATCTCCTGTCATAAAAAATTAACACTGTTTCATAATAAATCACGAAACAAAATTTGGCCGCGCTACAAAAATTAGATCGCGAGTTCTAAGCATTTTAAATTTTTCGACCCTCACCATGGGGGATTTCCTGTTACCAAAAATTATCACTGTCTCATAATAAATTACCACACAAAATTTGGCCGCGCTACGAAAATTAGATCGCGACTTATAAGCATTTTAACTTTTTCGACCCTCACGTGGGGGTCTCTTGTCACCAAAAATTAACACTGTCTCATAATAAATTATCAAACAAAATTTGGCCGCGCTACGAAAATTAGATCGCGAGTTAAAAGCATTTTAAATTTTTCGATCCTCACCATTGGGCGGGTCTCGAATCACCAAAAGCTACATTATCCTACCTTGTTTTGTCTTAAGACGATTCTTTTCTATACACATTCTATCAGGAATTTTTATTATTGAAACTATAGATTTATAGTAACTGAAATAAGAAGTATAAGTTTGAGACTTGATATCCTCTAAATATCTGAAAAATACCGCGTCAATGTCTGCCGAAGTCTACCGAATGATACCATGCCGAAGTCTGCCGAACTGAAACGAAGTTAGCCGAATGTTAGGTTTTTTCGTTACCGATGTGTTAGGATTTTCTGCGTTACGGAATTTTTGGATTCGGTCGCCGCGCTCAAAGCCCGTGATAAAAGCTATGCAATAGCTTAAAAACAGAAAAATTGGTCGATTCGTTTGCGGTTTTCACGAAAACAGTTCTTTATGTCAGTATTGTCTTGAAAATAAATTATAAAGGTAAATTTCAAAAAATGCCGACAGAGGGCGCTTTAAACTTTGGAGTAACGAACAACTATTTTTTACCGTTAGTTTTTGCCTCTCATTAACTTTTTTTAGAAGTTTAAACTTAAACTTAAATATTGATCTCAAAATCTGTGGTTAAGTAGCGCAAACTGATTTTTTTTTAAAATGGGAGTGGGTAGGCTCAAATTTCAAATGATTATAAAAAAAAACAGAATAATTGGTCAATTGATTTGCGGTTTTCACTAAAACTATTCTTTATGTCAGTATTGTCATGGCCGAATCTGTCCCTATTTACAATAGCCGAATCTGTCAGTATTGTCTTGAAAATAAATTATAAACATAAATTTCCAAAAATGTCGATAGTGGGCGCTTTAGACTTCGGAGTAGTGTACAACTATTTTTTGAATCCCATTAAATTTTTTGAAGCTCAGACATAAACTTAAATTTTGAGCTGAAAATCTGAATCGTTGAGAGTGGTGAAGTAACGCTAACTTAACTATGTTCAATGGGGGTGGGAAGGTTCTAATTTCAAATGACTATACAAACCAAAAAATTTGTTTTCGTTTTTTTTCTAAAACCATTCTTTATGTCAGTATTTTTTTGAAAAAAAAATTTAAAGATAAATTTTAAAAAATTCCGTTAGAGGGCGCCTTAAACTTTAGAGTAACCAACAACAATTTTTAACTGTTATTTTTTGCATCAATTAAATGCTTGCAAAAGCTTAGACTTAAATTTTGAGCTCAATTTCTGAATTGCTGGGAGAGGTTAAGAAGCGCAAACTGAACTGTGTTCAGGAGATGAAATGTTACCCTTCCTACCCTCCGAACACAGTTCAATTTTTCGCTACTTAATTACTCTCAACGATTCAGATTTTGAGCTCAAAATTTAAGTCTAAGCTTTTAAAACATTTATTTAGATTAAAAAAAATAACGGTTAAAAATACTTGCTGGTAACTCTAAAGTTTATGGCGCCTCTAACGGAATTTTTTAAAATTTATCTTTAAAATTTATTTTCAAGGAAATACTGGCATAAAGAATGGTTTTAGAGAATACCACAAACGAATCGACCGATTTTTTCGTTTTTTATTGTCATTTGAAATTTGAACCTCCCCACCCCCATTGAACACAGTCCAGTTTGCGCTACTTAACCACTCTCAACGATTCAGATTTTCAGCTCAAAATTTAAAGTTATGTTTAAGATTCTAAAAAAAATTAATGAGATGCAAAAAATAACGGTTAAAAATAGTTGTACGTTATTCCAAAGTCTAAAGCGCCCTCTATCGGCATTTTTTGAAATTTATCTGTATAATTTATTTTCAAGACAATACTGACCTAAAGAATAATTTTAGTGAAAACCGCAAATCAGTTGAACAATTATTCCGTTTATTATATATAATGGAGATTCCATTATATATAGTTTTTGGTCAAAAACTATATATAATGGAATCTCCATTATAATAAACATTTCAAATTCGAACCTACCCTCTCACATTAAAGACAGTTCAGTCTGCGCTACTTAACTACAGACTTTGAGCTCAAAATTTAAGTTTATGTCTAAACTTCTAAAAAAATTGAATGAGATGCAAAAAAAATAACGGTAAAAAATAGTTGTTCGTTACTCCAAAGTCTAAAGCGCCCTCTATCGTCATTTTTTGAAATTTATCTTTATAATTCAATTTCAAGACAATGCTGACATAAAGAACAGATTTCGTGAAAACCGCAAACGAATCGACAAGTTTTTCTGTTTTTTATAATCATTTCAAATTTTGAACCCTAAACTTTGATGGCGCCTATCTCCTTCGGAAGACGTTTGGGACCGTTAGTTTCCCATTTTATATTATTTGTCTTGATGTGTACTATCACCCCTTAAAGTTTTGCCCAGTAGTTTAAATACACCCCGTATATACATTACATTAGTTAATGTGTATATATATAATTTAATTTATTAATTAAATTAAATTAAATTTAGAAATTAAAATATTGTATTTCTTCGGCAAAATGCTATATTTAATAAAGTTCGACGAAAATCTGTAAAATTCTCCGACAATAGTATAAATGACAATCTAATATTTTCCATATTCACTGTACAATATACCCTAATTTCCGGCGTATAATCCGCAGATCAAACAATCATTTTTCGACCCAGAAACTTTTTAAAAAGAAATGTAATTTTTTAGATCGCCGTAAATATTTGTCATCAATCACTTAATAAAATTTCTGGGTCCAAAAAGAATTGTTTGATCCGCGGATTATACGCCGGAAATTAGGGTAATTTAGTTTGCAATTTTCTTTAAATGTGCGTTTTTCAATGAACTTAGGTAGTGATTCCGTGAACTTCTAAATTTATTAAAGTAGCATCTGAAAAGTCTCGAGTGTTCTATAAATTACTCCAGGAAGTAATAAAAGTTCCATCTGTCTCTGTTTATTGTATAAATATATTAAATTTCGTTCGCCATTTTTCCCATACAATTTTTTGGGGTTATTCTAAGAGGATTTTTTAAAAAATTAATTTTCCATAACCAGCCGCAGTTTGTTTAATTCAAATTTATTAAATGATAGAAAAATAACGCTAACCAATTTATTTGTCCGATGAAAATTTACATTTATTAAATTTATGAGAGACTAGAATCAGGAATTCTATAAATTTCTCCCGGCAGGCTCATAATTTTCAAGTTAATCTCATCCACATTTGCAACATAACTGCATTTATTTCATTCACCGTTTTAATATAGATCAGTTAATGAACGTCTAGATAACTTCCAAACAACATCAGTTGTGTTTAAGATATTTTAGAATGCAGTAAAATGTCGTCTTAAAATACGACTTCCTTCTAAATATTCGATGGCTTTATTGAATAACGGTGGCAGAGTTTTAATATATATCGACTCCAAAGCATTATATGAGTATTTTACAGTAAATCTTGAATGTTTTAAGTGGGTCCGAAACACCATTTTAAAATAATTTTTATTCATAAAGTTAGAATTTTGATTTTTTTGTAATGATTTTGTAAGTGATATGGATAACCATATCGTTTATAAGCAAAACCACACGATAAAACTTCTGATATTTTATTTATTTAATACTTAAAATTCATTTAAAATGTGTGGTACTTTAAAATCGTTATAACTCAAAATATTATTTATAGAATTTTTTTTTTTTTTTTTACATTTAAATAAGCAGAAATATGTATATTTTAATTTTGATTCAGTATTTTTAATTATATTAATTTTTTTTAAAGTAAAAATATTTAAAGTATTTTTTTTTTAAATGATGCAACTTTAAAAAAAAAAATCATGTTTTTAAAAGTAACACACTTTTTTGAAATTTTCTGAATTAGAATTAAAGTAAAGCAATCAAAAATGACATGTTTGAAGCTTTTATCTTTCATCGTTCTTGAGTTATAACAATTTAAATCCGAGAAATTGAGAAAAACCCATCATAATCAAAAACGCATTTTCACAATAAGTCATTTCCATGACAACCATAGTTTGAAATCTAGATTTTTAAAACAAACCAAAACTATAACATTTATATTTCCTCTACGGCCATTAATTTCCGGGATTTTTTTTTAATAAGTCACCCTATTACAAAACATGTTTTTTGTATTTTTTGTATTTTCTTTGTATATATATTTTTTTTTTTGTATTTGTAATTTTATGAATACAAGGTGATTAATTTTCAGGACTGATCTAATAACTCAGAAAATAGTACAGGAAATGCATATGTATTTAATATTATTTCAAAGTTACTCCTACTTGTGCTAATTCATTTCCGTGGTCGGCTGTATAGGATTCTTAAACAACTTTTGATGCCATCTTTCATAATTGTCTTTAAGAGATTAGGGGTAGTCACAGGCATGAAAAAGACAGAATTATTTTTTTGTCAGTAACTCAATTTATTAAATGAAAGTAATAATATGACATGATTACATTGTGTTTTGACTCGACTTTACGAAAATTAAAAAAAATAATGCAATAATTAAAGTTATTGATGTATGCGTTAGACCCTGTTCTATTGTGAGGGAGTGACCTTTGTAATAAAGGCACTCTAGCATTTTTGAGACCGTGACGTCAATGATTTAACATGTGTAAGCGTGAAAGCGACATCTATCCTCTCTTTTACTTTAATTTTCTAGAGCGTGTGTGTCTCTTTCGGATTCTACAGTTATGTCTCGGTTAGTAGTAATATGTAAATTTGTAGTATCTCAGTTTGCAACATATAAAAGCTTGGAGTTTGAGTGTGTGTGGTGTATGTCTCTAGCGGCATAGCCAGCTAGTGGCGTCTAGCAGTATGTGTCTAGCGAAGTGGGTCTAGCGATATTAGCCAGCTAGGAGTGTGTCTAGCGGCATTGGACAGCTAGTAGTGAATCTAGAGCAAACGATATCAAGTATTGGCGAGCCTCCAGTGAGTTGACAAGGAGTTTTGGAATTCGACTCGAGAAGTTGGCCGGTGGTAAGAAGTTAATAGTAATTACGTTGCCTAGTTCAAAGTTAATAAAGAAATATATACAGCCACGGGCTGTCTAATAAGATTTTATCTAGCAGCTTAGCCGAAAGATAGCTGAGAAGTAATCTGAAGTGCCCCGATTGAGCTAGTTCCGGAGCTGTGAGTATGAGTTTAATCTTTTAGTAGTGTTTTCAGTTGTTAAAATTACAGACTTGCTCCACTCCCCTTGAGCCCTAATCGTTTTAAATAAATTGTTCTTATCTTACGTTCTGAGTTATGTCTGCATTCAACACCCAGTACGAGCACCCAACCGTTACACCATAAGGAGTGCCTTGCGGTGACCATCATAAATTCTTGGAGATTCAGGTAAAATCAATCCGACAAGAATAATTAGTTATTTCAATAGATAATCTAGTGCCTGATCGAATCTTTTTTTTAGAAAAAAAAATCAACAAAATGGCGTCCTGAGGAAATTTATTTACAGATTTTCGAAAAAACACCAACAATTAATTGTTTATAAAAAATCGAAGTTTTTTTTAAATAAATCCTTCAATTAGACACTAGTTTTTTCTTTTTAATTTGTATAAATTTCATTGAAATCTATTGAACCGTTTTCGAGTTACAGTAGTCACCAGTTCAACAAACATTAGTTTCAACAAAAACGCATTTAAAGTTTTACACTCGATTTATGTAGAGTAATGTCAAATATTTAATTACTTGTACCGAGTCATCTATTCCTGAGCCATATAACAGTTCTTCAGTCGTTGTAAAAGTTTCCAAAATATTTGATTTACTGTTGTCTACACCGCGTTCTACCTTCTGGAGTGTTATTGTTAGCGCGCTCATCTGTCACCTTCACAGATGGCACCCATTTTTTCCGCATACCTATGAGAATTATGCCCACAATTAAATCCCAGTATATTTGTTATTATCAATAATTATGAATACCTTCATTGAATATACCAGTAGCTATGTATGCAGCAGTTTGTACGATAGTATAACTTGTATTTATGGTTTTTGGGCATATTTTCTACACTAGGTGATTGAAGCTTTCATTATTATTTTGATTGAATCCACCCACACATCTTGAAAGTAAATTATCATTATTCAGATCTTCATAAAGTGGGTTGATATCTTCTAAAACATCAGGGGCCGCGCACGAAGCCTTTTCGCTAGCTACTTGCTCTGAAGCGTTTCCGATTGTCCAAGAGCCCTTTGTTAATTTCGGAACAACTCAAAAAGTATTTGTCGGATCGACATTAAATTTTAGAGTATATTTTAAGATATTATACTTTAAGACAATGCAAAAATAAAAAAATCGATTTTTTGAAAATCCTGATTACCCTATACCTCTTAACGTGGACGTCATTGTTTACTTGATAGCTTCGTCATCCCTAATCTTGTTCTAATGGGTCTTGTGCGAAAATTTGGATGACTTCGAATCGCTGCGTCGATTGACTATTCGAGTAGTCACTAATGAACCGAGCATTTTCAAGGAGTTGGTAATCCAAACTTTGGAACAAGACCTATGACCCAAACTTGAGTATGTCGAAGTTATCAAGAAAGCAAAGATATCCACATTAAGGGGGCACACTACTTTGAAATTAGTCAAAATATAAATTTTCTGTTTTTAATATTAATTGAAAGCTTGTTTAGTTGTAAATATTTTGACACCTCATTTTTACCTATACCATAATTATATCACGAAATATATTGTAAAATTTGTTAATAGATCCACCGCAATGACCCACACAAAATGAAAACTTTAAATTGATTTTCCGCCCTGTTCATATTTTTATAACTTGCTTGTTCGAGAAATATTGAGACTTTTTTGCTAATTTAGATAGAGGTTTTTTTTTATTATTTGTCCTCCAAGGTGTATTTAATATTTTTGTGTATGGATTTAACATTCAAGTTTATAGTTATTTTTTAAAAAATATTTAAATTGTGAGTTTGTTAAATTTTCTTCATTTCTTAATATTCACGAGCGAAAAAAAAAGTCATATTAAATGTAAAATCCAATACATCTAAAAATCCACGCACAGTTTCATATAGTATATTCTAATGCATGTGAAAAAAATGAAGCAAAAATAGTATGGACTATTAAAAAGTAATTTTTTTTATTTAAATTTTAGTAAGATAGGCTGTTCTACAAGATTTTTTTTCATTTTTAGTATTAAGTATTGTGCCACTAGATATCATTACAGTATTATCCATTCCCTTAAAAAGCATTCCGAAAGAGGGCTTTAAAAGTTGTTTCCGAAACTTATACAGCTCAACACAGAAGTGCATTAGCACAGGTAGGAGCTAGTTCGAAATAATATTAAATAGATATGTATTTTCTATACTACTTTCTAGAGTTATTAGATAGCCCTGAAAATTAATGATCGCACCTTGTATTCAGAAAATTAAATACGAACAATATGTCTTGTAATATAAAGTGCGACATATTAAAAAAATCCTTTGTTAGAGACTGTAAACAGTAGCATAGAAGACGCGAATCAAAATTGTGAATCGTTAGGCTAGATATATTCATAAAGTTTCTGTCTCATTTCTGAGGGAAGCAGAGTAGGCAACAACGCGCGTGTCATGATTAATTTGTTAAAAACCCCTGACCGCCGAGCAAAAGGGCAAAATTGCAATGTTGTTTTTTCTGTACTTTTTTAAATGCTAAAAGATGTTATTTTCAACATCATATAATTTATTTTACAACATGTGTGCATATAAGCCTTGAGAGTATTAATGATAACTTAATTTCCATAAGCTAGATTATATTTGCAGACTTATATTAATGTAAATAACGCTTCTATTGCAGTGAAAGCTTAATGAACGGATATATCCGTTCGCGGCGGTGAGAAGATTTTAAAATGACAGCATTTGCAGTGAGTTATGAAAAAAAAATTACAATCTAGAAAAAATTTAGAAAAAACTGCAAATAATTCTCTGTAAAATTCGATTGGAAGATCAATGCACGAGATTATTTTTTTATCATAATGCACCCCTTTACAAAGACAATAAAATAATCATTCGCTCAGAGATAGCTGACCTGCCTATGCTGCGGCCCGGCTGAACGGGTTTAATGCCTGGATAGCTGGACGAAGATCACCTGATCTCAGCTTGGGACGATCCATTAAGTAAGCACCTGGGACGGCTAAATGGCTAATAGCCTAGTTGAAACTCTAAGTAGTTTATTGTCTGATTATTTTAACTTACATTGATTTGGCGCTGCTCACCACGTACTCGCCCTGCTAGTTAGAATGGGATTGGATTATGGAATAGAGCTTTATATATTTTACTATATACTAATTTACACCTTTTTGAAAAGACATTTAAGCAAAGAAGTAGAGGTTGAATCAATTTATATATTTCATAATTATTTAAACCAAAATGATTAGTGTACACTGTAAAAAAAAAATTGGATAATTACAAAAAATTTTCTAGTAGAATTGTATTCCAAGAACTTTTATGTAACGGCAACAATAAAAATTCATGTAACAGATACAGATTTGCACTTTGAATCAAACAAATTTTAAGGTTACTAAGAATTTTTTGGGGAAATCGTATTCCAAGAACTTTTTAAGTGACGATAACGAGCATTATAGATAAAATTTTAGTAAAGTTACCAAAATTTTAGTAAATTCTTTCGTAAAGTTACAGATGGTTTTAGTTTTGCTTACAAGTTTTGTAGATTGACATCATTTTCTTGTACAGTGTACACATAAAATTTTAGTAAGCATAAGAGATTTCGGTTAATTTAGATTACTAAGGTTACAGATTTTTTTTACAGTGTATCATGAAAAATTAAAACTTCTTATTCAAAATTTCGTTTTTTGTAAATCTTGATTCAGATATTTTATATATAATTCGTTAATAAGTATAAGAAGTTTTCTCTTGCATGTTTTTTTTGTTAGTGTTAATTAAATGGAAAATTAAGTGCTCACTTGTACAGTTCAGGTTGCAATCGAATCTCTTTTTGAATAAAATTTAATATCTTGAATAAAAACTTATTTTTCCACAGGGCGGAAAAATATACCATTTCTAGTGTTTTATTGCATTTAATAACAACAAATTTATGATATTTTTCTTATTATATTTCTCTAATTTTATTATTCTGAAATTCTGTGAATATAAAGTCGTCATTTCTCCATGCGTAGAAATTTTTGTAACATATTACATTCCTTAAAAACCATCTATCACATATTAGAAAGTAATGTGAAACTGCATGGAATAACAGTGACAATTTCGTTTAAATGAAGGCATATAAAATGAAGAATTCATACATTAGTAAATACATAAAAAAGCTTTAAAAAATTACAAAGTAATTAAAGCTGATTTAATGTACTTAATTTATGTTTTTTCTTGCAATTTCTCATATTTTTTAAGAGGACTTCGCAATTTCTTTATAAAATATTTATATGTTTACTTCAGCCAGTGGTAGCTGCGGACACATATCAATCGGATTTCCCATGTAAAAAGAGTAATAAGAAAAAAAATAAAGAACTTGCAATTTTTGGACTCTGGTGAAATTTATACTGGACCCACATCATAACGAGCTCTTTCCAACGAATTAAGAATTATCAAAATTGTGGTATTCGTTAAAAACATTTGCATGGTTGCATTAATATACATATTTATATATATATATGTATATGTGTGTGTATGTGTAGAATAAGTCTGACTTACGGTATTTTCTCTCACACAAACAGGATTCATAGTAAAGAATTGGCTTCTAGTAGCTTTAAAATAACTTGATTCGAATAATTGACTTAGGACCTCGATGATTGACTTAACTTTTTTAGTAATACTTCCATCGTACAATCAACAGCTTAGGTGTTTGAAGGACGCCACGGGAGCCCTAAATATTTTTTTTAATCGTGAATCATAGAAGAATAGTCTCAGATCTACAAAATATGTCTTTGTTACTCGAGTTCTTGCATATATTTTCGTGTTTGAAATATTTTCCAGCCGAGGAAGAGTGTAGAAACTGGGTGGATAATTGAAAATACTTAGATGATTATGTGTTTAGTCTAGATCGTGTCTGACCCCCCCCCCTCCCACCTCTTGGCAAGGCTCATACCGACCTAGCCCGAAATACAGAAGAGGCATACTAAGCTCAGCAATTTCTGCATTTCTGCATTACAATTACAAGGAAAACGTAATATTTGTTGAGATAATAAAACAACTTAAAAGGGAATATTCAGAATTATACATTAAAAGATTGGAAATATTTAATTTTAAAATAATTTAAATTTTCGTTATAAAATGGAATTATAATATTTTAAATACCTTTCATATATATATATATATATATATATATATATATATATATATGAGTGTGTCTGCAACCATTTATGTAAACAATAAGGAAGCATTGCTGCACCGATTTTAAAATAAGAAAAAACAATTTCGCCGGTTAGATTACACAAATCTTCTTAGATTTTAAAAATTAAAATGGTTAAAACATAGTATTACGCTGAAATTTTGGAATCACTTTTATTTCTCCAATTACAGAAGGTAAATACTATGCAAGAATTACCAGTCGACTCTTTGGATCCAAATGTCATTATATAGAACTACTAAAATACGACTAAACTAATGACTCATAATGGATATACTAATAAATCATGCAATACAATCTTTACAAAATAAACAGAAAAAAATATGTTATAATAATTGACTGTAATGATTTTGACTATCTACAATTAATTGTGTGCTTGCCAAAATTGAATAACAATTATTTTCTTACCAAATATACATTCATTGTTTAGTCCCAAAATTAATGTAGTCCAGATTTCTAAAATCGGAACAATCTAATCGCATTTCTTATGAACGTGAAATATCACCTGATCGTTTGTGTATTGCTGGAAAATGACGTTTTCTTTTCTTTTGCCGAGGATTGAGACCATACAGAAGTGGGCAGGCTGAAAGAAGGAATTTTCTTGTAAGAATTATTTGTATGAATTTTAACAGCATAAACTCTTCTTACAACTATTTTGCTGATTTATATTTGTCAAACGTTTTGGATATAAAATGGGATTTTAATATTTTAAAGTCCTATTATGGTTATATTTTATTTAATAACATCATTTTCTTAAAAAAAAAAAAAAAAAAAAAAAAATTACTTCTAACAAAGATGTTTACATACGGATGTGTTCCTCGTTTTATGACAATTTTCTCCATAATCAAAAACAATCAGGAACTGAATTCCTGTTCGAAAACCACATCTCATTTCAGTTGAATTTCTTGTTCGAATATCAAATAATTCAGCAACAAAGATTGTATTATATTATAAAACTGAATTATTACATTACATATAGCTTAATGCATAAATAGAATAATGAAAAAAATATCACAAAAAGAAAAAAACAATTGACACACTAATGGCTTTTTACGACCAAATGTGAATTTAGCAACATCGAAATTGTTTAATATAATCCGCAATCTTTCTTTTCCGTCTGAAAATCATCGGTGACTTGTGTAGCTATTAATAAATGAACATCATAAGAAAATTTTTAAAATATAATAATGAAAAAAATGTGGATAAAACAAAAATAACAAAGATCTCGTATAAACTATGACGATAATGATGATGTCAATTACGATGCTTTTGTGATCAAACTTTATAAAAATTACTTCAAATTGATTTACTGATTTAATTTATGATTTTTGCTTTATTTCTGTTATCTGCTACAGCCATTTTCTGTTATTATACCTTAAAGTTCTACCTTAATGGTCTGAAATAAAGCCTTTTATTACCTTATGTGTTCAAGGAAATCATTTTTTTGTTTTATTACTTGTTTTTTGGCTGGAATCCAAAGAAATGACAACGTAATTTTCAATCTTGTCGATCCCTACTTTGTAGATGTTCTCTTCGATGTTCTGGAGATGTTTTATCTACGAGATCATTTATGGAAGATTTATTGTATTTGTAAAGACCGTTATTGCTTGAAAAGGTATATATAATAAAAGTAAAAAGGACCTAGTCAACAATATACTACAGGCGTTTAAAAAATGTTCAACAATTGAAGTACTAATATTTGTTTCTAGTCTTTTAAAAATAAATAAAATTAATATCATAATCTTAAAAAAAATATCATAACACCTTATTAAATTATTGTTGTTTTGATGTAAACGACCAAAAAATACATTAAAAAAAAAATAAAGTATTACTTTCAGATGGGGTATATTATGTCATATTTTCTTTATGGTAAACTAGTGTTTTCATCGACTTTTTAAAAATATTTGAAACTAATTATACGCATTTAATAATTTGCTAAAGACAACTTTAAAAGTATGGAAAAGAAGAAAAAAAAGAGTAGGTATCGCGAAATATAATAAATCATTAAGGAAACACTGGAATTTCAACACAAAAACTTGGGTACTTTTCCAGTATAGAAGCTTTGATGAGGCAAAGAAAATGTTGTTTTCAGGCAGAAGTAAATTTTTCATACATATTTTCTAGCAACCTATTAATTTTTCAAACATAAAAACAATTTTTTCCATATTTATACAATTTCTCATATAAAATGACCATTTATCTATATTTATATACAAATAGAAGTAATTTGTAGATAAAAACCAATTTATATAAATAAATAAGCTAAATTTGATATATAAATTATAAAATGTACTTCGTAAGGCTTTCGAAAATTGCGGGCAGCAAAAGAGAGTTTTATTTCACAAATACTACGCTAAAACTGAGAAATCGTTTATTTTGTTGACATAAAGGAACGCTTTTCTGAATGGTAGATAATTCGGATTAAAGTCCTCAAAGTTAAGAAATGAAAATGTTTAGTTGAGATTTGATAGCATAAAAACGAACGATATTTCACATTGATACAGGATTAAAAAAACTGATACATCTATTAGAGCAGGAGGTGGTAGCACGGACATTCAGCTCATCGAGTTCACGGTTGAAATTCTAAGATTAGTTGAATCTCGAGTCGTATATTAAAACGCAATCGGTCTGCCAAATCAAATCTTGGTGGAAACCTGATTTTAATGGTTGGCTCACAATTTTCCTATTGAGTTTTCCTGCAACCAAAGGTATGGAAACATAGAGGAATGGGGGTAGGCAATCATAATGGTACATTTACAAGTTAACCGTTAAAATCGGGTTTTCAAGTTTTTTCCTCCATGATATGATTTGGCAGACCGATAGAGTTTTAATATGCAAAACGAGATTTAACTAATTGTAGAATTTCATCCGCGAACTTAATGAGATGATTGTTCTCCCGATCCCTTTCTCTATAAGAGTGTGTCCTGACTGACTCATAATCACCGTACATCCCAGACTGCTGAACTTAAAAGCATAAAAATTGGGAGAAACATAATTCTAATAATATAAGTGTTCACTAAGAAAGGATTTTCGGAAATCCCCTCCACAAGGGGCTTAAAGTGGAGAATTGAAAATTTTAGAACATGTGACCATATCTCAGCAGCCATTTTAGGTAGGATCATGAAATTATAGAAAATAAACCTATTGAAATATTAATTGAAAACATGTTTCAGGCGACTTTACAAATTCCCTCGTAAGAGCGTTAAAAAGGGGCCGAAAATCTAAAAACATTTCATCATATCTCCGCAATTATCAAACTTTTTCAGCAATCCTCACACGATGTACCATCGGAAAATCATTGGACCACTCTTTCATTTTATGAGCATTTCTTCCCCTCTCGTCCCAGTTTGCCCAACAAGGGAATAATTTTCTAACTAAGCTACAGCGAGATTCGACTTTATTTATAGGTTTGTCTGATGGCCAAACTCTTCATATGTGTTCGATTGATAGGATCTATTTTAACCTCAGACAGATAGGGTGAATTCCCCTCTCGTGGGAGTACGTGGAAATAAAGTTTTTCATAAGACATATTATTTGAAAGCTTTTGGCTTGCATATTACTGAGAATCTGCACTTTACCCCTCTTAACTCATTTTTTTCATCACTAAATGGTCTTTTAAAAATTTAATTTATTTATTACTACCTCATATATTTTCCCAAATATTATGAAAAAAAAATATATAAAAAAAATCTCAAAAATTAGTAGCTTCTTCCCCATTTTCACACAGTAATCGGGTACATATTTCAGACATAATGGTCTTACGGGTACACAATCAAATAAATTTAAGGAATTAATTTAGGAACACTATTATGAACATGGGTAACGTCGAGCACGTCTTATAATAAACTATTAATTCTACTTCGTAACATTTTCGAAAATTGCGATCAGCAAAAGATACTTTTATTTCACAAATGCTCCTTTAAATCTCGGAAAGCTATTAATTTGTCCATATAAAGGAATACTTTTCTGATTAGGAGATAATTCGGCAGAAATTATTGAAGAGATTTTTTAATAAATCAATTTTATAATCAATCAATCAGTGAGTTCTACGAAGTGTTTGTCTGTGCTGCTGGTTCCCAATCTATTTGCTTAGACTTATATATATATTTTTTTTCAGAATCCTTCTGCCAAGCTGACCAGAAAGTCGTTAACAGGTTAAGAGCCACGTCAACTACCGGTGACTGACACTGAATTTTCCGTTTAGAACGCATCATTCACCGGTGATTGACGGTCTAAAATATGCTATAAAACTAAAATATATATATATCGTTTTAAATAATCAATGAAAAATTATTTAAAATTTATTCAACTTTTATTTATTAATATAGTAGTTTAACGTAGTAAAATTTTCAGCTTCAGTGTCAGTCACCGTGTTAAAGGAAATTTCTTAATTTACCTGGTCGTTTTATTTGGAAGGAACGGACGCTGCTTTATTAGTTTTACAAACAACTTTCGTAAACATTCAAAATTACATGAATCTGAATATATGAGAAAAACATTTAAGAACATTATGATAAAATTTCAGATATTACAAATTTCCCAGAAAAAGATTTTTTTTAAAGGAAATACAAAATAATTAGAAATCATCTCTTTAAGAATAATTTTCTAGATATGAAACTGAAAGTTCAAAGACGGTCATTTTGACAAAGACGATGTTTATATTATAATAGTTAATTTTCCGATATATTTTAAACCAACACAAATTTGATTATCTATCCCTAAATACTTAAAATAGATAAAAGCAATTAATATTTTATAAGCCTAAGATTAAAATAGTAATTGCTCGAAATCTTCAATTAAACGCTGACATTAAGCTTTGAAAATATTGATGAAACTAATTTGAAGTTATCATTATTTTGATCAATTATTAAAATGCAATTTGAAAGCCACTCTTACAAATTACTCAAACTAAATGAAGTAATTATTTTAAAATCATGAAACAATAAAATTTTATAATAATGAGAATTATGTATTCCCATATCATTTTGTTAAGTATTCATAAATTCTAGGCTGTTTATTAAGGAAACGGATAAGATAAATATTAATACGCAATTTTACAAGAAATACTTAAAAGAGATAATGCGACAAAGTAAATCCTCTAAGATAAAAATCGCCATTAAATGTATAAAAAGCACATATTTATGTTCATATGCTATTGAAAATGCTAACATCTTCCTTTTTCTTAAATATAAATAAAATGTAAAGCATTATATTTGGTTCTATGTGCAATTGTTATAATATGTATTACTCTTATGTTTTAATTTTATATAAAATAAACAGTCAAAAAATAATTGTAGCTGAACTTTAAATGTAAGGTTTTTTTCCACTATTTCTTAAACATTATATTCCTAGATTTATTTATTTATTTTTAAAGGCATTTCAAATTGGGAATTAAAATCTTGGGATGTTACTGTAAAATTCGTAGAATTCAATTAGATACGGTAATTATTTTGAAAATGGAACATAATTCTGATCATCTCATCAATTAATCAGATTTCAAGATAACTAGATTTTCTGTACGAAAGTTTGCCCATGGACAAGGGAACGATAAGACTGATATTATAATAAAATTTATCTTGGCGATTTATGTATATTATCAAACTGAAATATCTTTATTTTTTTTAAATCGATTAAAAAAATTCGATTAGTGAAAATGTTATACTACTGTTAAGGTTCTGATTTTTATTTATTTGAACGTATTTTATGCTTTGTTTATTTTCCCGTATTGTTGAAATATATTGTTTTCATATATTCATTATTTTCTGTTTCCTATAATTTTCTCTAATGAAAAAAAATGCAAGGTGTTACTATACTCAGAATAAAGTCTAGCATACAAAGAGAGACAGAAAGAGAGAGAGCTAACATACACAGATGTATATATAAATATACATATGTAAAACCATTATAAACCATTACAAATTACCAACAAAAAATGTGAATACATAAATAATAAAGGAATTTAAGCCTTGTAAGCGTATTTTTATCACTTTTAGAAAGTATTAACATAGTTTAAAGAAACAATATGTATGATAAATTAAATCAACCCGTCCATATGAATAATCAGGTTAGTAACAATTTTAAAAGCCTTTCTAATTTGGAGCTCATTTGATCAGGATTTTTGAGAAGCTAATGGTTGGACCACGGTTTGTCCTTTGACGGCCAATAATACGAGGATTTGGACGTTTCTTAGTGCGGAACAATAATTAGCCAACATTGGTCAAATCATTTTGCACTAATTGGGTACATTCCCTTCGATGACGTTTACAAGTCCCGCTAATGAATATTTTTAAATATGAAATAAAGACTGTCTCATTCAGTCTATCTAAGAAAGTTCTTTATAAAGTTATGATTCTTACATTTATTACAAATTTATTTTCATTATGCAATGCTACTGATAAAACATTTTTTTTTCTTTGTAAGGATTGTTATTCAATGTAAAACCTGATGCAATCCTATGAATGTGTATATATATATATGTATATATATATATATATATATATATATATATATATATATATATATATATATATATATATATATGTGTGTGTGTGTGTATATATATATATATACTAACATATTTGTTTTATTGAACTGAGAACGGAAAATTACGCACCAAGCATAGATTACATAGATTAAACAATATTTTCAAATACTTTGAGAACACTTTAATGAAACCTCACCGTTTAATAAGGCGAAAGATGATGTCTAAGTAAACAAATTGGAAAACGCAAAATATATTTGAAATCCCAATTTTAGGAATTATCAACAATCGACAAAATATGAAAATTCTTTTCTGCCTCCCTGGATGCGATATATAGATTTGTATCTATTATTTGTCCATTTGTACTATGCTAAAATGTAGTTAATTTAGGAGACAGATAAATTCTCATTCAGCAATTTCCATGAATCAACAGAAATGCACTTGAAATCATTTGTGTTGGCTTGTATCTGTGTTGTCTATTTGTGTTGGCATCATCTGTGGAATTTATAGACATCAAGTAATAAGCAAAATATTAGTTTAATTTAAAAACGTACCGCAACTTACAACGCATTTCTAGAAATTGTTTTTAGTCGTTTTACCAAATTATTTTGGGGGACCCTTTAAATGAATGCTGAATATTATTCATTCCATAATCTATAGTAATAGATGTAAATATCAATGCATCTCCGTGATACATATAATTTCCAATATGTTTCAAATAGTGTAACATTATTAAAGTACACTACAAATGTATTTTCTCTATAGACCGTGATATAATGGAATTCTTTTATATGCTTCTGTAAACTAATTATCAATGTCATATGCCTCATTTGCAATAGCATAAATGCGGTAGTAAATCTTAATATCTTATACAAATTGCATGGCAATCCGAGTATTTTACGCGAATCAGAGCACGAACAGACAGACAGACTCACAAACAAACCTAATTCATACACACATTTTCAACACTGTTGGGAAGTGTAAAGCAGTGTTTTTTTTCTTTTTATTTTGATAATACCACTATTTTCCAATATTTTAATGTCTTTTATCTCTTTCATAATTAATTGTACTCCATACAATTTTCTGAATACTCAACATTTTTAAACATTAATCAAGGATTCATAGTCATAAAGTTAACTTTCATTTACGGAAGTTTACAGGCTTAAAGTGATGAATATTTTTAAATGTCTAGTGAAGATAGAAACTTATGTCAAATTGTTCCAAGACAACATTCCAGAAAGTTATGAAGTTTTATAGTTATTGTCACTTAAAATGAAGTGTGATACTTGTATGGATAGATGATCTAATTAAGCTTTATTTAAACATATACATTATATTCACTCTTTCTGAATCTATGCATGTGTGTGTGTATACAATACTTAGTGAGGAAGACATAAATTAAAATAAATGAGATGTTCATGAAATAAATCCTGAATTGTGCACACGTTAATTTTAGAAATAGTTAAAATATACATCATAGATAGCATTACACTGTTTTAAATTCTTTAAAAATGTTTAAAGTAACATGCAATTTTCAAAATAAAAATCTTTGTTTTTTCCGTATTTCAGCAACTAAACGTACTGAAAAGGAAAACAATGAGTGAATTTTATCTAGTTTAAACATTCGGAAAGTTTGTGATAGCGTTAGTACCGACTATTGACGAAAGCTGGAAATATTTTTCAAATTAATGTACACAAAATTTTAAACTACCGCATAAATGTGTCAACAATTGCTCATTTTTGAAGTTTGGTTGGCCTTTTTGTAACACAATATTTTTATGGTACTTTGAATTTTATGAATTTCTCCATTTTCTCGTACTAAAAATGAGGGGTTTTTTTGAGCGTAAGTGTTTTCACCATCATTATGCTTCTATGACAAAAAGTCTTTTTTGAATTTCTAGTTTTTATTCTTCCAGTTTCTAAATGCTCACAATAGACATTTATTAACACTCCTTGCAATACAAGAGCAAAAAAGGGATACATATTAAGAATTCTTTTAAAGTTTCATATTTGAATGTTCTATTTAAATAAAATAAATCTCGCTTGAAATTTGTAATAATATGCACAAAAAATAGTTTGAGACTATTGACTGTTTTTTCAGTAATTACGGCGTTGTTTGAATTCATCTTTCTTTACTTTCTCATCTTCTGCCTGCGTTATAATGCGTTACATTATCTCACGTGAATGTTCCTTCATTAAACATGTGTCATTAATAGATTCTCTCATTTCTTGTAAGATATATAGTCAAACTCGTTTAATACAAGCAAAACTAAACTGAGAGCATTGTTAAAATTTACAATTTTTACTTCAAGAATCGTTTATCATAGAAACTAAACAAAGATTTTTACTCTTTTCAAAAGTTTCAAAAGCAAAATCAAGATTAATGCCGGCAAGATACAGTGTCTCACATTAAGTGATGGGACACTTGTGCTTTACAAAAGGAAACAAATCAAATAAATTAAAAAAACATGCACACATTTTTTGTGGGTGTGTTTCATACTTAAATTTAGTAAAGATTATTACATAACATACATTTTGTCAAAATATTAAAATAATAATTTAATAAAAATACAAATGTTTAGAACGGAGCAAAAAATAGCTCACATAAGTGATGGGACACCATTATATATGCAACAAAAATCGTCTGAAATAAGCAAAAAAAATATTTTTGGGGGTTTTATTTTTACTTAAAAGCAATTAGCAATAATTTATAAAATCGTCTGCAGTATTTCTCTCCAGTTTCTTTTGGAATTTTTGTGTTTTTTAGCTCTGTGTAGCCATGAATGCTAAACGAAAAGAAACTTCGCCTGAAATTCGAAAATTAGTTATTAATTTGCATATTGAACGTGGAAAGTCTATTAGAAAAACTGCCGAAACAGTTAACTTGCGTCGTTCAACAGTTTTCAATATCATTAAACGATATAAAAAGAATCATATGATTCAGGATAAAAGAAGACCTGGCCGACCATCAAAGCTATCCAATGGAATAAAGCGAATTATCGTTTGAAATATTAAAAAAAAATCCAAGAAATAGTGCTTCAAAAGTTGCTGCTGATTTACAAGCATTATCGATAATAATTATTAATCCTGAGACTATTAGAAGGGTAATTCGATCTGCTGGATATCACGGTAGAGTAGCCAGGAAAAAATTCTTCGTAAGTGAAAACAATAGAAAACTCAGACTAGCTTTCGCAAAACCCAACATAAATAAGAATTCTGATTACTGGAATAAAGTTATATTTGCTGATGAGAGTAAATTTAATATATTTGGTTCTGACGGTAGAATCTTGGTGTGGAGAAAACCCAGGGAAGAATTTCGCAAACAGAACTTGGTACCAACAGTAAAACATGATGGAGGAGGAGTTATGGTATGGGGGTGTATGTCGTCCGCTGGAGTTGGTAATCTTGTTTTTATTGACAGTATGATGAATCTTGAATTGGTGTGAAACAAGACGTTTATGGAACGAAGAAGATTGGAAAAATATATTATTTAGTGCTGAAAGTATGTTTTGTGTTTCATCTGATAATCAAGATATTAGAGTTTGGAGAATGCTATATATAAAATCCTACAATACGGACTAATGACAATCAATTGTATCCTTCGTGCTTTATAAGTACGTGCAATGTAAAAAAAAAAAAATCTGTAAAGGTACTAAACATTTTCTAGGAAACTGGAATTCCAAGAACTTTTCATGTAACGATAACAGGAAAAATCCGTGTAACCGATTCTAAAACTTGAGTTTTTGTTGTTACCGTTACAGGAAAAGTTCTTGGAATCCCAGTTTCCTAGATAAAGTGTAGTACCTTTACATATATATATATATATATATATATATATATATATTTTTTTTTTTTTTTTTTTTTTTTTTTACGGTGTGTTATTCTTTTTTCTCATCTTCTGAGGTCTTTATGATCTCTTACATTTATTTACAGTGCCAGCAAAAAAATTTTGACGCTCATTGAAAAATGTGAAGTTTGTGACAAATGGCCCTTACTGATACATTCATTAGTAAGGTTCCTTTTATTATTTCTGCAGTTGTTATAATTGCTATTAACAGTACGCCATGTTTTAAAAAAATATCAGACGTATCTGAAGTCTTTCTCGGTTTTTTGAACCGATTATTCATTTTGGTGTACTGCCACATAGTAAATCGGCCTTGCCTTTTTTAGGACATAGATAATTCACCTTGATTGTTGTAAATCTAAGAATTTGTGACTTAAAAGGACATTTTGTTATCATAAAGTCAAATCACGAGGTTGTTTAACAATTGCAAGCTTTTTACGTTGATTATGTGTATTACAAGAGTTTCTTTTTGTAGAGAAATGAATTTAAAAATCCCTCTACTCAAACCACATCTAGAACAAATAAAAAAAGGGAGAACTCTAACCCATGTTAAGCAGCAAGAGACACCACACCACGTAACCAATACGGATAGAAACTCTCACCGTCAATTCTATTTAAAACTTTTAAAAAAAAGAAGGAAAGAAAGAAAAGAAAACATTTGAACATTGAGATTGTTTATTATGTGTCAAGATTTCTTTTTCTTGGTATTGTACTTTGATGTTTTTCCATTCAGAAATAAAAGTCTTGGCATCATCTACTATATTTAAGATTTTAAAATGTTAACATTAATATTGCATTGTCATTAATTGTTAGGAACCTGCGTTTAACCCTATTCATAGCCGTCAAACGCAGGAGTGACTGTTAGGTTTTGTTGTTTCTATTTTGTCACGATCAACTCCATTAAGATTCACATAAAGCAAAAGAATTTAAAGATGCCATCAGTTAATAACAAGTTTAACGATGGGACACCAGCATAAAGTCAAACGACACATTATAGCAAAAGCGAGAATGTGATTTCAGTAAAAATGGTCATACCTATTTATAACAATCTTAGAAGAATTCAATCAGTTATAGGTGCATTGATTATGCCTGTCAGTCCAAATTTCGTGGGGTATTTTTTATATAGAAGTAGGACTTTCGAATCACTAGAATTTGAAAACGATTAGTTGTCTAAATCTCTATCGGTTTAGAAATATTTAGGCATTTTTAAAATACGAGAAAATTTTCATCAAAGCTGAATGATTTATCGCTAATTTCTTTAACTATTATTGCACTTCTTTCACTTTTGTCACAGTTAGTATTTTTTCTATAGTGAAAGTGTTAATCCTTTAACTGAGATCACTTATTTTTTAACAAACTGCTTCCAAATTTTATTTGTATAATGTACTGAAAAAAACAAAAATTCAAATCCATTTATTCGTAAATTTTGGTAATATTCAATCACTTCAATATTTTAACAACAGAATTAATTAATACCTGAAAGGATTAAACGGCATAAGACGTCCTTTGTTTTATGCACGTGCTCCCCAAGCGCTAACGACGTGGGCAAACAGTGATTCCACATTCCAAATTACCATCAATCTTGTGACAACACGTGCTGAAAATTAATAATGCGTGCTGTTTCTTCTTTATTGCTCTTTTAAATCGTGCATTCCTTATACGTGGGTCTGTGTTATGGTTTTGAAGTTATTTACAATTGTCTGGTGCACACGAAATTAGATCAAATTTCGGATAGTTCCACGTACTTGCGGGAAAAAAAAGATTTTCCGTCAGAAAGTTTTAAAACAAAGGATATTTCAAATGGAATTTGTCATTTGATAATTTTATAAATTGTTCAGCTGTTACTGAATATTTTAATATATGCAAGACAGTCACAAATGTCTTAGGAATTCCTTTACGTAAAATAAATTTTTTTAAACACATATTTTGCATATGTATCCCAAAAATATATATTTATTCCAAACACATGTAAAATAGTGTTTTTTGTTTTGATTTGATTTTAAAATTAAATTTAATATATTCATGCAAGTATAGAGAAACATTATTCCGACTTTGTGTAAGTTATATTTTGCATTCAACAAAAATTACCTTTGTATTTGCATGCAAGTGCATAACTGTTTTACTTTTTTTTCCCTAAAATAAATGTACACAAATAAAAGGTTAAATTTCCTAACTTGTAAGAGAAGTTATTGAATTAATCAGAAAGAACGAAATTTCGACTGGGAAATATGACATTTCTTTTTTCCGTAGAGGGATTATTGAATTTCATGCAAACTCACAGTAAAAAAAAAAAAAAAAATGTTCAAAAGAGCATATTCTTTTTATAAACTTAAAAGTTTTAACCTAGAAACTTTTGCAATAAAATTTTATTCACTAAAATGATCAAGGAATCCGTCATTTAAAACAGCTGGACTATTCAAAAATTGAAAAATATTTAAATTGCTTTTGCGAACGTAAATTTTTCTTTCTCAGTGTATTTTATGCAATGTAATAGAATTTTATGAGATATAATATTGTGTCTCCAAACAAATATTCTTACATTTGTTTATCTTATTTTTGTAAAACTGTCAGTTTTGAAACAAAGCTAAAAATATAGGTTAGCAACGTTGTTGTCACAGACCCAAAAAAATGTTTTTTAAATTCTTTTTTTTTGTTTTTTATTTTTTATTTTTTACTGAGAATAAAGTATCGCAAGACTGAAATAGTTACAATATCTTACTTTCTTCTGAAGTGAATTAATTCAGACTTTTACAAAATTCTATTGTAAACAAATACAATAAAATTCTGCAAAAATTTGACGCAAAATACCAAGAAAAAATATCCATAAAGTCAGTTAAAATTATACGAAAAATCTTAAAAGCTCAAAATAAATAACATTAACTTTAAAAAGTTCATCTTTTTATTTAAAACGCGACACTAATAATAATAATAATATAGGTGTTACGAAGTAAATATATGCATTTTATCTTAATAGGTTAGGCGTGCAATTCCATCACCATTATCAGAAAATATTTTAATTATGAATTTCTGTTCTATCCATTGAAAAACATAACTTCGTTTGAAATCGAAGAGTGTGTAATTATTATAGTAGCTGAAAGTATAAGTAGCAGTGCCTATGATTGATCTTATGTAGAGAAAAATATTTCACTACCTTTCCATTTTTTTTTCAATAAATCACTTTCATTTTAGATGAGTAGTTGACCAGTAGTAGCACTGTTTAGAATTAAACTTGAGTAGAGGAGAATATTATGTATTTTGTGATTGAATCAAGATGAAATATTGGATTTCATCTTATTATTTAATTTAAAAGTTTTTAAAGTCTGTGGAAGACGAAAAAGTTATTATATCAAAATGAATTTCATAATTTCCCTCACTGTGTTACACACAGATTTGTAAAACATATTAGACGTAACATATAACAAGATATATTACAAGCAAAATTTAATATATATATTCATGAGTTATAAAAAAATTCATTACAATAACGTTTTCGTTCCTTTCCTAAACATTCTCGGTTGATTGATTGACAGTCTTTCGCTTTTCTATTTATCTCTATAACTAATAATTCTTAATAGGGTATACGCTTCTCGTGAAAAAATAGCAGTAAAATGTTTTATACTGTTATTTTAAAGCCCGAATCTCTGAGGCCTATATCTACATCATTTGCAATATAGTGTCATGTGCAGGACATTAATGACCACCCTTATAATGGAGAAAATTGTGTATGGTAAAATTTTATTTCATGGTTAAATATTAACGTCAAAATGTATTTTTCATTTCAGATATTTTCTATTACCAGTCTGAAGCATTTTTTAAATCCAAATAGCAAATTGAAACAAAGTCTACCAAAATTTTTCACAAACGTATTTGTCAGTTTGGAATTGCAATGGTCTCAATTACCCCCAAACAAATATGTGTCGGCAAGTATAAAGAGAAAATATAGTGATCATAAATTCCATGCTAGTGGTCTTAATTACCCGAAACTTTTGTGATTATGAATTTTCGATGAGGTAATTACAATCATACTTTTAACTTAAAAAAAAAAGGAACTATGAGAATTAAAACCCTTAAGAAGCGTTCTTAAGAGCCCCCACTATTGATTGAAAAAGATCCGGATGATAACGTAAAGCCTATGGGATCGTTCTTTTCAAATATCGCGCTCAAATTTTAATATTTTGACGTGATTTTTTTTGCAGAGGATAGCAGAGGACAATCCACAACCGGCCTAGTTTTTACTTTTATGATTTTGTTTATATTCTTTTCTTAGAATAGTTTCAGTTACATAAGCGGTTCTTACCGGTTCTGAAAGTTAAAGTATTAAAAAAAATCTGAAACCCAAATCGAAAAAGTAAACACTAGGTCGGTTGTGGATCGTCCTCAGCAATCCTACGCAAAACGAATCACGTCAAAATATTAAAATTTGAGCAAGATATTTGAAAAGAACGCTCCCATAGACTTTAAATTATCATCCGGGTCTTTTTCAGTCAGTAGTGTGGCGTCTTAAAGAGTCAAAGTTACTGTGTACTAAAAACACCATTTTTACAAATGGAAACAAGTAAAAAAAATAATAAGAAGAATATTGAAAATGTTAAAAGTGGTCATAATTACCTCTCCTGGCCCTGGACCGGCCATGAAATATCTTGTTTGGAAGTAGTCGCAATAAAAGTTTTTAGTAACATTTATTCCGCGATTAAACATTCAATCCTATACCTATTATATTATATTTAACATATTGCTTTCTTATAATACTTTTATTTTCTCACTATTTTAATTCATCATTTTTTGCTTTGTTATATAAGACTGTTACTGACCAATTAACATCATATACATCATGGTTTTGGCCTGCGAGAAAGAAAAAAAAAAGGTTCAGTATGGCTAATCTAACCGAACTCGTTCAGTTGAATAGCATCAACTTCTGTAATATGCAATGTTATAGTTTAGACAAAAATTTCAATTTGAGCAAGGGCATGTGCCCTATACGTACGTTTTTAATTCAACGTATATAGACACTCTAACCTGAAATGCAAAGGTTAAAAGAAATTGTAAAGAAACAAACAAAACTATTGGTTTGTAAATACGATATCTAACTTTTCTTTTTTGGTATATTGATTAAAGAAAATTATGTGAAATTACTGAAAATCTACGGGTAATTCGTTATCTTCAGTCTTATGCAAATTTACTGAGATAAGAAAGACTGAGATTCTGTTAAATAACAGAGAAGTTATTCGATAAATTTACAATAGACTTTTTAAATCAACATTGTTAAAAATACACATGACACTGATAAATTTATTTTTATAAAATAAATAGAAAATAATTTAATTTAGTTTTCAAAATCAGTAAATCACTTAATCTTAAGTGAACTTGAACGAATTTAAATTATTCGAGTGATTTTAAACTGCTATTTCGACTACCTTTAACACGATTTGTTTCTAGCGGACCTTGGGTTTGAACCCGAGACATCTTGACAGCAGAGGAGCACCCTATTGCCTGGGCTGTAGGAGCTGCTATCGTTCTTTTCAAAAATATGCATTAAAATATTTAATTGCTATAAAGGACGTGAAATACTAATAAAAACATTAAAAGATGGAAAATGACAATAATAGTTTATTGTCATTTTCCATCTTTGTGTTTATTTGCATTTTGTTTTTCTGATGATGATTGAGTAAATTCAATCGAAACATGTAAAAATTATTAAGATCTTTTAATGTTTTTATTAGTATTTCACGTCCTTTATAGCAATTAAATATTTTAATGCATATTTTTGAAATGTTTTTAATGGACGTATAAGAAAACTTCTATTTATAATTAATGCTATCGTTCTGTTCAAAATATGGCTTTTATGACTCAACGGGGGAAAAATGATAAAAATCCCCACTAACATGGACGAGATGATTTTTCCTTTTCTAAATTATATTCTAACTTTTATATTTCTAACTTCTATTATATTTCTAACTTTTTAAAATAAGCCACTTTTTTTAAACATTTCTAATAAAACTGCAAGAAAATTTAAGTGTGTACTTTGAATTGTGAGTTTGAACAGTGATAAAAATATTTGTAAACAAAGACAAATTCCCTACAGGGAATTAAACAGAATATAAGGGGAATATTGGTAAAACAATGACCGAGAAAATCAATTGAATTCATTTAACCGAGTACTAGTGTAAATTTCCAGAGAGTATCGCTTTTTTTCCCTGTGTTTTTACAGAAATTTTTAACAATGTAGGGATGGACATTGTAATACTAATAATTTCTCCTAAGAAATTATTTAGTTTTATTGAAAGTAATTAATATTTAATTTATGCCTGAAAGGCAAAGGAATTAAGAAATAGTAAACAAAGAAAGAAAACTATTGGTTTGTAAATATAATGCCTAACTTTTTTTTTTGGTAGGGATAAACATATTGTAATATTAATAATTTCTTATAAGAAATTATTTAATTTTACTGAAATGTTAATTAATATTAATTTATAAATTAATATTCAATACTTTGGAAAATAAATTCTTCTATTAAAATGAAAACTTAACTAATATTAATTTATAAATTAACATTCAATACTTTGGAAAATAAACTCTTCTATTAAACATTTTTTTTCTTTTTTTTTTTTTTTCTTTCTTTACAAACATGAGACATTATCCTTTCAACAAATTTTATTGCTTAAGTAGGTCTCATAAAAAGAAAATAAAAGTTTTACACAAGTTTTCCTTTCAACATTATTAAATCAGTAATCATACTACATCTGAGGATGCTTCTCAAACAAATCTCCAAGGAACACCTAAAATTACAAAGATACAAGTAAAAAATATCAAAGTTATTAAAGGTGTAGAAAATTACTTTATATTTTTTACGCCTGATTTCATCCTCAAAACTTATTTATTGTTAGCAAAGCGAGAAAAATAAGAATGAAAATTTTCATCATGTTAAAGAAGAGCAGATGGGGGCACGATCTTTATCATTTTCTTAATGTCGTGTATTATTTTCTGTATTATCCCATTTATGACTGGTGTCCCATTTTTGGGATGTTTTGAGCTTTAATAAATTTGAATATTATATATATATATATATATATATACATAACATTGAAAATTGCATGAAATAATTATTTGTATGTGTCTTTATCTTTTATTGAAAGATGGCAGCATAAGATTGATATTTATATGCTTAAATGAAGGCCTTTTTTTAGAGTTTCTAGAATTTTAACTTTTCAAAATAGGTAAATGTAGAAATTAAATTTATTTATATTTTTTTGAGCCAAGGGTCAAAATAAATAAGCAGCAGTGTTAGCTTATAGACTTCTTTAAAATACGTATTTTCTTAAATTGTGAAATTATATGGATTTATATAACAAAATATCAGGTTTTAATCATCTGAGTTACTGGAAGTATATATTAAAAATAATTCAAAATTTCAAGAGTTCAATTTATTTTTCATAAGATAATAAAGGTTTTTCCAGATTGCTAAATTTTGAAGAACATAAATAATAAGTTAATTTTTATGTAACAAAATGTCATTTCTTGGCATATGTATGCCGGGATAACGACAATTCCATTCTACAACATTTTTTACATTCTTATTTTTTTAGGTCTAACATTTTAATTTTGTTTAAAGGAACATGTTTTCCATATAGTATTTCGAATTCCATGTAAGGTTCAGTTTTAGTTCTTAATTTATGGAAGTCAGGAAAATGACATGATAAAAGTCTATTCAATTTTTACAAAGACATTTAATCATATTTTTTTCAAAGAAATATCTAAAAGATCCTGTTGGCAGCTATGATTTTACTACATCTCACATCAACTATAAATCAAAAACAACAATCATTCTTCAGCGCCATATTTATACATGACAAGTAAGAAAAATCATGCGTTATATAGATTATGAAGCATAGTGCGTAACATAGATTATGAAGCACTTTCCAACACTTCTAAAAATCTTTAACAAAACTTCGTTATCCAGGGAAATAACGTGTTATTGTTTATATCCAAATAAGTAATCCGATACAGATTAATAATTGGACCTGTAGAGCTTAAATGTCTTTCTCGGCCCTCGTTATTGAAGTCTTGAAATAAATAAATAAATATATACAAGTTTCAGCCGATTCTGCCCTCTCCAATATGCGGGCTTTCATTATAAATGCAAAAAAAAAAAGAATTAAGTATTTTTGGTGTCATTTGTAAGTGCAGAATTAAAATTAGGGTTTATGCAAATATAACTTTTTAAACTTTTTGGTAATCTTGTATCCCCTCCCCCCCCCTTTTCGATATCAAGCGTTATTATCCCTCGAACCTCCCCTCTTCACCCCTCCCCCCGTGTAATGATATCGTTATCAAAGTGTAATTTTTACTATTTTTAGGATTTATTTCTTTTCCCTGGAATAATATAGAAAACTAATTACATTTATTTTTTCACATAATTTATTGATTAAAATGGAGAGAAGTCAATTAAATATCTCTTTATTTAAAAAACCCTTAATTTTAGCTCAGTTACATAATTGTTTTCACCAGTAATAAAGAATTGTTGCACTTGTCCCGAAAGGAGGAAGGGTGGAGGGCAGATAGAAATTGTTAAAAAATCAAATAGGAAACATACTTTCTTTTTAGGGTTTCGTTCATCTGACGAAACCCTATTGGTCTTTGAACTCTGTCTGTCCGTCTTAGAGTCCGTACACAAAAACTATATAAGTCAGAGAGCTCAAATTTTGTGTACTTACATCTGATACCTCTTGTCACACAACAAATCAAAAAATTTGAAAAATACTATTTTATTAAGATATATTGCTTATTATCATCAGTTCATTGTTTTGTTGTTTTTTTCCCTTTACTTTTAAAAGAAATGGAGTACTTCTGTTGCCACAATTACAAAATTGGTATTAAAAACTACAAAAAAAATTAACGTATTAAAAATGAATTGAAATACAGCTTTTAAACAAATTGCGTTTAAAATAACATTTTTTCCCCTATAACGATGGTGTGAAAATTGAAAATGTGGGATATTTGGAAGTTTAAAAATTTGTAGTAGCGTAAATTTCAAAACTGAAATTTCATTTTAAATTTCAAAATGTTGCCAAAATGACTATGTGTTACGCACAGATACGTTTAGCCTTTATAATATACCGTAAAATGGGATGAATAGGAACAGCAGGGTGAATAGGAACGAAACTTCTCGGTCATACAAATAAATTCATTATAAATAATGTGTTGATATTTTTAATTGCCAATTTTTTATAAGAAGGTAATAACATTAAGAGTTGGGAAATTTAGTTTTGACATGTTCGCTCCACTACTGGGGTATGTAAAAAAACTTCAAGAAGACCCTCAAAAACCTCATTTTTTCAACGTCTTCAAAACTTTGTATGTAACTACAGTATTTTTCGTATTCTAAACCTAAGAGAGGGGATTTTTAATTAATGATAGACCTGTAAACGATTTGCTGTATTAAATTCTACTTATTTCTGAACTACATAATGAAAAAATAAAAAATGGCTTTTAACATCAGAAGTTTAAGATTTACGGGGTAAATCGGAACACATTTTCTCTCATGGTTTATTCATCTATGTAGTAATAGTTTCATGTAATATATGAAACCATAGGTATGAATATGCACTGTAACAATATTTTGTTTGTTCAAATTACTTGAAGAGTTTAAAGGTGCCAAGAAATTACTTGGTTAAACAAAAGAGTCAACACCTAATCCAACAGACATGGAACACACAATAAAAGAATTTAAAAATAGCAAATTAGTTAGAAAAACTGCACAGAATTATTCTCTGGCATCCACAACATTACACAAACATCTCAAAATGAAAAACCAATTAAAAAAAAGAGGGATGCAAGCAGTACTAAGGGCTGGGGATGAGGGCGTATTAGTAGATCGTATTAATACATTCAGCGATTGGAGCTACTCAATAGATTCACTTACCCAATGACTTCTAGTAAAAAATAACACAGAACAGGGATGTATTTGTATTAAATTCTACTTCTGCAATTCGAATATATTTTCTTAAAATGAATTTTAATTTTTCTTGATTTCAAAGTTGTTTTCTAATTTTAAAAAAGGCATATCTTTAGTTGTATATAAATTAAAGGCTTGGTTTCATAGTAACTACGTGTTCCTATTCCTCCCTTATCATTATTACTTGTTTTGTTAACCCTATTAAAGTTTGAATCGGAATAAATAGAGATTATAACATTTGTTCCGATTCACCCCTATCTGCGGGGTGAATCGGAACACCATTAAATAAAAAGAATACTGCCCAGTTAAACTGATGGCATTGAGCTCACAGGCTACGCATACTAATTGCACATTACAGCCTTATATTTTCAAGGGTTATTTCCGATCGAAAAAAAATCAAAGGAGGGGAAACAGCTCCCCCTTTAAGTGCAAAAGGGGGAACCCTTTTACACTTAATCTTTGAATCTCCTAAACTAATCAGGGACATGCTTAATCATATAAAAAATCTATATCCAAAATTCAGAGCAAATCGGAAAATTCTTAATAAAAACCCATTTATATAATTTAAGAGGAGTTATCCCCCTCTCTTTTATACTTAACCATTAAACTTCCAAAACTATTCAGAGATTTGAACGAAATCTGATTATTTTGCTTGAAAAACTCATTTATATCAATTAAGGGAGGGGCATTAGAACCCCCGTTCCCCCTGTTTATACTTATACAATGAACACCTAATACCAATCACTGAGGCGCCTCATTAGAATGATCTTATACCTAAATTTTGAACGAAAACTGATAATTTTGAATGAAAAACCCATTTATATCAATTAAGGGGAGGGGCATGGACCCCCATTCCCCCTCTTATACTTATCGAATGAACTCCAAAAACTAATCAGGGAAGCGCCTTATCAGGATATACCTGTATACAAAATTTCAAGTGGATAGGATACTTTTATCATGAGTTATCGCGTTACGCACGAACGAACGGGCAGGCACATAACATACAGAACGGGCGGGCACATTAGCTCTCAGGCTATGATAGCCTGTAAGCTAAAAAGTAAATAATACATATATAAACAGTAAAAATGCTTCGTTTTTGCTTTAAAAGTAAAGAACAAAACAAGACGGAAATTTCTAGTAGAAAAATAATAAAATAAAAAAAATCAGTTGTTGCTTTTTTTTTTTAATTTTGAAGTTGAAAAGTGTTCCGATTCACCCCATTTCACGGTAGATAATTTGATATAAATATTTTTAATTTGATTAAAATAAGTAACTTCTTTTTATAATTATTTTGTTATTCTTTTTTTTTCTAACTGTTGCACGCAAATTTAAATAGATATAAAAATTATTATGTATGTAACACAAATTAATGGATTAAATAAATCACGTGAAAAACGCACTAGTTTGTTTTTATTTCATCCTATTACATCATATTTATCATCTATTTTAGCACTCGAAGTGGAATATTTATTTATTTATTAAATTTCTATATATTTAAATTACTAGCCACTTCTGGTGACCAGTTTGGTCTCTCTTAAATTTATGCTAAGATTTGAACTATTTTTCAGTTATTCATATTTTTATTTACTTGCAAGGAATGATTAATTTTCTATTGACAATTTTCGTTTGTTATAATTTAATGATAAAGTGTTTTGAAGGAGATATTAAACGAAACCCTCTGTGCGATCTGCGATCACACTTTCCCACTTATTTATTTATTAGTAAACGCAAACTTCATTTCAAATATACTTCACATATGATTTCTCGATCCGTGATAATATATGCATACATATATGAAGAAGAATAGAAATGTCAAAAGTTGTGGTATCCCATATTTTAGAATTAGATAATTTTATAATAAATTATTGAATTTAATAATTTTGTATTTTCATAAAAATAGATAACATATTTAAAATGCTATTTTGAATCAAAGACCAAGTTACAAATATACAAATAAAAAGAGATAATTTTGATTGGATCAAAAATTATATCGATATCAAAAGACAAACTCCCCCTCCCCCTTAGAGATAATTTACGATATCGTGTGCCAGACCCCCCCCCCCCCTACTCTCTAAAATGATAACGTTACATACGCACAATCCCTTAGGTGGTCCCACCATGGAATCATATTGCCAGAAAAGGTTAAACTAAATTATCTCTTTAATTGAGATGCTAAATATTTATTTATTTATTTTTTGTAGAAGTTAGATGAGGGAATTCAACATGGATGTAAATAATTATGAAAAATGTAAACTTGTCTTATAAGTTAGTTAATAATGTAAATGCGTAAGCACTTCGAGAAAACTATTTTAGCTTACGTTTCTGTGTACAGAATTTACATACATTTGTGATTGCATACATTTGTGAAATCAAAAGTGATTAAAATTTCCATCTAACATTTTAGCGCTTGTCAACTCAGCTGTCTTTCTCCAGTTTATTATTAAACTGCGTAGCTAGTTTAGTTTTAGAATTAGTCTACAGTTTCGTCATATTTTACCTTTGTAGGTATTTGCCGTAACTATCGACAGATGTTGTATTGATCAAAGGAGTACGTTCACTACCATTAGATTCAAAAGTGTTACTAGCTGGTCGTGTCCTGCTTTTATTTGTTTTTAGGATGAATTATCGCTAAATATTAATTTTCTCTACCATAAACATCAGAAGTGTAGAGAGCAAAATTTTAACCTAGGAAGTCCCATATACGCTTTTACATAAAGGACAGAGGCAGATACTAATAATATTTACTAATTTATCTAGTTTAAATAAATGCAATTTTAATCGATTTATGTACTGTAGAATGCCGATTAAGGGATCTCCAATTAACCAAATTTCCAATTATATGAACAGCCCTTATTTCCTCAAAGAAATTTTTAACCGAACTCTCAATTATCCAAACTATCTGTTTCTCTCATTTTTTTTCTCTTCAAATTTAGCATACGAAATTGAATCCCCAATTAATGTATCGTTGGGAGCAATAATAACGAAAAAAGAAATGGAAGAAAATGAAAATGAATGATATGAAAACAACTTAGATCCGTCACAAGAGCGTTTGAATGTTTGTAAACCAATATGAAATGTCTCGAACGGCAAAACATCATCGATCTTGTTCAACTGATGCATTTAAGAATAATTAGAGACATGGAAATATTGAATGGGTTCCTTGAATGAAGATCTCTTTTAATTGAAAGCTTTTTTGTTTAAATTATAATGTCTGGAGTTTAGGTGATTATAAAAAGAGAAAAACAAAATTTTAAATGATAATATGATGGCGACTGATGTCCTGCAAAACAGGATCCTTTTCCTTAAGTAAAGTTGATCTCCTTATCTCTTGTCCTATTCTAAATTTCTCTCATTCTAGTGTAAACAAACTGCAGTTAATAAGCTTAGAAGAGAATAAACTTAATACAAGATTTGACAGAATCCGGAGGAGAAGGGCAAAATAAGCGTGTGCTTACAGCCTTAAGGCTGACGAACGCTAGCGAGCTAATGCAATTCCTATGGGGAGGTCATTTTCTAATATCTGGTTTGCATTTTGACATTTTAAAATATTTTTTCAAAACAGGTTTCCAAAGTAAAAATGCCTTTTTAAAAAATCTGCAACCAAAATCGAAAAAGTAAAAAAAGAGCGATGTCATAAATAAATAAAAATAACAAAATGCAAACTAGATATTAGAAAATGACCTCCCCATAGGAATAGTATTAGCTCGTGAGCGCTTCGTCGGCCAGGGACAGGAGCCTTAAAGGCATGAACAAACCGTCTTTCTAGCGATTATCAATATCGGATCTTTTTTGTGGCCACTCGAGGTTTTTCATATTTAATAACCTTAAAAAGAAACAGACTGAAGTGTTGCAAAAGTGGAACATTTGAATCAAGTGGCTCTACACTTCTTATCTCCTGAATCATTGTTGAATCCCCGCATCCATTAATAAATAAACCGCAGAAGTGTCCAGAAAAAAAAGTTTTCCTGAAAAACTGTGGAAAGATGGCCAAACAACTGTTTATACGTAACATTAGGGTTCATTATTTATAATAGAAATATAATAGAAATTATAGTATGTATAATAGAAATTATAGTATGTTATGAAGAGGGGAGGTTAATAGAGGTGCTAAGGTAGTTCATAACAAAAAGAAGTTTGAGATCCACAGATAAGCAATCAGAAACGATTCAAAAATCTCTTAAATTTATAGTTCTTTGTGATGTCCATAGCTTTTTTTCTAAATGGTTTCGGAAGATAACAAAAAGGTGTCCGGCATTGTAGGTTGTTTCTGTTATATAAATAAAAAAAATTTACAATTTTTATTAGGAAATGCGTATATTTTAAATAAATAAAAGCCTAGTTTATAAATTGTAGTTCTATTTCATAACAAAAAATTCATTTTTTTTAACAGTAGAAAATGTTAAATTATGCGCTTTTAAATCATCTTTATTCTTTTTACGTTTAATTGTTTAGACTGAAAAAAAAATCTAAATTTTACATTACATAAGATTCTTTTATTCATAAAATAAATGGAAATGGAAATGTAATATTTCTACATTGAAAGTTTACATTCCCATTACGAATCATGTTTCAAACGCTCTTTGGCGACGAAATTTCTCACTCAAAAAAGCTAGTTAAAGAACAAATCAGATGGTTGTTTAGATAAAGATTTAATTCATAATGTTTAATATGCTATATTATGAAATTAACGTATACATCTGTTTACTTTTAGTATTTTTGACATCATAATCCATATCGAATATTTTAATATATTATGAATGTTTCATTTTTAATAAGCCATTTAAGAAATTTTCATTATTTCCTATTTGCTTAAATCTACAATATCGAGAATTATTCCAATTTCTGACGAAAAGTGTGTTTTTAAAAAAATTACCATAAAGGTAAAACACGAAAAAGAAATCAAATAATATTTTAATATTTGGAAACTCTTTTTTTTTCATTTATTATGTTAAAATTTGAGCGTATTAAATAGTATTACACTGCTCAAAACAATTAAAGGATATTTGAAGTTTTATATAAAATAAAGATATAAACGAAATTTTTTTGTCGAAAATAGAAGAAGAGAATCACAAATGCAAATTTTTCTGTTTTTCAAACTGTGGAGTATGCAAATTTTGAGTTCGACGTCAAAAACGTCGCTTCAGCGGCAGCGAATGAAATTTTACTTTCAACTGCATAAAAGAGAATGAAGACAAGGATGATCGGCATTCAGTGATTGCTTTGTTTCGATGAGTACGATGTCTCAGCGAAGTCATTTGACAGATTCAGAAGCTTCGAGAATTGTTGGTAGGTTAGAAGGGGCCAAATTCAAGCCGAAGTAGCGCAAGCAATTGGAGTGTCACAAAGTGTCATTTCCAGGATCTGGAACCGCTTTTTGGAGAATGGATGTGCAGGCCGAGGACCAGGGCAAGGTCGTAGACGAGCAACAACGCCCAATGAAGATCGGTATTTAGCGTTAACAGCTCGGAGACACCGAATCATGAACGCTACTCTTCTCCAACAACACCTTCGCTAGGCTACATGCACCACGATTTCAACTCAGACTGTCCGAAACCGGCTCCATGTTGTAGGTCTGTATGCTCGCCGACCGATGGTGTGTGTTAGATTAACATCAAGGCATCGTCGCGACCGCAGGGAGTGGGCAACCGAGCATGTCAACTGGAGGAGAAATGAGTGGAGCAATATTCTGTTTTCTGACGAGTCCCATTTTTCTGTGCATCCGGGTAATAGGCGTATTTTCATCTGGTGGGACCGTGTCAGTAGGAATAATCCTGCGTTCGTGCACGAAAGTGTCAGATTTGGCGGTGGAGGAGTGTTGGTGTATGGTGGCATCTCCATTGACGGGCGCACTGACCTCTACATCATTCGAGATGGAGCTCTGACTGGTCGCCGATTTAGGGATGAGATCCTCAGACCTATTGTAGTCCCTTACGCTGCAACAATCGGAGATAACTTCATTTTAATGGACGATAACTGCAGGCCACATCGTGCAAACCTGGTGGAGGATTTCCTTTTCCAGGAAGGAATCGTTCGAATGGAATGGCCAGCGTGTTCTCCAGACATGAATCCAATCGAGCACGTTTGGGGCGCTCTAGGAAGACGAGTTTCTGGCCGTCAACAACCCCCCACAAACTCTCCAAGAACTGGAAAGAGCTCTTCTGGAAGAGTGAGGCAGAATACCCCCAACTCGTCATTAATAGCCTCATTGAGTCCATGCCTCAAAGGTGCTCAACGTTGCTGGCCGCCCGTGGAAACCATATCCCCTACTGAAAATGATTTTCTTTGAAGAAAACACCTTTTCTTATTCTTTTTTTCTCATATGCACAAATTGTGTTTTTTTCCTTTTGTACACAAATGCGCAATAAAATGCATTTTTTTTTTCTGCCAAACATGTGTAATTTATTCTCATATAACCTACTATGTCTGCCGACCATGTATCAATCAGCTAAAAAGTTTCCCAGATACAAAATCCACCTCAAACTGCAATATCCTTTAATTGTTTTGAGCAGTGTATTTAATTTTTAAAAAGAAACGTTTAATGATTTATTAAATTTTATTTTCCTAAAAGTACACATTCCATATGTATTAAAAAAGTTAATTATTCCTAAAGATGAGCTAAAATAGAAAAATATTCAAAATAAAAACTAATATTTTCACATAATCGATCGCTATTTTAATTTTTTTACCAAAATATAAGTACACTTGAAAGATTTGTTACTTTAGAATTAGCTATTGCAGTGTCAGATAATTTGCCTCAAAAATTGTAGCAATACTTTAGAAATTTGGGGCATTTTATTTTTTAGTTAATTTATTCGGAAATTTAAAATTACGTTGAAGCATCAAAATAAATCTTTCATTAACTGGAATATTTCATTACTTTGCTGTAATACATTGAATTATAATGTATACTTTTTTCATTTTGAAACCACTCTTGTTTATTTAAAAACATCAAAAGTTAATGTTCGATTTTATGTTTTTTAAACGATTTTAAAAAAGAAGCTTTTATATTTGATTAGTATGTATGGTTGTCTATACGCATATATTATGGCATATATGCATACGCATGTGTGTCTGTAATTTTTTCAATAATAACTGAACGAATATGTATGCATTTTCCTACATTACAGTTCACATCATACCTGGGAATGTTTTAAGTTAAAAGTACACATTTTCCATTGTGTATTTTTTTTAATCGCGAGATTATCTACTGCTTGTCAAATACGCACGATAATGGCAAAGTCCAAACACACACAAAGACTTTCTGCGGTTAGCAGGCGGAGCGTTTTATGTCCGCATTCGGCGCGTTTGATGTTAATAACTTTTGAAGTTCAACTTCACACCAAGTGTAGGATAGCAATCTTTCCCTTCAGTACGGTTTAAGATAGTTATCTCCCTGGTCATTGCATCTCCCCTGTTTTCCATTGCCAGTAAACCGCAGAGGGGGGGGGGGAGAATAAGGGTGTTCCACGAATTCAGTTGAACTTCAGCAAAATACTAGTCTGTGTGGAGCCTTAAGGTCTACACACATAGCACTAACTTCTTGCGCTATCTTTGATCTTTCGTGTCGGCGCTTTTGTTCTTTCAGTGCACTGAATCCGAACTTCAAGAGAGAAATCCAATGCGAAGTCAGTTGACAGCTTTACGACTGTAGATGTGGAGAGATAAAAGTTCCCCTTCCTTTGTAAATTTGAGAGGATCAGCCCTCAAAAATCATTTAAAGATATTTTATCCTTGTTTCGTTTGGTCAACAACGATTGATTGGTTGCTCCTTTAGTGTAATAAAAACTGGTGCTGTTCGCTCCGAGCCTTAGAGTGCTTTTATAAGAAAGAGACTTAAGATTTTTTTACAAACGATATGCGATGCTTCCGTTATCGCGAAGGGGGAGGGAGTCCGGCAGATGGTTGGATGTATCTCTATTCGCCGGCAAGAAAATGTATAATAAGAATTCTTAATTCTGTGTGTCACAAATGTAATAAAGTAAAACAATCTAAGAACATTAGTTTCTAATTTGTGGAAAATACGAACAATCGCACGAAATTTCAAGATAAGGTGCACAGTACTAATATTTTATATTTTTAAAACTAATCATCATAATAACCATATTTTTTTTTGTTTGTTTTGTTTTTGTTTTGTTTTTTGTAAGTAGATCACGAATGAGTTCATATAAGGTTAGCTATTGCGCGTCAAATTGACTGATATTAACAGAAATCGGATTTAAAGTAAATAAAACTAACTATAAGGTTTGCCGTATAAACACTTTGTCTAATCGCTCTCACAAAAATACCTCAACTAGCGTACGAAAGATAAATATCAGTGCAACAACATAAAGAGCAATTTCTTGACGTTAATTTAATTTTTATTATCCTAAAAATTACTTGTTTTGTACAGGTAGTTACCATATGCTCTTTATTATTTTTGATTTAATCTTACTGACTGGTAAACATGTCCAAATTGATATTTTTTCAACTGAGTAAAAAAATTGTCCAGACCCGTAAGGCACAGTGACGTCGTTATGAAGTCACATTGTGACTTAGTGACCATCGATTGTCACAGTCACAGTGTCACAGTGACTAAAATGTGAAGTCGTTATGGCCGTTTTAGAGCTCGTTTGTGATGTCACATTGTGACCACTTTGTGAAATCACGGTATGACAAATTTGTGAAAAATGTGTCATTTGTGACTACTTTGACATTAACATTGTGACGAAAATGTGATAAAAGCGAAGATATTTCAATTGCCAGAAACATGGTTTTTAAAGTAAATAACATGTTTTGAAGAATATTTGTAATTTTCTAAAGATTTTAAAGAAAGTCACATCTCAGTCACAATGTCATGTCACTGAGTAGTGGCATTTTGGTCACAGATGTGATGTGACCAAAGTGACTCACAGTGACGTCATTGTGATGTCATTGTGACGTCACTGTGACCAAGCATGATATGAGGGGATTGGCAGTCGAACCCAAGACCGTTAGCTTAAGTTGCTAACGCTCTGTCTGTTAAATGATCTGGACATACCATCAGCCTATAAGATTCACTAAGACAACATATTGATTATAACATGTGATGTGTCATGTAGACTTCTCAACAAAATGCACTGGCGATAATGGATCTCCATTAAGGTTGACATTAAACTTAGTCCGGGAGCCGACTGTCGATTTACCTATGTATCGAGTAAAAGGACCGGACATACATCAAAATGTAGGTCTCAATGTGCACATTAAGAATATCACTGTCTGCCAGGTCCTATCCTGCCGGAACGCAAGGCAGCCGCACTTCTATGACGTCAATTTTGAGTGTTTACCTATGTATCGAGTACAAGGACCAGACATTCATCAAAACGTAGGTCTCAATGTGCACATTAAGAATATAACTGGCTGCCACATACAACAAAATGTAGGTTTCAATGTGCACATTAAGAATATCACTCGCTGCCTGGTCCTATCCTGCCGGAACTCGGTGGCAGCCGCACTTTTATGACGTCAAGTTTGAGTGTTTACCTATGTATCGAGAAAAAGGACCAGACATACATCAAAAAGTAGGTTTCAATGTGCACATTAAGAATATCACTGGCTGCCACAAACATCAAAATGTAGGTTTCAATGTGCACATTAAGAATATCACTGGCTGCCAGGTCCTATCCTGCCGGAACCCGGTGGCAGCCACACTTTTATGACGTCAATTTTGAGTGTCTGCCTATGTATCGAGTACAAGGACCCAACATACATTAAAATGTAGGTCTCAATGTGTACATTAAGAATATCACTGGCAGCCAGGTCCTATCCTGCCGGAACCCGGTGGCAGCCGCGCATTTATGACGTCAACTTTGAGTGTTTGCCTATGTATCGAGTACAAGGACCGGACATACATCAAAATGTAGGTCTCAATGTGCACATTAAGAATATCACTGGCTGCCAGGTCCGATACATAGGTAAACACTCAAAATTGACGAAAAAAATGAGTCTGCTACCTTGTTCCGGCAGAATTGGACATGGCAGATCATGATATTATTAATGTGCACTTTTAAACCTTCATATTTATTTATATACAGTCACCGCCAAAAAAATCTTGACACTTTCGATTTTTGATGTTTTGTTAAATATCTAGAAATATACAAAAGAAATCATTCTGAAACTACTGGTGTGTAAACAAAATAGTACACGTCATATATTTTCACAAAGATTTTTCCCCGAAATCTAACAGGGGACCGTCAATAAATTGAAAAAGAACGAAGATCTTTTGGATCACCCTGTCAAAACTAATGAAGCAAAACAGTTTAAACTGCAGATAATGATTAAGTGGCTTATTGTGATAAGTTGTGTCGATTTTTATGAATATAGCTTGAAAACTCGTAGAAAAATTAAAGTTTTTATAAAAACGGTCCAAAATTTTTCCAAGCTTTTTGCTTATAATTTTCAGAGCTCTTCATAAAACACAATAATCTTTTCAGAAAATATGACAAACAACACTGCACATAACACCCTGTAATCAGAATTAAAAAATAATAAAAAATGTATAAAAAATGAACGGGTTTACTAAATAATTTTTTACTGCGCATGCGTCAATGCTATTAAAATTTCATTTGCATATTATGTTAGTTAAATGTATAGAGCAACTTCTGTGAAAGTTTCAAAAACATAGCTTAAAAACTCTAAAAATTATCGTCAATAGAATATGGTCAAAATCCGTTATTTCCAAAATAAAGCAAAAAGATAAGGAGTTGTATCCAAATATAGTAGTACGTGCAATACTATGTAGGTAATCAATGGAATATGGATACAGCCCCTCATCTTTTTGCTTCATTTTGGGAATAATGGATTTTGACAATATTCTATTAACGATAATTTTCAGAGTTTTCAAGTTATGTTTTTGAGACTTTCACAAAAGTTGCTCTATACATTTAACTAACATAATATGCAAATGAAATTTTAATAGCGTTGACGCATGCGCAGTAAAAAATTATTTAGTAAACCCGTTCATTTTACATATATTTTTTATTATTTTTAATTCTGATTACAGGGTGTTATGTGCAATGTTGTTTGTCATATTTTCTGAAAAGATTATTGTGTTTTATGAAGAGATCTGAAAATTATAAGCAAAAAACTTGGAAAAATTTTGGACCGTTTTTATAAAAACTTTAATTTCTCTACGAGTCTTCAAGCTATATTCATAAAAATCGACACAACTTATCACAATAAGCCACTCAATCACTATGTGCAGTTTAAACTGTTTTGCTTCATTAGTTTTGACAGGGTGATCCAAAAGATCTTCGTTTTTTCAATTTATTGACGGTCCCCTGTTAGGTTTCGGGGAAGAATCTTTGTCAAAATATATGACGTATACTATTTTGTTTACACACCAGGAGTTTCAGAATAATTCCTTGTGTATATTTCTAGATATTTAACAAAACATCAAAAATCGAAAGTGTCAAGATTTTTTTGGCGGTGACTGTATGGTCTTTAAATTCGATACATAGGTAGACATTCAAAATTGATGTCATAAAAGTGTTGCTGCCACCTGATTCCGGTAAAATTGGACAAAGTAGACCCTTAAGTTTTTAATATGTATTTTCAAACCTACATTTTGATGTATGTCCGGACCTTGAATTCGATACATAGGCAAACACTCAAAATCGACGTCATAAATGCGCGGCTGCCACCGGGTTCCGGCAGGACCCGGTGGCAGGACCTGACAGCCAGTGATATTCTTAATGTGCACATTGAAACCTACATTTTGATGTTTGTGGCAGCCAGTGATATTCCTAATGTGCACACTGAAACCTACATTTTGATGTATGTCTGGTCCTTTTACTCGGTACATAGGTAAACACTCAAACTTGACGTCATAAAAGTGCGGCTGCCACCGGGTTCCGGCAGGATAGGACCTGGCAGCCAGTGATATTCTTAATGTGCACATTGAAACCTACATTTTGATGTTTGTGGAAGCCAGTGATATTCTTAATGTGCACATTGAAACCTACATTTTGATGTTTGTGGAAGCCAGTGATATTCTTAATGTGCACATTGAAACCTACATTTTGATATATGTCTGGTCCTTGTACTCGATACATAGGCAAACACTCAAAGTTGACGTCATAAATGCGCGGCTTCCACCGGGTTACGGCAGGATAGGACCTGGCAGTCAGTGATATTCTTAATGTGCACATTGAAACCTACATTTTGATGTATGTCTGGTCCTTTTACTCTATACATAGGTAAACACTCAAACTTGACGTCATAAAAGTGCGGCTGCCACCGGGTTCCGGCAGGATAGGACCTGGCAGCGAGTGATATTCTAAATGTGTACATTAAAACCTACATTTTGATGTATGTCACTGCCAGTTATATATTTAATGTGCACATTGAGACCTACATTTTGATGTATGTCTGGTTCCTGTACTCGATACATAGGTAAACACTCAAAATTGACGTCATAAAAGTGCGGCTGCCTTGCGTTCCGGCAGGATAGAACCTGGCAGACAGTGATATTCTTAATGTGCACATTGAGACCTACATTTCGATGTATGTCCTGTCCTTTTACTCGATACATAGGTAAATCGACGATCGGCTCCCGGACTAACTAGTTGTTTTCGTTCAGTTAGCTAATAATTTAAACGGTTTTGACTTATCCTCCGCATCTTTGAGCTTTTCTTTCCCACAGTAGAGAAAATGTCTATTCATTATTCTCCATTTAACCAGCATTGAACATAAACAGACTAATACAGTGGAACTTCTTTTTAACGAAATCCCTATTTAACGAAATTTTCTAGTTAACAAAATTTTCTGCTGAACTTTAACTTTGGACACCAATAGCATGTAAATTAATCTCCATATTACGAAAAGTATATTCTATATAACGAAGTTTATTCCAATTCCATGAGTGTACAACATTCAAACATAGAGATAGCTATTGCGATGGATGTATGAATTTATTTCTGCAAATTGCATGAAAATGACATCGTTTATTTATTACTTACCCATCATACGTAGTATAGAGTAAGTCTTGCAATCGTTTTGAAAATTAAAAAAAATTGACAGATTTACACGTTTCAGATACTGGAGATTCCGAAAAACATATTTTTAGAAAAAAAAAAATGTCGTCCGTCCGTCTATGTGTCTGTCTGTCTGTAAACATTCTATCTCCCGAACAATTTGAGATAAAGACTTGAAATTTTGTATGTACTTAGTATGTAAAAATGGGACGAAGCCTATTTAATGTCAGTAACTTCGATTATCCGGAACTACTTTTTTCGGACTCTCGAAAAAATCGTTCTGATGAAAGGCATGTAAAAGTTTAAAATTTTTTTTGTTTTAAGAAATAAACGTAAAAGACAATAAAATAACACAAATTTTGCATAAAGTACGAAGTCAATCGGATTATTAGTTGCCGAGATATTTGTAATCCTGTTTTCCGCATTCTTCGATTTTTCATGACCCTGTATTTCATTCAAATTTCCATTTAAAGATATATTTTAATTGGAAGTGACACGTTTAATCCGACGCAGTAAACTGTTAGTTAATATGATTATTATTTAGTTATAAGGATGTTTCTTTTGCGAATTTGGTACTACTTGAGTTGTTTGGGTTGTTAGGCGTTTTATATAATTTGTCAAATTGGTTCATCAGCAATTAATTAATAGAGCATTACCATGTATATTGAAAATATTTAAATATATGTTTAAATTTTGTTTTGGAATGGCGATGCATTTTATAAATAGTTTACACATGTTTTATTTTCATATATTACATTATGCATATCCATGATGAGTAAGTATTACGGTGGCCCCCAAAGACTAATTTATTTATTTAATCATTTCTGTCAAGATGCTAAACAAAGCTTTTTTTTTTTTTTTTTTTTTTTTTTTTTTTTTTTTTTTTTTTTTTACTAAAATAAACGTTTGCTATCGCCATTTTCTCACACAGACATTCCACAGCTGACAGTGGGGGAAACCTTCGATATAATAAGATTTATGAAAATGTTACAGATGAATTGTTCGATTACTTACTAAAGTGCGAGAATTTTAATGAACAGCACATCTTTTGTAAGTTACCTGTACAGAGTATTATAACATAATACTGTTATAATTTTAAGGATCTAGAATACATGGAAAAAAAGAAAAAAGATATGTTATGCTTCAATTTTTGTTTACCTCTTTTCACTATTTTTTTTTTTTTTTTTTTTTTTTTTTTTTTTTTAAAGACATTTCGAATTAAATTTTTCTTATAGAGCAACATTGGTTAAGAAAATTCACAATCAAAATTAAAATACATTTTCCCATTATTTCCATCTCATGTGTGTTTTTCATTTTATGTATGTGTATGTCTTATTATCCAAATTTCATGAATTTTAGTTGATAACGCGTTTTAGTTAGTATTTATTTTAACAAATTTTCTTTATAACGAAGTGTTTAGATGTAACGATAAGGATTTGTTAAATGGAAGTTTTTCTGCACTTAAACTAAAAATATTTTGCAATTTTCGCAAATCTAGTACAGAAAACTTTGAACATTCAAACCCATGAGATATTTATACGTTAATTATATTGGCGCATTTAATACAAAAATAACGCACTGCATCAAATGACTATGACTTTCAAACAGTCCAAATATATTTTCATTTAATTCCGCTTTTACAGTTGCGGATGTAAACAATATAAAGATCATCAATTCATGTAATGCCTTTTATGAAAAGGCCTTAATGATTGTTGCATCTAAACACACCTCTTGACGTAATCTAATTCAGCGGAAGGCGTCGAAAGAATATGCAAAATAGCACACTTTAAATGCAGCAAATCAAGGCTTCAAAATTTACATTTTAAGTGTGTCTATTTGGATAAGATGATCATTTATTACGATAAATAACGATTTGCGTCTTCTTTGATACAAGTTACAACGCAATTTATGGAAATATGGAATAACATTTTGTTGGTTTAAAATAAGTTTAACTCTATCTAAATGCAAACACATTTCCGCGTATCGTTTCATTCCATTTAATCTACAAAATTGTTGTGTGAAATTTGAGTGCCTTTTTAAAATCTTTTAAACTAAGTAATATTTTTATTGGAAATATTTTCCTATGATTAGATATAGTGGGAAATAGTAGTAAAATATAATCTTAATGAAAATCATTTGTTAAAATCTAATAGAATAAGACTAATTTATAAGTCTGATTCTTTCAGGAATCATCATCAATAAAAGCTGCTCATCTGAACTAAGGAAGTACACATTAAATGAATCCAATTACCGTATATAACCGTGTTTAAGTATTATATACGGTATTTAAGGCTCCATAATTCTTAACCAAAAATTTTGAAAAAAAAAAAAGTTGAATTTTCGTGCATAAATCCATCTACATTTCTGGTAATATGTTGAAAAATGATTTGTAATCGAGAATGAAAAAAAAATTATTAAATAAGTAAATTGCTTTTCAGCTGTTTTAATCAGACTTTTCTTTTAATTCAAAATTTTAAAATCGTATAATTGTGTAAAACTGAAGAAACTTAAACTATTTTGAAACATAATCACATCGATTCAGTGACACTTATAAAAGAATCTTTCAAAAATCTATGCAAGCCTAATTTACAAGGGAAAACAACTTCTTAGATTGCTAAAATACAGTATTTCTTTGTATTGTATTATATTTTGTATATTTTGCATTGTATGACTTTTAGGACAGATATCTAGATGCATTCCACCCCAAGAGAAAATGAGCGCAGAACAATTACAGGATATTATTGTTGTTCCATCGTTACTATTATTGTCAATCTGAGGAAAATGATTATTGTTCGTTTTTATTTCTCTTTCCAACTTACACCTGTATGTGATTACTTGAAAGATTTGCTCATTCGCCGATTATCTGTGATTTTTTATATATATATTCTTGAGCATAAGTCTTTCCCCCATTTCCAACTACCAAATTTTGTCTAAAATTCTTCGAGTACATGCGGTATTTATTTTTTGTAAGGTACCTGTGCCTAATATGGACACCCTAAGGAAAATCTATTTTTTTCACCCTCATGTACACGTAATAGGACTGCAAAAATATATGACCATGATCCCTGGACTGTTGACTATCATTATTAAAATTAGCGACCTTGTAACTATTCCGGTTCAATTTAAATGATGAAAACAAAAAATGTTTAGAAATGTCCATATACGGAACCACTAATCCCTATTATGGACAGGTGGCTCCTTATTGATCTACCACAAAAGGTGTATGGAAGAACCACTTTTCTCTGGAATTTTACAGGAAAGGGGATAAAAAAATGTATCTTAAGGTATTGCAGGGGAGGGGAGGGCACAGTAAATATTTTCAGAACATGCACTTAGGAACGGGTGGTTATTTTCGGCTGTGGCTCTTCGAAGACCAATGCAGAGCACCTCAGTTACTATAAAATATTATGGAATGGTAGTTGGTTTTGCTTAGCTTTCTATTTTTGTGAATCTGAAGATTCACCTGCTGTACTTCCTATATGGACATAAGATGTCCATATTGGGAATCGGGAGTAGTTTTATTAAATCTTGTAATAAAAAAATAACGAAAACTTTTTAAAGCAATATATGCAATAGCAATAGAAAATATGTTTTTAAAGCTTTCTAAAACACTCCACTTTTCAATACTTAAAGTAATTTTACAATATCTAATAAGAATTTAAACTTACCTGTATTTACGATCAGCACACCCAGAAACAACAAGTTTCCTTCTAAATGGCGAACAGCGCGATTTTTTGTACTTTCCTGGCTTAATTATCTTTTCAACTGCTTTTCTTCACAGACAAGTAGAGCGATTTCTCTATCAAAATTGTTACTTTTAAAAATATTAGGGGTGTCCATATTGAGAGTACTGTCCATATTAAGTACAACTACCTTAATACAGACTATCTGGTCAAAACTATCCGAGAACTTTTAATGTTAGAATCGTCTTACGTCCTTTTATGCTATATTTTCACCACTAAAAACGTCCTCTAATATTTGATCGGGGAAAAAAAAAAATGTTGGAAACAAAAATTGGACAAATTTAAAGAAAATTCATTAAATTAAAAACATTGAAAAGTTGGGAGGGTCAGAGCCATGAAGTCTTCGGATATCAATCCCCTCCCCCCCCCCCCCATTTCCAAGTTTGTCTATAAAAAATTTTGTCTAAATTTCTTCGAGTATATACGGTAATTATTTTTTGTAATACACGCTATCTGGTTAAAACTACCAGAGAACTTTTAATTTTAGAATCGTCTTACGACCTTTTACTGTATTTTCAACACTAAACATCCTTTAATACTTGACCGGAACGGAAAAAAGTTGGAAATAAAAATTGGAGAAATTTAAAGGAAATTCATTAAATTGAAAACATTGAAAAGTAAGAAGGGCCAGAGCCCTGAAGTCTTCGGATATCAATTGCATCTTTGAGCTTAGTGTTTGCCTTTGTGAAAAAAATCTCGAGAAATATTTGAGAACTGTTGTTACACTTTTAAAATGTTTAGAACCTGTTTGAAATCACATTTTGCTATGAAATTTCAGTCAGTGGGGCAAATTAGGGGACCAAAAACAAATTAAATAACAACATAAATAAATAAATAAAATAAAATAATAATAATGCAATCACCACCTATAACAAAAAAATCGAAATAACCTGTAGATTAAAAATGATTTGATACGCATTCTATACTATTTCTGTGGATTTTTTCAAGACCAATCTGCGTATTTATTAAGACATTAGCGCTTCTTTTTAAAACTAAAAAAAAAAAAAAAAAACTAAAAAAAAAAAATGCCATTGATTGGCAGTCAAACTCACTACCTTTAGTTTAAGTGCAAGATCAGCGTTGGACATAAACAAATACTTAATTTCAAATTATTTTTTAATTTTTTAGCCTTCACTGCAGAAAACTCTAAAAGAATATTGAACATTTAAACTTACGAGATATTTATACGTTAAATATGTTGCTGCACTTAAAATAAAAATAACGTACTACATCAAATGACTGTTAAATAGTTTAAATGCATTTTCATTTAATTCCATTTTTACAGACGAGGATGTAAACAATGTAAAAATCATCAATTCATATAATGTCTTTTATGAAAAGGGCTTAATGATTGTTCATCTAACACACTTCTTGACATAATCTAATTCAGCGGAAGACGTAGAAAGTATATGCTAAGTAGCACGCTTTACATGTAGAAAATCAAGATTTCAAAATTTACATTTTAAATGTGTCTATTTGAATAATATCACCATTAATTACGATAAATAACGATTTGCGTCTTCATCGATACAAGTTGCAACGAAATGTATGGAAATATGGAATAATATTTTGGTGAGTTAAATCGTTAAAGTAAGTTTAACCCTATCTAAATGCAAACACGTTTCGTGTATCGTTTCGTTCCATTTGATCTACAAAATTGATATGATGAATGTGAAATTTAAGTACGTTTTAAAAATCTTTAAATCTAAGTAAACTTTCATATTGGAAATATTTTCCTGTGATTATATTTAGTGAAAAATAGTGATTAAATTATCTTAAAAAAATAATAAAAAATTGCTAAAATGAAATGGAATTAGATCAATATATACTTCTGGTTTCTTTCAAGAATTAATCTTGAATAAAAGCTATTCATCCGAACTAAGAAAATATACTTTAAACAAATTTAATTGCAGTATATAATCGTGTATAATTCGACCTTCTAATTCTTAAACAAATATTTTGAAAAAAAAATTGAATTTTCGTGAATAAATCGAACTACATTTCTAGTTGTATAAAAATGATTTGTAATCGAGACTAGAAAAAATAAATCATTAAATAAGTAATTTTTTTTCTGTTTTTTAAATTAGACTTTTTTTTTAACTCATCATTTTAAAAATATATAATTGTATAGAACTGAAATAACAAATTATTTTGAAACCTAATCACATCGGCTCAATGACACTTATAAAAAAAAATCTTTCAAAAATCTATTCAAGCCTAATTTACAAGGGTAAACAACCTCTTAGATTGGAAAAAAATATAGTGCTTTGTATTGTATTATATTTTGTATATTTTGCATTATACGACTGTCAGGACACATATCTAGAAACGTTCTGTCCCAAGAGAAAATGGGCCCAGAACAATTACAGGGGTATTATTGTTGCGCTTTTATTGTTAATCACAGGGAAATATTTATTGTCCGCTTTTATTTCTCTCTCCAACCAAGTCCTATGTGTGATTACTTGAAAGACTTTTTCATTCTCCGATTATTTGAGATTTTTTATTTATTTATTTATTTATTTATTTTACAATCTTGAGTAGAAGTCGTACTCCCATTTTCAACTCTCAAATTTTGTCTAAAATCCTTCGACTTATACATTAGTATATATATGGGATTTATTTTTTGTAATACATATTATCTGGTCAAAACTATCCAAGAACTTTAATTTTAGATTCGTCTTACATCCTTTTACTGTCTTTTCATCCCTAAATAGCTTCTAATATTTGATCAGATTGAAAAAAAAAAAAAGTGAAAAATAAAAATTGGACAAATTTAAAGAAAATTCATTAAAATAAAAACAGCGCAAAGCAGGAAGGATTGGGGCTCTGAAGCCATCAGATGAAAATTGGATTGAAGGTATGACCTTACAGTTTTTAGTGAATTCAAAGCCATTGCTCGCACGCGACAAGCAGCTATGACATTCGTCTGGGGTTGCTGAAGAGTACTCCTTTTGATTTTTGATTTATTTACTTATTTATTATTTATTATTATTTTTTAAGGTTAATTTTTTTTCTGGATAAATTTGTGAATGTGACGGTGTAACTTTTCCAAAATCAAATTCGTAGGTTATTGAAAAAATTACTATATTCTTTTTAATATTTTATACTTATTATTAACTAATTTGTATTTTTAAATGCTTTCCTTAAAACATTATATAATAATATTCCAATAAGTTCTTTTCAAAATTGCATTTTCAGAAAGTTATACTACTGTAAAAGCAAAAAAAAAAAAAAAAAAAAATAATTTTAACAGAAAATTGTATCGATTCTCAAAATTCCTTTAAAATGCACCAGGTTTCAATAATAGGCGCAAACAGTACCAAAAGTGGCTCCCTTATCAGTTCTTTTTTCTTAAAGTTTAATGATTTTCAGATATTTTTAATACTTACCCATCATACGTACCATATGGTAAATCTTGCAATCTTAAAAAAAAAAGAATTTGGAGAATTTACCCGTTTTAGATACTGGAGATTTCAAAAACATAATTTTAGTCGAAAAAATTGCCATCCGTCAGTCTGTCTGTAAACGCTTTATCTCCTGAATAAATTGAGATAGACTTAAAATTTTGTATATATTTAGTATGTAAGAATGGGACGAAGCCTATTTAATATCAGTAACCTCGTTTTTTAGGTACTACTTTTTTCGGACTCTCGAAATATGCGTTCTGATGAAAGGTATATAAAAATTTTCGTCTTTTTTAAGTGAATGTAAATGACAATAAAATAGCACAAATTTTGCACAAAGAATGAAGTCGATCGGATTATTAGATGCCGAGATATTTGTTATCCTATTTTCACCATTCTTTGATTTTTCATGACCCTATATTTCATTCAAATTTCAATTCAAAGATATATTTTAATTAGAAATGAGACGTTTAATAACCTGCAATAACCTGTCAGTTAATAATATTATTATTTTTGAAGTTATAAGGATGTTTCTTTTACGCAATTCGGTACTACTAAGTAGTATGTCGTTTTATTGGTCAAAATTGGTTAATCAGCAAATCATTAATAGAGCATTACTATGTATATAAAAAATATTTAAATGTATGTTTAAATTTTGTTTGGAATTACAATGCATTTTATCAATTGTTTACACAGGTTTTATTTTCATGTATCATAGTATGTATATCAATGATGGGTAAGTATTACGGTGACCCCCAACGACTAGTTTTTATCGTTTTCATAATCACCAGAGAACAGAAAAGAAAAATTATGCGCCAAGAGTTGATAATGAACCATTGATTGAATCATTTAGAATGTTGTTACAAAACTTCACTGTCTAACCCTTTCCGGCATGGACAAATCCTGTTAGTAAAATGAGAAATTATCGATTGACACCGGAATTTACAAATGACTTTTTTAGAAACTAAATTCATCTTAATTTAAGCTTTCATTGTAAAAGCAAAATTTTATTAAAATACTATTGGTGCCGTTTGCAAGTTTGGAATTAAATTTAGATGTGCCCGAACTGGGCACACTGTGCAGGACAGGGTTAATAAAGGGAAAGTTGAAAAGTAAATAAAATTGAAACGCATACACATTTGAATAACCAATTTCAGCAAATACTTCCTATCATCAGCAATTATTCCGTGTGCTTTTTAGTCTTGTATATGACCTACAGATGTGTATTTAATAAAAAAAAATGTCCAGTAACAAAATGCATAAGACAATTGAAAATTCCCCTTCAGCAATTTTCGTAAACAAATACAAATCTATACGAATCCTTTGTGTAGTCTTGCATGTGCTCTATAAGTCACATACAAACAAATCGATAGACAAACCGAATTCATAAACACTTTTTAACATAGTTGAAAAGTGTTTAAAAAATAATTTAATTAATCAAACTTTAATTCCAGGGAAGATAAATACCCCCTCTACTATAATTTCAAAATGTATTAGGCGGCTGTGGTTTTAGGTTAAATGAGTATTTACGTCACAAACGAAACCCGAAAAATAATTAACATTTATAAGTTATTTTGAACACGAATTAGTAAATAGCACACCTTCCGTTACAACTAACCTTCCGGCTGAGTTAATATTTCCTTTCAATTTCTACACGCGAAATAGCATTCTATATTTCAAATAACACAACTAACAACACACCTCTTGAGACTAAAATAGAACTCCACCCAAACATAAATATATGTTCTCTTAATTATAGTAAACAAATTAAAAAATGTGAACATGACGTAAAATGAAATTACTATAACCTTTAAGTCACAATTATTAGGTTAATGTTATATAAAAAAAATGACTAAAAGAAATTTCAAAATATGGAAAACAAAAATTTTAAACCATGAGATTTCCTGGATAAATTTCGGATTCACAAACATTGGTCCGTACTCTTCACCATATTTTTAGCATGAATTTTTTACATGCTATACGCTAAAAATAGAATATTTATTTTAAAAATTCCATACAAGACATTTTTAAAACTTATTAATGAAAAAAAACTATACAGAAATGTACTAAATAAGAAAATTACAAACTCAAAAGGATTCGTTAGTAAACATGAAAATATATACAAAAACGTAATAAATTAAAGTAAACGCCACCGTGGGTTATAACGCCGAGTACTAATATTAAGCGTAATCAGGAAGGAATACGGGATATGGCATCTACGGGTTCTGCACAGAAAGATCTGAGTCATCTGATTCACAAACAGCTGCTAAAAGTTCATTAGTTCCATTTGTAGACATTATGGCTGAAAGAATCCTGCAAGAGTTACGCCCGATTTAAAATTTGCGAAGAAAATTCTGTAATCTGAATAATATATATATATATAAAGTATGGAGACAGTACTCAAAAAAATATTCATGCTGCATACTTGAAAAACTAATACTATTTAATAAAGAAGACTTGACTATACTATAGGTTAAACAAAATTATGTACAATGAAATATTGGATATCGCGACTTTTCAGCCGAGTTATAACAATCACATCGGAAGGCAAGAATCTATATTCTCCTACAGCTAATGAACTACTACCGTTCTACACTTACATTTTAATTTCTCAGCGTTAAATGTATTGAGGTGTTTATTTCTGAGTCCAACAGATGTCACGTGCTAGGTTCCTGGGAAAAAGCTGATCTCGTGTGTTACTATGAGCAGGATGAGGTTGACTGGTGCTATGTGCTTGCTATACTTACATATATTTATTAGGAAATACTTTTTTACATAAATTTGTAGTATGTTTCTTGTAATTGCAAGTTGTTGTGGAAGATTTTGGATGTGTTTACGAGGTAGTTTGTAATTTAAAATATACTGTGAGATAAGCATACCAGGGTAATAATGCTATCTCGTTATGCACTCTCGTTGCTACTCCGATTGATTCTTTTTAGTACTGGAACTCCATCCGAAGAGGATTGATTTTTTATTTTATGCACGGGAAAACATTATTGTCATTGTGAAAAACCAAAAAGGATACAGAGAAATTTATATATCCTAAGTACTGCTAATGTTTCATGTCTGAAGAAGGAAATATCAAATAATTATTATAGCAATTAATTCCAAGAGAAATTTGTCAATTTCTAGAGATGTAGAGTTTGTATCTTTAAAATTGGACAATTTATATGTCATTATTCCATATTATTTTACAGTTTTTTCAATACAGACTCAATTTTTACAGAAAAAATGTGTTACTTATATTTTTATAAAGTTTCAAAATAATCTATATATTAAAAGGAAAAAAAAAATTACCCAAGCTACAGCTGATGGAAAAATTAAAAAATGCAAAGATATTTAATAAACCAAAAAAAAAAAACACAATATTACAAAATAAAAAATAATACAAATGTATAATGTGTAAGTGTTTTTGTAACAAGAAGAAAATCTAAATTGTGATCAAATTCGCTCCACATATTTTGCTGTTTTACATCCTGAACGGTTTATAATACAACATTGGCGTATTCTTTAAGTTTTTTGAAAGATTTTGGTGATTTATAAACAAAATCTTTGGAAATTTAAAGACTAGATTACACAGAAAAAAATTACTTGGAGTAATATCTGAGTATCTTATTGGTCATGTGAATAAGGGTAAATCCTCGTTATATATACGTCCAATCCATAAATGATTGATAAGAGAATTTTCTTTAAATGTTTATCTTTATTTTCATATATCAATTGTTATATTATGTGTAAAAAATTTAATCTTTTAAAATCTGGTAATTCATTTATGCTAATCCTGCATATTTAAAATGCGTCGAATTTAAGAAACATCGTCATCAAAAAAGCACACTAAGACTAAGTATTATCTCACGTAATTCGAAAAATACCTGATTGATGAACAAAATTATTTTTTTCTTTATAAATATAAACATTCTATTTATAAATAAATGAAATTTTTCTCTATATAATCTATTTTAAAAAAGGTACATTTCTTAATTATAATCCTTTATTAAGCTATTTTTATTGAATAATTAAATAAGTGTAATTAATGAAATTTGGAATTTAATTAAACATTTTTCTTGAAAAATTAAATGGTATATTTAATAAAATGATTTAAATAAGTGTAATAGAAAAAAAAAGTGTAAATGTTTAAAGTTTCCAATTCCAAAAAATAGAACTTTAAAAGCAATAATTCATATTATGAAACTTATTCATGTATCCAAATTTCAATCTAGTAATTGTATAAAATACATTTCTTTCTGTCCATAACAGATACATTCCATAACATTTCGCCTTAATTGCTTCTAATTTTCATTTCAATGTTTTAAAGTGGATCGAGTTATTTTTCGTTAAATACCATAGACAGTTTCTGTTTATTTTTTCCTAATGTCAAATATTCTATCATTAATATGCTTCGTGAATAAGAACTACATCAAGACTTAATTATATACTTTTTCTCTCTTTGATACGATAATTACAGGAAAACAGTTTTACGTTAATCTTTGAAAATGCATTCTTTTCAAATTTCTGTGGAGCGCTAATTTAAAAATTCTAGACTAAGCTCTCCAGTTTCAAAAAATGCCTTCAGTTGCATATTCACATCCAAATAAAAAACATTTAATATAAAAATGTACAAAACGTAAACGTACAAGCATTTAAAATTTGCTCTAAATGAATATTCCGACAATTCGATATTTGAAATAATTCTAGCTATAATATCGTAAATTTGAAACGCAATTTGATTAAAAATCATTAAGTATATTATTTAACACATAAAATTCACAGATGAATATTTTCAAAGTTATTAATAACATTTTTGCTGGATTAGTTACTACAGTACTTATATATAATAGAATTTTTAATTTTTCTTATTTAATGAAACTTCAATGAAATATTTTAAAACATTGAGATACGAAATGTGTTTTCAAATATATGTTAACATTAATAAAACCGGAATTTATTATTTTTTGCATTAATAAATTAACTGCACGTTAACATTAATCATGCTTTTAGTGAAAAAGCGCGTTATTTTTATTAAATTTTATTCGTTCGGTCCTAGATTTAAAATTCTGAGTACAAAGATCTGATGGGAAGATATATTAACTATAAAAAAATACCTATTTTAAATAATTATTCTTAAAATTTAACATATAAGCAAGACACACTAGCAACATATATCATTAATCAATAATTGGTACAGATATACAGTGTAATTCAGCTAAAATGAACACAGTTACTTTAAAAGATGGGTTAGGTTATTGAAAATTATATTGAACAAGTTTATTTAATAATTATACAAGGATATAGTTTAATGGTTATCATTGAAAATACATACTTTTCACTTTTAAATAATTTTGTTTAAAGTAGGGGGAATTGGGGCACATTGATACAGTTTTTTTCTAAGAATTTTTTTGGTGTCCAGAAAGTAGAAATTTCAAATTATTTTTCCGTTTGATGTCAGCGACACTTGTGTCATAAAAGAATTGTGTGTCATAAAAATGTACAATCGTTGTTTTTTATAGTATTTTTGCATGTAATTAAAAAAAACCCAAAAAAGTCTTTTGTGTCAATGTGACCCATCCCAGGGGCAGATTAATACACCTCATTGAATTCTTTGATACGTTTGGGAAAACGAGACAAAACAACACCAATGCATATTTTTCATAGAAAATTATTTAGCAAACCATTCTATATTTATTTATAGAAATTCAAATCTCACAAAATTTATTTGTAAGTAGTATTAAAGCAATCAAAATTAAATGAATAATGACTTGATGTTCTGGCTATTCCTTGTTTGATTGTTGGCTGTGGTAACTTTGTCATATTACGTACTTCAACCCCAGCTTTATCTTCTTTCTAAGGACAGATGAAAAAATTACCATGATTTCTGTTTATACATCGGTTTATAAACAGAAAATAAAGAATAATTATATTAAAAATCCTGTTTATAATGTAACTATCCTTTGTTGTTCTGCAGCTTGTTTCCTTACTTAAAATTTTTCATCTGGAAAATACTTTTTTTCCCTTAAATATGGATATGAATTCGAGATTTGCCAGGCTGACTTCGACTAGCACTAGATGTTGGATAAATTCGTAGTCTTCTGTTTGCAAAAATACTATAAAATGTTCTAATATAAAAAAATTAGAGCTATTTCACTTCAATAAAAACTAATATAAGAAATTTTTGGTGAAAAATTGTTGGATTAAGGAGTGTATGGTGAAAAAGGTAAGAAAAGGTACTGAAAAAATTAACTAGGAAAGGATTTAAGTTGTATCAATGTGCCTCGACGTAGACTGTACTGGCGTAGACTGTGCCCCATACAGCCATTTTGAATAAAATGAGTCTCAAATGACCTACTTCATAATTTAACGAACAATAAAGAATGAGGAACTGATAAAGAGTAGCTTTACTTTCCAGGGAGAGTATTCTTTACGGTTGAAAATACTGGAACATTTGTATAATACCATTTCAATTGTATAACTCAAATTTACTTTTGACCTACAGAAACATTAAATCACCCGTCCCATGTCATCTAACTACTGAATCATCCCAAGACTTTCTGTATGTAGTTGTGTACACTAGCATCACCTTTTGGAGCTGTTGTGAAACTTCCTGTAATGACCCTGTAGCAGTAGAGGGGGTGTATCAATGTGCCCCAGTTTCCCCTACTGATTTGAAACTTGGCACTGTTGCAACCAGAAAAAAGCCTCCATTGGCTGATTCACATTTCAATAATAATATAAAAATTTCATAGCAAACATGAAACATTTAATATAAAAATAAATTTAATGAGAAAGTAAACATAAAAATAAAGACTGCGCCTTTTTAAGTTTATGCTAAATGTATATTTCAATAATTCGACTCCTGTGGTAAGCAACTTTAATTATAAATTATCTTGAAGGTAATTTATTTCAAACTCAATTAACATGATTTCGAAGAGACAAAAAGTTTTACAAGCACATTTTGAAAGTTAATAATTAATTCGAAAGAAACTTTTCATGATGTCTGAAATTACAAAAATATTCTAATATAATCAAACATAAATTCTAAACTTCATACATTTATAAAATTTCAATAAAACAGTTTAAATGATTGAGATACGAAATGGATTTTCAAACCGAATTTTTTACATGTTAATGTAAAATGAAATCGAATTTGCGGTATTGATAAAATTAAATGCATTTTAACATGGAAACTTTTTTTTTAAGTGAAAGGACATGTTAGTTTCATCTGTAATTGCCAATTAATTTTCATCCACTAGTTTTTCTTCGATATTCTAATTACCATTTCAAATAATTGATTTGAAATTTGCTATCAGAGAAAATTAAACATACATAATGAAATATTCTCAAAAATTTAATGCATTAATTATAAAAATTAGTTCAGATTTTGAATATAAATTTGTTTTTGCTAGATAATTAGAAAGTAATAAACCGGTAAATACAAGGAAGCCGTTTTAGGTTACAGCTAATAAACTAATGATAATAATAAAAATAGTTTCAACCATAAATTTATTTAATTTTTACTACAGCATTAGTTTCTAATAAAGCATTATAATTTACTCAAGTTCTTTTTAAAATTAAAAATAAGCATATATATGTACTACAATTACGAAATCGTTTAGACCTGTAGTCGTATAAATTTCAAATATTTTAATATAGTAAATTCCATTTAAATGTGGACTAATTTTTAATATTATTAAAACATTATACCTCCCAAATGATTTCAAAATTTAGTAGTTAAAAAAAGTTTTATAAGACTTAAAATTATAAATATAACAATAACAATCCAGCATCTGTTATAAATAAGAAAGAAAAATCATGCATGACACTTAGATTATGAAACAATTTCCAATTTTTTAAGAATACTTTAACAAAAACTTTCAGTTTAATGAGATAAAAAAGATATCATTACAATAAACATTTTAGAAAACGTATAACACTTTTGAAAATAACATTTCAACAACTGCAGACCGTACCAAAACAGTACTTGAATTATTTTGTGCAGCTCTGCATATCGTGCATTTTTAGAAGTTTCTTATTTATTTGAGTAATTTCTCGGATAGAAGATGAGGGGGGGGGGGGGAACATATAAACAGTTTAATAAAACTTTTTATTGTTTTTATCTTACATCTTTTAGCATTTGAATGAAGTACATAATTTAATACCCATACAAATTTCAGATATTTTAGCATCGATTTTATTTAATGTAGCTTATTTTTAATATTGATAAAAACAATGCATATCAGATTAATATAATGCCAAATTTTGGTACTTAAAAAAGTTTTTTTGAGAAAATAAGACATTAATAAAAATTTATTCGTACTTAAAGTATTTTATCTATTTATGGGTGGATAAAATTAAGAACATGAATAATGCCTACAATATATTTTGATATGTATTTTTCTTTTTAGAAAAAATACCATAAGCAATATGTTTAAAAAAATATTTCGACCGAAGTTATCACCGAAGGAATTACTTTCATCATTGCGTCTTGCCTGGGTGGACCTATCTCTCCGTCGTTCAATTTGTAGGACTGAATTATTAATGCAAATTGTCTGATGTTCCGATGTATGTCAAGTATAGAGATTTGTAGTATATTTTAAGTGTGGTATCGAAAACCACGCCCAACTAAAAGTATGCATTACACTGACCTGCTGAGTTCGAATAATACTTCATGTACGAACTGTTGAAGATTAGGTGCATAACATGCGTTGAATGACTGTAAGTTAACATACTTTTTTATTGAAGTTTTGATGTCTTTTTTAAGATCACTACTGCTCTATTCTTGTGAGACCTAAAGTCAAATTTATAGGGCTGTCCATAAATAATGTCACACATTTTTCAATAGTTTTGATTCTCTAACCCCATTTGTCACAAAGTATCACACTTCACTATGTCCCCCCTTACTTCCTATGTAACATATCATACAATATTATATAAACATATAGTTGCAGTTCAGAAACAAAGCACTGTATTATAAATCATATTTCAAATTTTACTTTTAAACTTTAACTATATGTTTTAATGACATTTGTGATTATAATAATAAAATCCCTGCCGGTTCGACCTACAGGCGGAGATGGACGAGCATTATTAATATCTTTCTTTCTTTTCTTTTCTTTTCTTTTCTTTTTTTTTTTTTTTTTTTTTTTTTTTTTTTTTTTTCACTTAGATGTTTATTTCTATTTTCGTAAACATTAAGTTACTCAAGACATACTTTTGGTAAGTTACATGATTTCGCGTTGTTGCTATTGATTTTTTTGCCTGTTAGAATCCCTATTGCTTCTCTTATAAGAGGTAGATAGTGTAGATTAGGGGAGAAAATTTTCTTAATTTCATTGGCATTTACTCGAATGGATTTATCTTCCTTTACCGTAATTTCCTGCGTATAATCCGCGGATCAAACAATCGTTTGTCGACCCAGGAATTTTTTAAAAAGAAATGTAGTTTGCTAGATCGCCATAAATATTTGTCTTCAATCTCTAAATAAAATTTCTGGGTCCAATGAAAAATTGTTTGATCCGCGGATTATACGCAGGAAATTACGGTAATCTTAGTAGGGCGGTATTTCTTCTAATATATTTAATAACGGCTACACGCTCCCTTTATTTTAACCATCTTCAAAATGGAGAAGGTTATCAATTGGACCTGTAAGTATTTTCTGTTCACGCATATCCTTCTTAAATATAAAGCAATTTTGATTTTTTTTTTTTTTTTTTTTTTTTTTTTTTTTTTTTTTTTGTTAGAAAGTGTAAGACATCTGTGTGATCCTAGTTTAATTTCATTTACGTCTACTAAATAAAACATTTTTTTAAAGTAAAAACTTTAAAATTCAAATTCTTTTTAAGAAGTTTTTTAGAAGCGTTCATTTTTCATGTTGTTACTCTTACACACATACGAGATCTTTTCAAAGTGCGAAATCTTGGCTGGACAAAGGTCGGAATACAGATAGATTTTTTGCAATTAACAAAACGAGACTGATAAATAAGAAAATTTACATTTACTCGGTTAGAAATCTGTAGATGTAGTTGCATAGTCCCTCCAATGCTTGTGTGGCATATCTCTACTTTAACAGAGGAAAATTCACCATATATAGTAAAGTAATCCTTTTATATAAAATCGGGGGAATGACGATGCAATTACAACTGCAGATTTTTAAAGCAAGTGAATATTTTATAAAGATGCATGCTTCTGGTTGGTCGATCATTCGTTATCAGGATTTTATAAATAGTTTATACATGTTTTATTTTTATATATTACATTATGCATATAAATGGTGAGTAAGTATTACGGTGGCCCCCAATTGACTAGCTATTAAATGCGAATATATCTTTAAAATCGATACATAAGACTGATGTATCTTTGGAAATGTTATATAGTAATTTTAAGCCAGTTTTTGTGGTCCTTTCTAATATTTGTCTCGGGACTGAGGAGAATAAAAGACCGTGTATTAGCTAAGAAATGTGACTAAAATGTTCTCTTATGATTCTGTCTTAACTTGGTTTATTGTATTGTTATTTTCATGTATGAAAAGGTAATTTACACGTCCCTTTTATAATACGATAAACCATACATTTTGCAGTATTATACATTTTACACAATGCCAAGTTGCGACTGTTGCAATTGCTAAGCACATTCTGCGAAAGTATGCTGGAAAATAAGGTTTGAAAAAGCAAAATAAAAAAAGGGAATCAATGAATACAATTACATAAAAAACCCATTTTGAAATTTATAAAACATATTTTTCGTTGTACATCTTTGTAGAAAGATAGTATAAAAGATTAATATATTTCATATTGATAAAAGTTGTTTAGCTTGAATAAAAATTAAATAATTCATGCTGATAGAAATTGTTAGACCGGGCGGCGGCGACACGAATGACTACGTCATCGAGTTACGGGATGAAATCATGATGTAGGACAAGATTATTAGGTGTAGATTAAGGAATGACTGGTCTGCCTCGTCATTTCTTGGTACGATATGAGTAACAGCGGGCGCCAACTCGCCATTTTGGCGTCACTTTCACGTCATCGAGTAAACGGGATGAAATTGGTGCCAAATTAAAGCTAAAATAAATTATTTTAAGAATATTTCGGTCTGCCGGCGCATATCCTGGTACAAATCCTCGGCAGACTGAAATTTATAACAAAAAATGACGTTATAATGTAAAAATCAACATGCTATTCATCGAGTTACGGGATGAAATCATGATGTAGGACAAGATTATTGGGTGTAGATTAAGGAATGACTGGTCTGCCTCGTCATTTCTTGGTACGATAAGAGTAACAGCGGGCGTCAACTCGTCATTTTGGCATCACTTTCACGTCATCAAGTTACGGGATGAAATTGGTGCCAAATTAAAGCTAAAATAGAGTATTTTAAGAATATTTCGGTCTTCCTGCGCATATCCTGGTACAAACCCTCGGCTGACTGAAATTTAGAACAAAAAATGATGTTATAATGTAAAATTCAATATGACTGCGTCATCGAGTTACGGAATGAAATCAGATGTAGAACAAGATTATTGGGTGTAGATTAAGGAATGACTGGTCTGCCTCGTCATTTCTTGGTACGATATGAGTAACAGCGGGCGCCAACTCGCCATTTTGGCGTCACTTTCACGTCATCGAGTTACGGGATGAAATTGGTTCCAAATTAAAGCTAAAATAGAGTATTTTAAGAATATTTCGGTCTGCCTGCGCATATCCTGGTACAAACCATCGGCAGACTGAAATTTATAACAAAAAATGACGTTATAATGTAAAATTCAATATGACTACGTCATCGAGTTACGGAATGAAATCAGATGTAGAACAAGATTATTGGGTGTAGATTAAGGAATGACTGGTCTGCCTCGTCATTTCTTGGTACGATATGAGTAACAGCGGGCGCCAACTCGCCATTTTGGCGTCACTTTCACGTCATCGAGTTACGGGATGAAATTGGTTCCAAATTAAAGCTAAAATAGAGTATTTTAAGAATATTTCGGTCTGCCTGCGCATATCCTGGTACAAACCATCGGCAGACTGAAATTTATAACAAAAAATGACATTATAATGTAAAATTCAACATGACTACGTCATCGAATTACGGGATGAAATCATGATGTAGGACAAGATTATTAGGTGTAGATTGAGGAATGACTGGTCTGCCTCGTCATTTCTTGGTACGATATGAGTAACAGCGGGCGCCAACTCGCCATTTTGGCGTCACTTTCACGTCATCGAGTTACGGGATGAAATTGGTGCCAAATTAAAGCTTAAATAAAGTATTTTAAGAATATTTCGGTCTGCCTGCACATATCCTGGTACATATGTATTCGGGATGAAGGCAAGAGAAATTGCTAGCTTCGGAGCCCCGCCCACCCACTAACCGAGTTTCAATATCTTTAATTTGTCTAATTTTTCTGTTAAATTTGTCCGGTTTCAATTCCACTTAATTTTTTTCCTCTTTTCTTAAGAGTGCAAGGCTATTCCGATCGTAAGTAAAGGATTTTGGCGCTATCCGTGGTCGCCAGCCGGCGACAGCGTTGTCGCCCAAGAGACTAGGTCTGTTTCGATCGTAGGTAGGGTCGTCGACGAAAATTGGTCGCTCAACGCGACGGTTGACCCACTCACCCACACCCAACCGCCGTCCGAGACATACATATTTGGGATGAAGGCAAGAGAAATCGCTAGCTTCAGAGCCCCGCCCATCCACTAACCGAGTTTCAATATCTTTCATTTGTCTAATTTTTCTGGAATGACGAGACAGACCAGTCATTCCTTAATCTACACCCAATAATCTTGTCCTACATCATGATTTCATCCCGTAACTCGATGAACTAGTCATGTTGATTTTTACATTATAACGTCATTTTTTGTTAAAAGTTTCAGTCTGCCGAGGGTTTTTACCAGGATATGCGCAGGCAGACCGAAATATTCTTAAAATACTCTATTTTAGCTTTAATTTGGCACCAATTTCATCCCGTAACTCGATGACGTGAAAGTGACACCAAAATGGCGAGTTGGCGCCCGCTGTTACTCATATCGTACCAAGAAATGACGAGGCAGACCAGTCATTCCTTAATCTACACCCAATAATCTTGCCCTACATCATGATTTCATCCCGTAACTCGATGACGTAGTCATATTGAATTTTACATTATAACGTAATTTTTTGTTAGAAATTTCAGTCTGCCGAGGGTTTGTACCAGGATATGCGCAGGCAGACCGAAATATTCTTAAAATACTCTATTTTACCTTTAATTCGGCACCAATTTCATCCCGTAACTCGATGACGTGAAAGTGACGCCAAAATGGCGAGTTGGCGCCCGCTGTTACTCATATCGTATCAAGAAATGACGAGGCAGACCAGTCATTCCTTAATCTACACCCAATAATCTTGTCCTACATCATGATTTCATCCCGTAACTCGAGGACGTAGTCATTTGTGTCACCGCCGCCCACTCTATGTAATTCAAAGTGCTGAACAGTGCTGAACAGTAGAGCAGCATCAAGGGGTTGCATAGTTGTTAGCAACTTTATACCCAGTCTTGAAAAAAATGTGATGTCTTTATGTTTTATTAATGAGTCATTATAAGAGAGAAGTGTAGTAAAAAACTACTTAAGGGGGAGGAAAAAATAATTGTATAGGTTAAAAAATTTAATAAAGAGAGAAAAAATAAATAAAATTTAGAATTAATCTTAATCTAAAAATTTTTATAAAAAAAATTTTAAGATATATTTAAGAATATGATCTAACTGTAGTCTAAGTAACTACTAGAGAAAATTTAAGTAAAAAAAAATAAAAGTTACAAACCATTTTCTCTCAAAGAGTGTAATTACAGTACAAAATTTCCTCTTTCTTTAATGTTTTTTATTAAATTATGATATGCTTAATTGCATTTTATTAGTTTAATTAAATAATTAATCCCAACTCAATCTTTATTTTATAATACTGTATCGGATTTATAGCTGAACATATAATTTACTAATATGAGAATTCATGATCTGGAAAATAAATTAATCTTTTATCTTATTTCTAAATACACAAGGAAACACGGGAATTAGATTTGAGGTTCTTAAAGAATTCCTTAATGGAATTAGGATTATCCATTGCATGAGGCGTTTGTTGAGGAACAAGTGCATGCTGAGATTGGCTTTAACTCCATGTAGAAGTATGGATGATTTCTTTCATCAACAATTCAATCTCAGCAAAGTATTAATCTTAAATTAAAGTCACTTGTCCTATGTTATTTTCTAAATTAAGTTTCATTGTTAAATCTTTAATCATCCGGATCTTTTTATATCTATAGATATATATATATATATCTAAGAGAAGTATTTCTTGAAATCCGAATTTTTCAAATAAATTAAAATCATCCACAAAATAAGTTAAATTACATTTTAATTTTTTACTAATTTATAATATGCATTTTCTTCTTTTATTATCTCGGAAGTCTTGTCTATTTCGAAAGGCATTCTTGATCCTGCAATAAAGTATTGCATGGGTTGGGTTGTACCCGAACCGAACCCGAAAAAGTTTCAAGTCGACCTGAAATTCTAATCAAATTTGAAGTGAATGGAAATCAATCCATATTTTTAATAAAATTATGCAAAGTAATCTATAATTATGTAAACGTATGGATGATTTCTTTCATCAACAAATCAATCTCAGTAAAGTACTAATCTTAAACTAAAGTTAAGTCACTCGTCCTGTGTTACTTTCAAGATAAAGTTTCATTGTTAAATCTTTAATCACCCGAATCTTTTTATTATTATTATTATCCATACTTATATATAAAAAGGAAGTATTTCTTGAAGTCCGAAATTTTAAAATAAACTAAAAGTTGTCATAAAAATAAGTTAAATCACATTCTAGTTTTTTATTAACTTATAAAAGTACATTTTCTTCTCTTATTAGTATTATATTTCGGAATTCTTATCGATTTTAAAGAGCATTCTTGATCCCGCAAAAAACTCTTGTACGAGTTGGGTTGTACCCGAAACGAACCCTAAAAATTTTCAAGTCGATCCGAAATTCGAACCCAAATTCGATGTGAATGAAAATAAATCCATATTTTTAATAAAATTGTGGAAAGTAATCTATAATTACATTACTAATATGGATTTTATCTTAATTAAGTATTCGATGAATGAACACAAACACACTGATTAATATTCAAACTTGTAACATATTTTTATTAAAAATATATTCAAGATTTTTTTTTTTTTTTTTTTTTTTTATAACAGTCAATCTGATCACGAGCCGAAAATGTTATAAGCCGATATGCGCGATTGGTTTCAAACCCAGTACCTCCCGTCTGCTAGCATTGATACCTGAAACTCTCAGTAACTGGTACGGCTCTCCGACATAATAAATAAATATATGATGTAAATACTGATTTCTAAAAATTAAAGTGCAGTGATCGCATGTTTTCGATTTTATATTTTATGTCGAATATCTACTGCAATTCTTTCCTAGTTGTCCTTGAACGTCAAGGATATAAACATCAAATTTGATTTTATATTTAGTGAGGACAATTAATTTAGAAATAGAAACCAATAATAAATTTAGTAATAAATATTATTTGCGATCATCCATGTAACAGAAAATATTGATTCTGTCATTGTAGCAAATGACTATGTGGATTCTGTTCAACGTTTTCGTGCAAATCACAACATAGATATTCGAAAAAATGTTAATATTTGTATGAAAATTTTAAAGGGTTTTTTTTTGTTTTGTTTTTGTTTACAGCATAAAGGGTCTTCGAGCAAATTTAGCACAGCTTTCCGAAATTTCCTTTTCCATAGAAAAAAAAATTTATTTTCCAAAGACTAACTACCAACTCTTAATAAATCATTAGAATGAATCAGAAAATACATCAATGATATCAGTTTTACACTAAATATGTGTCACTTCAGTAGTTTTGTGAATATGTTAATGCTATGTCTCGAAATGCTTTTTGTGCATTGCATTTTTTATAGAAAGAAAACTTATGAAAGAAACTATGTTAATTCTGGCCATATAACACTTTTAACATCGAGATAAGCTGGAAAGGAGCAAAGAAACTCTTTTTGGCATAAAAGACAAAGATGTAGAGTCTCATTACATTTATAGAATTGTGCTAAAAACACATGTGATATATAAAATTAATCTCCTTGATAAGTTTATTAATGTGAAATAAAAAGTTGTTGTTAAGGGGTCTAGTACCTTTTAAGGCTTCAAAAATTCGATTTTTCAGTTTTCATTAATTATTATAAAATAATTCATTATAAATATTTTAAAGGAAACCGCGTAAAAAAATTCCCATTAGAACAGAAGTTATAGCAAAAATAAGATGCATCCCCATCAAAAGTAACTACAAAAATTAAAAGGTTTGAAACGGGTTTTTGAAAAACTGCATGTTTAGACATTGCGCGCATCATATCTTGAGAACATATGTATGAATTGTTATGAATTTTTTTTTTTTTTTAGTTAATAAGCATATACGTATGCTTAAAATGAACTACTTTTATGTATTTATAGCGATAAAATTTTTAGTTATGAGTAATTTTATTTATTAAAAAATGTAAAATTTTGATTTTTTTTATTTAGAAATTTTTTTTACGAGGTTAATAAATTTTTTTTTTATTTAAGAGTAGTTCATTTTAAAAATACATTATTCTCCTTTACAGAAAAAATATATATATGCAAAAATATTGATTTATAGGGTCGTTAGGATGCGCGCAAGGCACGACGGAGTAAAAAATAGAGGTTTTTAAATTTCAGTAATGCATATATTATATGAAAGACTACTAAATGTTTAATGACAGTTTATTAAAAAGCATAATCTTTTCTATTGAACGGTGAAATTTTCATGTTAATATGTATAAAAGTTTTAAAGATACACTGAATCGAACTTTGGATGTTTTTGTTGATTTTCATCCCGTTTAAAAGGTACAAGACCCCTTAAGACTCATTTAATCCTTTCCATGTGAATACAGTTCACCATTTTAATAATAAGAGATACATTTTACAAAATGGGTAGGGTGAGCCTCGTGATTTTACAGATATTTCAGTGGGACGTGGCCAATAAATGCTTGGGGAACACCAGTATAAAGCAATCATCCTTTTTGAGATATTGCAAAAGCTTTTAGACGCGCCAAAAGCATCTTAAAAAGGGCAAATTTGAATTTTAAGCCTAAATATTTTACAGACTTGAGTCATTTTTGTATAATTACATGCTTTTTTTTTGGGGGGGGGGGGGGGGGGAACAATGCCTTAGTAGACTCGTGAAATGCAAAGAAAAACAATTTTACTGTTGTGAAATATGCATTTTATTTAACAGGTTGAGTGCCACGTTAGTCACTGAACTTTACGTTGGGGCCGCATCAATCACCGATGACTGGCAGTCTGAAAATATGATATAAAACAAAGAGTCATATTGTTTTAAAAAATTACAAAAAAAATTATTTAAATTTTACAGGATTATATTCTGTTAATAATTACTTAAAACAATTGATTATTTTTAATTTTATATCATGTTTTACACTGTCAGTCACCGCTGACTGAAGTCGCGTAAATAGAAAGTTTAGTGTCAGTCACCATGGCACTCGCCCTCAAGGTGTTAAATATGTCTGAAATATTTATGGCGCATTTCTATACTTGAAATTAGTTATTTTTGTTCTATTTGATTATTCCGTTGACCAAAATGCTATATTCCTAAACTATAAGATTGAATGTCAATAATGGATGATCGTAAATCTTACATTAACTTCATACTAAACATTAAACACGTTACATTAGATTGTTACATCATCAAATGATTTTTAATCAGATGTTTTATTTGCATTTTTATTAGTTTTTTACTAAATTATTTATTATTTCGTTATTTAAAATAAAAATTATGTGAATTTGTATAGTTCGATAATCTGGATGATTAGGCAATATTGGTCGAAAAAAAAAAAAAACTTAAAAATTTAAAGCCTGGTAAGTACTATGTTACTCTTACAATATAAATCTGCAAAATTTGGGTTCTGACATATTTTTTAGCTTTTCATAATCGATTCATATGTCTTTTTTAGCGCTAAATTCTAAAAGAATCCTCATTTTTTATCATCATGTCAGGAATTTTTATAAATCGTTAATTTTTTCAAATTTTAAAAAGTCGAAGTATTTCGAAAATCTGACTATAATAAAATAGATGGAAAATGTTTTTTTTTTTTTTTTTTTTTTTTTCATAATAATTTATTATTGTTCTGACTTTTTCTATGACGTATGTTTCCTTTCAATTGGAGCCATGCCTAGGTTCCTCTAGAATCAATGAATACTCCCATCCACATTCTTTCATCAGATTTTTCCACTAATTAGTGAATAAAATTGTATGCATAAATTGTGTAAAATAGTGTGAAAGTAAGTTAATAAAATTTTATCAAAAGACATTTTACATAGTATTAGATTTTCGTAATTTTTCGACTTTTTTCAAATATTGAATCTTACGATTAGCGAAAATTCCTGCCATGGGGGTACAAAATTAACGTTATTATCCAATTCAACAATAAAAAATACAATAAATAAATAAATAAATAAATAATAATTAAATAAAAAAAATATAAAAAATAAATACCGCAGGATCGTGCAATTGATTGGTTAAATATATTCACACACACACACATATATATAAATTTACATTCGCAGCATTCACGAATTGTCTAATAGTTCAGATTCATTGATTTAAAAAATCGTTAAAATCTATATATATGTTTTTGAAACGTTTTATTTGATATTTTCTTTTCTGTACTATTTTTTTTCTTTTTTTTTAATAACCGAATAAGCTTTCTGATTTTTCTATATCATAAAAATACGAATGTAGGTTATGTTGAATAATGGATGTGATTGCCTAAAGGATTAGACATTTAAGAAAAATGAAAAAGTTACTTGTGTCTATTTGCACATTAATAAAAGTTAAAGAAGTGCAGTTTTAAAAGGAAGAAGTGAAATTATTATTGTTTTATTATTTTTTTTCTTTCAAAAATATACGCAACACATGATTATCATAAATTACTTGCTTATTTGAAAAAGTAGAATTTCTGAAAAAAGAAATCGTATTTATTGAATCGTAGCAATATAATTATTTTGATATTACTATTTGGAATTTAAATTCAATTATAATAGCCGATATTTGAACAGGTTTTTCACCAATTTCAGAGGTATTAAATTTATCTGTTATCACACCCTAATACAATTTGAATAAATCATTTGTAGGTTAAAAATTGTAGCTGAACTTTAAAATGAAAGGAAGGTAGTACAGAATATTGCTAACAGATGTTGTAGGAGTGTCAGTAAGTTAAGAAAATAACGGATTAATCGAAATAATTTAAAAGTTTTTATGACTTTCGTCTATCTCGTGCTCTAAATCTTGTAAATATGTCAACCTTCACGCTCTAAACCTTGTAAATATACCAATATTTCCACATAAATGATGCATGTTATTGAGATTTACGATGGCATGTTTGCTAATAACCACGAAGTGTGTAGAATATATATTTCGTTTACTAGGATGATTAAAATAATTCAGATACTAATGTATTGAGAAACTTGTCTGTGACGAAACTTGTTTGATGTACATTTTAAATTTAATAATATAACACTTCTTCAAGTATTATGAAACTCATATCAAATGTCGAGACACACTTTAAAATGCTGCTATTAAAATGGTTTGCATAGCATTTATTGTTTATTTACAAGAATACACAGAAAACTCCGATTGATATCCGTTCGATTGCATTACTCCGAATACACGATGATTTTCTCAAGTAATAAATTTGATATACTTATTTGTGATATATATATATATATACACATTATTGAAACACACGAACACAACTTCCAAAGAAAAATTTGAAAGTGCGAACATTTTAGTGTTTTTTCCATACAGCCGCGCAAAACAAAACAGGAAATCAATAAATATATACAATACATATATGGCAATAGTGTAGAACAAAAAAATATATTTCGTTCACGAAAAAGAGAAAGATGCCGAAAGTTACCTTTAGTACATTAATGGCGTACAGTTTTGCCGCTGATATAAAAATGTCAGTCTCCACGTTTGATCCAAAAGTCTGAAATTTTAATAAAATTTTTCTTAAAAAAGAAATTACAGAATTTTTTTAGAGTTTGATATTACTTATAAATGTTATTTAAACCTTTTTTACTAATGACTTAACATATTCAAACAATGTATAACGATACCTTTATTCTGCATAATTGAAGCATAAATGACATCTTTTGGTAAAAAAAAGGCGCTGCCACTCTGCTGTGTCATTCAACTAATTGTTGTTTAGAATATAGCTCTTACCTAGTTGCTTGCAAAACTACCCTGGACATCTAGCTCAACCATTCTACCATCTGAACACAATGTTCTATTTATTCATTGAACCCTGTTTTTCTTTGTTTTTTTAATCAAAGACTCGTATAAGTCTTCTATGTGTCAACCTAGTCCATCTCTTCTTTGTATCCACAGACTTTGGATGCTGCTGCGACCTACTGTGATGGACTGCTGTGATCTCCTTCACAGGTGTTTCTACCATTTGTGTAAGAGAAGGCGAGTGGAGTAATGCAGTAAAGATGACATTAATGAAATTTATGTAGCCATCTATTACATTCACCAAGCCTGCTCTCGATAAATGCATAGAGATTGGTGGCACTTATAACACAATAATTTTTCGCTCAATTAAATTGATCTAATTATCCACTTCGAAGTTGACTGTCGATATTTCAGATTTGCATATGCCGTCATTTACTCTCATCTTTCATCTATTATGAGCATGGTCGTAACTAGGTAATTTTTCTAGGGGGGGGGGGGGGCACGGTCCCATCTATTTGATAACTTCCAAACAATAAAAGGTGGTTTTCTTCGAACCTTGGATTTCCTTAAGTAAATACGTGTAATTTTCCCTTAGAAAGACTCCCAAGGAGGGCACCCCCACCCCTTAGAGTCCCCTTAGAGACATGTTGATAATTGTCCGTCATAAACACAACCAACCAAGCAATAAAAATACACATTTTTTTTAAAGCTAATTATACTCAACAGAAAACGTATCTCTTATACATTTATAAAAACATACTGTCGATCAAAGAAACTTTTTAGACTTATATGTCATACATATTTTTTTTTTACATTTCTATCTCATACATATAACACACCAAGTTTTTTGTCAATAAATGTTTCGAATGAGGGAGGGAGAAAACAATCATAATTAGATCTAATCAATTTTTAATAAGTCCAAAAAAAAAAGAAAATATTTAACTTATTGAAAATAACTAAATTAAACCAAGACAGAACAATTAGGTGATTCAGTAAGTTTTTTTCTTAAAATTCTCTTTCGATCGTTAGAGAGCATTCCATTCAGAATTTCCTTTGTGTGTGCAAAGCAACCATTGATCTAAATAACTTTATTAATATTTATTTTATGCCATTTTGTAGGTTGTTTAGTCGCTGAGTAATTTGCCATGAGTTTTTAGATCCCTTTTTACTTTCTTCTATCTTCAATAGAAGAAAATATTGTAATCGAAATTTTTTTTCGACTTCCGTTTTTCGACGGATTTACACGTTTTAGGGATCAGAGATTCCAGAAAACATGCTTTTAAAAAACGTGTGTCTGTCCGTATGTGTGTCTGCATGTCCGTATATCGCTATTGTACCATCGAAGAGTATATGAAGATATGCAAAGAACTGAGCCAAATTTTTTTTTGCATGCTTTTGACTGTGGCAAGCAGATTCTCCTTCAATTATGAAGTATTTTGCTGAAAGGGGGTGCTGTAGTATCTATTTTTGTGCCATTTCCAATATTATATCATCGAAAAGAATAAGAAGTTACTCATAGAATTGATCCAATTTTTCATATAAGTGTTTGGCTATGACTAGTTTGTCCTTTCTGAATTTGAAAAAAAATCCATCGGAAGGAGGCGATGTAATAAAAAAATTTGTGACATTTTCAATATTGTATCCCTCGAAAAGTGTATAAATTTACCGAATTGAACTATCATTTTTGTGTGTGTTTTTGGCTATACCCAACAGACCTTCTTTGAATTTGGAAATATTTCATGGGAAAGGAGCATTGTAATAGCTTTTTTGTATCATTTTCACGGTTCTTCGTCCTTCTCTTCTCTATCGGCTTGTGCAGAGATGGGAACTCGCGTCCTGCTAAGCCGGCTATTTGCAAACAGCTGATAATAACAGAATAAGGGAATACTATTGATTTTAATGACTATCATGTTCCACATTAACTCGTTTTTACTCTAATTAATTGACTGAAGCAGAAATTTAAGATGACAATCAAAATTTGTATAGTATTGAATTAATAATATTAAAGTATTAACATCTGTACCTACTGTTTGAAACATTAAGATATATGTATAAAAAGAAGTTTTGGAATTGGCACATCCAACTAGTTTAGGTGTGTATTTTATTTGAGGAGAAATCATCTTTTGGCCAACTTCAATTAGATAGTACATACTTTGTGAGTGAACGTAGAGATTCAAATGGGCTATTCGTTCTCAGCGGAGAATTCTGTTGGTCGTTGTGAACCATTCTGCATGGGACATGTTTAGAATGGATCGTATATCATTTCCAAGTTCCATAAATTTCCTCAGCGTCATTCATTAGACAAGATCATTGGCACAATTTTAACCCACAGGGACTCGCCGGATCAATAGGAAAGTATTTGTCCACGTGTCATTTACTTTATATTTCCATTTTTGGACCCATAGGCAGTAATTTTGAAAAATTATTTTTTGAAATCGAGAAAAAGGTAATCAGCATCAGCACAAACCAGAATTATTTGCAGAACAATTGCAAAGTTACTTTATCAAGATATTGCTCAGAAATACTAGCGAATAGGACGCAAGAAATTTTTCCCGCGCTCACACAAAATGGCTTACAAAGGGCGAACAAAATTTCCCCCTTTATATTAAGCATTGATTGACCATCAGAGTCTGTAGGTTAACTTATAAAGTGTATAATTCAAGTTAATGGCTCAGGAGAGTTAATACCAAATGTAATCCACATCTGAAAGATGGATCGAAAAACTTATAGGAAATTACTCGGCTACTAAACATTACCGGAAAAGCCATAAAACAAATATTAAGAAAAGTTTTTTGAACGATAATTGCTTTGCATATTGAGAGGTAATTCTGATTGTAACGCCCTTTGACAATCTCCATCATATTAAACAGCAAATTTCTAAAGATACAAAAAATGTAAGAGGTAGGGTAAATTATGACATACTCAAAGTTGAAATACCTACAATGAACTTTCCTTTGAGGCTTTCCTTTGACTGTTTGAGTTGCTCTTTTATTTTATGTATTAATTATGATTTAAATTTTATACAATAAATACTATCCAGCGTTAAAATATCGATATTCATTTAAACACTCCGTGTTATTTTCCTTCACAATTATTTATCTTGTATGGATGAGATTTTCTAAAAATGGATTTTCAATTTATATTACAATTTATATTTCAATTTTTATTACTATTTCTTTATATTATTATTATTATATATATATAAAACCCCTCCGTGTATAACGATTCCGGGGTCAACTCATCCACGAGAAAAAGAAACTTATTTCAACTGCGTCCACGTTAGGCTTAAGTATTCCGAGCCGTTCACAAATATTCTAACTGTTCAACTTATGGAAATATACATATAAAAGATTTATTCATTACTCATTTTCTTTTAAAATCTACAAAAACTATTTAATTATAATGTTTAAGTTCTAAATAAAACAGCCAGAAATTACGAAAAAACAAACGTTAAATTACGAGAAAGACAAACAATGTTGCCATTCAAGAATGACAAATTCTGTGAATGAATCTTTAGAATGACTCCACTGTAACATCACGACTCGCGAATGATTGGGCGCTTTCGGGAGCTGAGCGCACTCAGGAGACAGGTACATGGAGTGGATCTTTCAGCGGATATAGTATACTGGGTACTCTGCGCTCATTAAGAACAGACCATGGATTCGATTAATGACGGTGCTAATTATAACGATAATCTGTTACAAACAACGGTGAGATTCATGGCCGAATGGATAGAGCATTGAACTTGAAACCAGAGATTGTGGAATCGAATCCTTCGCGTCTGAGCGTACTGCAAGCGAAAACTCCTGAGCTCGCGCGCGCAGCGCATGTGTCTCCCGAACACGCCCATTGTTTACAGTTTATTGTTGACATTTGTTTCAATCTTATAAAGTGTTTTCTTTTAAGTATTAGCTAAAAAATGGGCCAAAATAGGAAGTTTTTTTATACATTTTAGATATTTTTATTATCTTCTCTCAGTATTTTTATATATTTTTTGGCTGTAGTTTCACAATATAATCTTTTATAATTGATTTTTTGCCTTACTTTATTCTTTTAAAATTTATGTATCTACGATTTGTTCATTACAATCGCTCCATCCACCAGATAATTTTGTTATAGTTTCAAATGCAAATTTCTGTTAAAATTTTCTTTTTATATATATTTTTTTCCCCATGTTTAATCGCTGTATTTTTAAAAATTGTTTAACCCTAAAGTGGCTGATTAACTACAGTTGTAATTTTTTATCATCCTTTTAAAAATGCAAACACGTCATTTTGACGGGCTGTCTTCTAGTATTATTATAATATTATTATGTTTTTCAACTGAATTTTGTACTATACTATGTGGTATAAGCACAAGATAATGTATAATATGGGGCTTGGTTATTTTTTCAAGGGATTCAAATTGTATGGAATTTTTTTTTTATTTTTACTTACACTAGTAAAATCATGTGCGTGGGGGGGGGGAAGTAATTTACAGCAAGAAGTCTGTTCTTTGAAATAATAAAATTATCCAAAACTTATAATATTTCAAAACAGTTTATATAAGAGTGTTCGTGATTTCTCAGGTGATTAAAAAAAATCCAATCTATTCAGAGAGAAGTGAAAGGGGGAATCGTCCTTCTTTGACAAATGATGCCTAGTTATTAAAGATATATATCTATGCTAATCTCGGAAGAAAACCATATTTCTTTGCAGTGTGATATAAATTATCTCAGGCCAGAAACTAGGTGTTCATTTTTAATAAAGAATATAACACGAACACTTTAATAAAATTTCATTTAGTAATATCTGGTTAGAAGAAAAATTGCAACAAAAATTTTTGTCCAATACTCTTTTGTAAGATTAAAATGGAATAAAAGTTAAAGATAATTTTTTTTATACTTTTATATTTTTCTATGGTAGTTATTCTCCTATATTCTGTAACAAATCTTTATTATGTCAATCCATGCTGAGTATGCCGAAGTTAAAAAAGCTTTTACACTGGGTTTGGGAGTGTTAACAAGTTGATTGTAATAGTAAAACATTTGGAAATCTCTCTTTTTTTTTAACTTATTTACCCTATTGTATTTTTTCCAATTAAGAAACATTTAAAAATCCCACCATTTAGTAACAATTAATTAAAATACTATCGCAAAAAGTATTAATTAAAAATTCCCCACTTTAAATATGTAAAATTGTTAAACATTTATATTCAGAGTCATTATAAAGTAACTTTATTTAACTATATCTCCAATTTATACTAATTTAATAACCTTTTTAAAAGTAAATACGTTGTAAAAATCCACATAATGTGATATTGAATATAATTAAATAGGGAATATTCAAGTATTTGGACTTAAACGCTTTAATTTTTGATTCAATATGCAAATTAATTACTTTTTTATGGCAAAGCACAGTTTATTTGATCACTACATGGAAAAAAAAATAATGTATATATATATATTCATTTTTCCACGATGTAAAAAGATTTATTTATTTGTTCTCCTTTGTTAAATAATTAGAAGAAAAAGTATCGTAGAAATTTTGCTTTTTCAATCTCTTAAAAAAATCCATAATACTCAAATGACTTTACAAGTGAATATTAGGTTTAAAAGGTAAATGTTTAATATTATAAAAAAAAATACTCTATTTTTCTGTCTACTTCATCAATAACATTCGATTAATAGTATACTATTCTAAAGTTCGCGGCATTTACAACATGTCAAAACTTTTCAGAATTTTTCTATTTAATCAGAACCTTCTGCTAGTATATTACATAAAACTTTCCAGTTTTAATCTTCCAGTTTTAATAGATTAATAAGAACGAAAATTGATACATTAGGCATACATTGTCATTTTCAACACTACCAGAATAAAAAGAAATATTTTTTTTTTCATTCAACGAAATGACATAGTTATAGAAGCAATTTAAATATGTACATTAAACGATTTATACGATAAACGACAATAAAACGAAATTCATTTGCGTGTACCTGTAAACGAACTATAATGTCTATACTTTTCATTTTCATTCGAGAATATTTTATACTGAAGCTCACTAATATATTAAAATACTATAGGTCAGTTCCAGTATATTTACGCGATTTAGATACATTCAGAAAGCGAATTCCTAAACACTTTTAAGCTACGATGGAAAGTGTTTAAAATTTCATTAATGCGATCTAATATTTAAAGAATGTTGATGTCAGAATATGCATTAAATGCAACTTATTATAAATACACTGTAAAAAATTTCCGTTAATATACACAAACTTTTCCCTAAAAATTACGGAAGAGTTTCATTTTTCCGGAAAAAAACGGAAGAATTTCCGTATTTGACATTTTAAAATAACTAATTCCGTTAAAAAACGGAAGTGTTCTGTTATTTTTGTCAATTTTCCGAAAACAGTAGAGTTTAGTGGTGCCATCTACCAGCAAAATGAAAAACCTTATACTGAGTTGATGGTTTTTAAACAATTTGCTAGACTACTTCTCTATTTCATTCTGTTTTAATAATAAAAAGCTAACGTATTTTTAAAATATTAAGAAAATAATAATAAAAAAATATAAAAAAAATTATTAATTATTTTTAAGTTTGAAATAGCTGAAAGGGAAAGTTGATTGTGATTTTAAAATAATTTTTTATGTATTTTTATCATATATATATATATATATATATATATATATATATATTAAGTGCGTTGGATATTTTGAAAAAAGTGGAAAAAAATTCTTCTTTTAATTTTAAAATATATATCTATTTTAATTTATTCAAATTAAGAAGTTCGCACATAAAATTAAAAATATATCGAAATATATTACCGAAATTCTCATAATTTTGGCGATTACGTAAGTTATAAAAAATCAGTAACTGAAATTTATTTTATAACCCATTGTAATTATCTTTATCGAGTTTACCTTAGATCGTCATAAAATAATTTGTTAAAATGCACATTTTTTTTCTTTCTTTTAGTATGTTAGTATTTTTTAAAATAAATAAATAAATATCAATAATATTACAACAGAATTTTAAAACTTTTCCAAAAAAGAATGAAACAAAACTCTTAATAAATTCTTTTATGCATGTAATATTTTAAAGACTAATTTTTATACATATAAGCTAAATATTCGAAATTATGGAAAGCAAATCGAAACTATGGAAAGAAATTATAGAAATTAAGAAAGGTAATTTTGCGGGTTACATATGTTATAAAAAATCAATAACTGATTTTTTTTTTTTTTTTTTTTTTTTTTTTTTTTTTTATAACCTATTGTAATTATCTTTATTGAGTTTACCTTAGATCGTAATAAAATAATTTGTTAAAATGCACATTTTTTGTTCTTTCTTTTAGCATGTTAGTATTTTTTTTAAATAAATAAATAAATATCAATAATATTACAATAGAATTTTAAAACTCTTCCAAAACAGACAAAAACAAAACTCTTAACAAATTCTTTTACATGTAATATTTTAAAAACTAATTTTTATATATATAAAGCCAAAATTAATAAGCTAAATATTCGAAATTATGCAAAGAAAATCTGTAAAACATTTAGAATTATCCATTCAATAGAAAAATATTATCTCTCTCAAAAAAAAAAAAAAAAAAAAAAAAACCGTGCGTTTAAAATTTTATCTTTACTTTACGAAATGTATCCGAAATAACTAAAGATGTTTGAAAGGGTCGTTTGAATAATTCTGGTGTAATGGTATTACACAGAAAGCTACTACACAAGAGGCCCCGGGTTCGAACCCCATGGAAGGTATGTAACATTTCTTCACTGTTGTTTAAATTAATTGTATCTAATGTGTCCCCGATATTAACGTGTCTTTGAAAAGTAAAGAATAAAAATCACAAAGATGTTAGTTAGTCCTTGAAAAATTCTTTTACGTTTTCAAACAAAAATTTTTACATAAGAAAAAAATTTAAAAAAAACGGAACTATTTCTGGAATTCACGGAAAAATTTTTCCGTTAAAAAACGGAAGTAGTACTGGCGTCTAGATTACCAGTACTATTTCCGTTTTTTAACGGAAAATTTTTTTACAGTGTATAACTGTTTAATTAAAAAAAATATTAAGTTCCTGATGTATAAATTCTTAAAATAATTTGTTTAATATGGAACTTTTTATTTTAATACTATTTCAGGTGACTGCATGAAATAAATGTTAGCTTCTATTATATTAACAATCAAGTAAAATATGTTAAGAATACGTTATAAAACCCTTTTTAATGCATTCAGAATGCTGTAAAAAGCTTTCACCGTTTAAAAAGGCGAAAGATAATGTCTAAGTAAACAAAATTCATTTAGATAATAAGTTGAAACTGGTGTTATTCGATTGAAGAGAAAAAACTTCTTTAAACCACCATAAAATAAAGTTAATTGCGCAAGGCCTTTCGAAAGAACTTACAAGGAAGGTCTCCATTGGGGGCATACTCAGAATTTCTTGAAAAAAAATACGAATTAAACTACTCATGTAGGTAATAAAGGATCAGTGAAAATTAGCGGCGGAATTACATTATTAGATATGTAAAAAAATAAAATAGTTTGGAATAATTGGCGGGAAAAGCTGAAAGCGACGCGGGATTTGGCGAGCAGTGCATTTCCTCGCCAAAAGCAGACGATTTTAACGAATCTGAAAACTGATTTTAATTGACTTCACTGTTAAAAATCTGCAGCATTTACTGCAATGTCACTCCACTACTTTTATAGAATATCTCTCTTCTGACCAATGAGAATGCTCCATAGAACGGTGAATTGACCGTGTCATACACTGTTAAAAATCTGCTGCATTTTGTTGCAACGCACTCCACCGCTTGTATATAATATCTCTATTCCAACCAATGAGAAAGCTCCATTTCACGGCCAAGTAACCGTTTTCTATACAAGCAAGGGAGTGCGTTGCAACAAAATGCAGCAGATTTTTAACAGTGTATTTTTCAATTTGGAACAATTTTAATCAATTTAAATTGTGTTTTAAATGATAAAATATATTAATTTCATTTTGTTATAAGTACATATAAACATATATGACAAAATTACACTTGAAGTAAAGTAAAAATGCAAAACTAAAATTATTTAAACTAAACTTATTTAAATAAATTGAACATAGAAAGTTTTTTCTTTAAAAAGTATTCGAAGCGTAAAAGCGTATTTTTCAAAATTTCGTTTTTTCGCCAACCGGAGATAAATCGCCAAATAAACGAAATTTTTATTATTTTTTTACGGACGTTATAAGGAGGTTCCGCCGAAATTTTTTTTATAAACATATATAACTATATGAGAAGAACATTCTGTAATTTTTCAGATTTTTCTGAGTATGCCCGTATGGAGACCTTCCTCTTTAGTCTTTTTTCGTCTAGTAGACGCATGTCTTTTTGCGACGAAGAAAGACTAAGTTCTTTCGAAAGGCCTTGCGCACTTTAATTCATTTTATGGTGTTTTAAAGAAGTTTTTTTTACTTCAAGGTTCATTTAGATGAGTCCTACCCAAGGGCTTAAACTCTACTTGCTCCGCACCCAGCGATGCACATTACACATCTCCCAATCTACAAACAGGCACAGTTTATTGTACAGATTATTCGTAGTTATTTTCTTAATAGGGGAATGAGTTCATAGTCGGTGGAATATGTAATGAAAAATTTACATTTCAATGATAATAACGGAATATTTAGTCAGTTGGCAGCAAGACATTTTGAAATATATGTTGATTATGCTCAACTAATCTTAACGCAATCTATAATTTTCTGGAGTACTTTTGGCTTCTTAAAGACTGAGGAGAACCATGATGATAATTATTTTGATTGTGCCTTTCTAAAGATGAAAGTGTGAGGTTAAAGTAATGTTTAGGATATAATACAACGCGTTTCTTATGTGGCCACAAGTACAGTTCGGAAAGAAAACCCTATTAAAATTGTAGAGATATGATGGGAATGGCCCGTGATTTGTCACGAATATTCAGATAGACTAAGTACACAATTTGAAAAACGCATGGCACATTTAAAAATACAATTTCAGCAATTAACATCTGTAGTCGAAAAAATATCCGAATTTTTTTGTGCAGATCTGCTTATGTTTTGTCAATTCGAATGTACCATACTAAATAGTATGCAAAAATTTAGTTTTATTATCGAACACATGATACTTCAGAAATTTTCTCTTCATAAATTTCCGCTAATAAGTGAAAAATAACTAATTTTTTCGTGTAGCCCTGTATATGGTCTAAAGAATTTGTACACACCAATAAATATGCAAATGTTACTTTCATTAAAAAATTCAGATCACAATTACAAACGGACTTCCAACATTATAGCTCATATATAATCTATAGAATTTATACACACCAAGAAACATGCAATTTTCAGTTAAATTTAAAAACGCATACAACAACTGTAAAACACTTAAATCGTTCAATGTTTATAATAATTTTAGCTAAGCTTATCTTATTTTGTAAGAAGAAGCTCAGGATTTGATATTTTGTTGCCTCCTTTTCCCCATTCTTTTTCTTACACTTTCAGAAAAAAATTAACATTTTCTATTGTTTAAAATACATATATGCAAACATAAATGCTCATTTAAATAAACATAATTTTTGTTATTTTAATTTAAAAATAGAAAATGTTGATTTTAATGAATAACAAGTGAAACTAGTTTGATGTGTCAATCCCAAAACTTTGTTCTATCTCATACGCAAATTTCAATATTAGTTACATATGTTAATGCGTTAATATTATTAATTCAATACTATACCAACTATGATTTTCATCTAAAGTTTCTGCTTCAGTCAATTAATCGGAGTAAACACGAGTTTCCGTCTCTGCACGAGCCGATGAACAGTAGAACGATAGGCAGATTTTATTTCAAATTCAGGAAAGATCTACTCGCCATACCCAAAAATAATCATACACAAAAAATTAAGTTTAGTTTTATGCATAACTTCAAACACCTTTTTGATGGTAAAATAATAAAAATGACACAGACATCGCGATTATAGCGCCTCCTTCCGGCGGATTTTTTTTTAAATACAGGAAGAATTTGCTGACCATAGCCAAATACTTATACAAAAAAATTCATTCAATTTTATGCATAACTTTATATACTTTTAGTCGGTACAATATTGAAAAGGCTCACAAATCGTTGTTTCAGCACCCCCTTCCGGCGGAAGGAAATACCTGCTTGCCACAGCCAAAAACATTCACAAAAAATTCGGTTCAATTCCATGCATATCTTCATATACTTATTGATGGTAAAATGGCGACATACGGACACACACACGGACAGACAGACATTTTGTAAAAACATGTTTTTTGGAATCTCTGATCCCCTAAAATGTGTAAAACCATCGAAAACTGGAAGTCTAAAAAAATTTCGATTACAATACTTTCTTCTATTGAAGATAGAAGAAACCAAATGATTTAAAATGTCAGATTTAAGAAGCGTGCGAACAGAAATTGGGGACTTCAGCTGCATCACTTCTTAACTGGATTTGCGTTTAAGCTACCTTATGTTATAATGTTTGTGAAATTAACTTACTTTATCGTATTGAAATAAACATAATTTAAATGATTTGAATCTGGATTTTAAAGCACTTATTATTAAATTCTCATTTTAAACACATATTTAAATAACCAGTTAAAGGAAAGTATTATTTGAGGATTATGCCGGAATTCATAATAGACAGGGAGCACAGCACAAGCAGCACCTCATCAAATTCACGGCTGTAATTCCAGAATTAAAACTCGATTCGCATATCAAAACATAATCAGTCTGCCAAGTCATATCTTGGTGGACAATTCCTCAGAACCCGATTGTAGTGATTAACTTGTAGGTTTACCATTTTGTTTTCCTGCTCTCAGTCCTCCACGTTTTCATACCTTTGGTTTGCGTAAAAACACAGTAATAAACCTACGAGTCAATCGCTAACTACGGGTTTTCAGGTATTTTCCACCAAGGTATGACTTGTCAGACTAACTGCGTTTAAATCTGCGAATCGAATTTCAACTAGTTCTGGAATTTCAGTCATGAACTCGATTAACTGTTTGTTCGTACTGCCACCTCCCGTCTATAATTTATTCATTCAACACAACCTAATTATACACATTAGACATAACATAAAAATAGTAAAAATAATTTTAGTGCAAAATAGGAAAAAATACCACATAACCTTACTTCGTAAATCTCCTACAACTTTCCCCGCATTTACAGCATTTGTTGCGCTGCAAACAAGAATTTGAAGTCCCGAAGCCGCCAAAATGCGTAGTATGTTTTATAACTCTAATTTGAAAACTGGTCGACTATATTCTTAAGCTTAATAAGAATAAATAAATTAATAAAAGATAAATGATAATGATGATTCCTCAGATAAATGAAACAGACTTGACGTCCATGAGGTTATTTGATCTTCAAATTTAAAAAAGGAAAATTATGAGCCATTTTCGGAATTTTTTTGTTGCAATTAGTGGAGATGGGTTCTCTGTATAAGGAACGATGCGTATTTTACTAGAAACTTTTATTTAACAAAGTTTTTAAAATGTAAAAAAATGTACCCGGAATGTTTTTTAATTTGGGATGCCTCATTATACAGCATTTATTTAGGATTCTTGCATTAAGATTTTAAGTAAAGGAGCATTGTTGAATATAGGTATCACCACATTTAGGCGCAATGACCTTACACATCAGATTGTTTTAATAATCAATATACAGTCGGCTCTCGTTAATTCGAACTCGTCGGGACCACAAGAAATGTTCGAATTATCCGAAGTTCGAATTATGGAAAGTATAAAAGGAAAACATGTTAATATGGTATATTACAAAGGAATTAATGTTATAGTGTTTTTTAAATTTATTTCGTCTGTTATCATTAGAATATGACTTAATATTAAATTAGAATGTATAAATACATAAACTAATTAAAAGATTAGAAACAAGCACAATGGAAGAAAAATTTAAAGCGTCACTGAAAGACAGACGGGGCACTAAGAAAGTGGATATCAAACACATTGGATTATATGTATAATCGTTCGGAACAATTCTCACAAAAATCAAAGAAAGAAAGAAAGTTATTCAAATGATCTGAAATCCGTGAGAAAGTAAAGAAAAATGAAAAATCGGAATTTCTCATTAGTTCGAATTAAACGAAGTCAAGAGAAAATGAGTTCGAATTAATGAAAATTTTTAACATTATTCTGCCATTGAAAATTTCGGGACTTCATGTTTAGTTCGAATTAAGCGATGCTTCGAATTATCCGATTTCTAATTAACGAGAGTCGACTGTAATTGTTTTTCGTAATTGAAACTGAGTCATGCTTTCCTAACTAATTAATGTTAAATAAATTGATAAAATTACCGAATACATTTTTGTAAAATTTATTATTTTATTTAGAATAAAGTAACAAATTAAAAACAGACTTTTTTTTTCTATTTAAAATTTAAACATTTTTAGAAAAGTTTAAAAATTCGAATTGTTTATGAAAGGAAAATTTTAACGAGAGTTCTTCTGTTTAGATAGACATTTGTATTCATTTATCAAAAACACACCGGATTCCTTTTTCCCAAAAGATACCGAGTTTGTAGCTGTCAAAACACAAACAGAATGTTTTGATAGAATATTCTGTTAGTATATGTCAAGCATCTCAGGCTGTTTCTGTAGATTACAAGTTGCATTTATGCCCTCTGGGTTTCAAGAGTGTTGATATTAAATTGTACAGATAATACAAAGTTCGCATCTGATGCATTAATAGTTAGTTCGGTATAATTATACTTAAATAAGTAATTTAACTAATGCTATCAACTTAGATGTTTTGTAACATTAAGTTGTGCATAATAAATATTATTCTGTATTTTAAAAGGCATCGTTAAATATAAAAATATATATATAAAAGTATAAAAGGACAAATATAAACTGCTGTCATTTAGATACATTTAAATCTTCAGAAAATATCATAGTAAAGTAATTTTATTTTGACAATCTCACACTTTATTCTACTTTTTAAAATACTAGTTAAAATTATGATTCCCGATGGAAGCTAAATATGATATTAAATAAAGAAAATTGAAATAATTGAACTAAGTTATTTGGAAATGTAATCTTTTTCAATTAGTAAATGATTTTTAATGATTAGTACAAATTAAATCTGTATGTAAAAGTATGTCTAACAAATAAAAAAACTTTCGACTCTGTGAAATTTTTCTTTACTACACTTCCTTTTAAATTATTAGATGCGAGGGTATCTCTGGAAATTTACTTTTATCCAAAATAGATAAAAGAATTGTCTAAAATGTCTAACGTTCAAAGGAATTGTAAATAGGAAATTTCTATTGCTTTGACTCGTCTGTCACTATTCCTTTCCTACCTTTTTATCCCACATTGACGATGACGATGATGATAATCCCAATGGTTAATTTATAAATATATTTTTATAATTAAAATAAAATATCTTTTCTTTAAATTATTAAGAGTATTCTCAACTGCTCCGCTGAACAAGCTATAACGTTTTGACACATTTACAAATTCATTTTTCAACGAAAAGATATAAAATTGGAAGGCTGACTATGAAAGCGATTTCTAATCGAACTTATTTTTCCATTTTATGATAATTAAATTACCTATCCAGTTCTAAGGTATTTCGATCACGTGATCACCCGTTTTTCTCCTGCTTTTCGACCGGTTTTTCTGTTTTCGTCCGGAAATGTGCTTAAAAACGTCAACTTTGAAGGCCTGTTATGAAATACCTATTGTGTTTTTAAAAAAAACAGAAAATTGAGTGCAATTAGACAGTTTCTGAATAACAACACCTGCTAGTTTCATGCATTTCCGAACAAAAATAAATTAAAGCATGTGTCACAAAGTTGCCCTTTTTGATTTAAGAACATCCTTAATAGAAAGAACTTTTTTTTAAAACCAAGAAAAACCCTAAAAATTCTAAATTTTAAAATTACACCTGTCAATATTTCTTTCCTACTTTTTTTTTTATCCCACATTGACGATGATGATAATCTCAATGGTTAATTTATAGTTATGACATTTTTATAATTAAAATAAAATATTTTTTCTTTAAATTATTAATAGAAAGAAGAACTTTTCTTTTTTAAAGACAAGAAAAAACCTAAAATTTTTAAATTTTAAAATGTCTGCAATGGAGAATAAGTTGTTTTAATATTAAAACTTACTATGTCAGATAACCATATAGTTATTCATGTGACGCATGTAGTTATTAATGCCTATATAAAAATTTGACGTGGAGCACAAAACGCATTCAATATCCTCGCTTCAATGTATACACGCATATCTTACTTAAAGATAAAGTTTGTTATATTATTTATAACTAGCAAAAGCCATGCTTTGTTTGGATTCGCGAAGCATTATTTTATAAAGCATATATTTGAAAGTAACAATATTTTTAATATTATTTTTGCATCTTTATTAAACAAAAACGTTATTTTATGTTTTGGCGCATTTTAATTCTACAAATGTAAGTTCAGCCAAATAACTATCAATTTTCTAGGAATTTTTTATTTATGATGTAAGACTGGCATTAAAAAATATTTTCGAAGCAAACTTTTACAAAATATTTTTAAATTTTCAACTAAAAATTCTTTTAAAGATTTTTTTACAATTTCTAGAAGCCACTGGTGTTTTTTAAAGTTGTTTGAAATAGGCATGTTTCCAATCTTTGTAATTAACATCAAATAATCTTTGATAGCTATTTTAGAATAATATATTTGAAGAGAGCTTGAAGAAAGTTACTTCTTCAAAATCCTATTTTCTGGAAAAACATTTGAAATCTGCTCTTGAACTATGAATTTTTAACTGTAAAACTTTTTATTCTAATTTCTTCGTTTTTATACATGTTAGTGCATGAGAATTTTTGATATTGTAGAATTTTTCGTAAGGAAAATTTCTATTGAATGCTTAATTTTGAAGGATTTTCACTCTTGACAACGTTACGTACGTTTTTAAGCCAACTGGTGCCTGTATATCCTCAATATCTACAACTGCTTCATCTAATGTTAAACCTTGGGATTTATGAATTGTAACAGCAAAAGCTAACTGCAGAAGAAACTCTTTCCTTGAGCAATTTATGTTTCCATTTTTCCAGAATTCAATTATTGGGGGAATTGGTACGCACCAATTCTTATATTCAAATTTCTGTATCAATTCTGTAATATTCAAATCTATACTATTAACCGCAGTAAACGTCTGTCTGTACCGCTAAAAACTTTTCTCAACGGCCGAGTGGAGTGGCGCTCTGGGTGTCTATCGATTCGGGACGATTTGGCCTTTTGTGATAATGAATTTCGAGAAAATCGCCCGGTAATTACCCGAGATATTAATTAAAAACTACCCGGGAAACGTGACAAAAAATCCAAGTTCCGAGACGGTTCTCTGACGGAGCTCTCCGGTCGAAACTAGCTTTCCGCGGATGAAGAACCACGAAGGTGTCGAAAATGCGAAAATTAAGGAGTTTTATATAACGTCGCATCTGCGCTGCAGATTCACGGATTTTAAAACAAATTACATATTCTTGAAGGAAATTTAAAGACCTTTCTGACGGTCTATTCGGTTTCAAGAAATACGAACATTAACTTTTTGAAAAAAACGTTTTCCCGAAAGCTTTCATTTTCTATTTTTCTCCGCAGAATTTTCGACCGAAAACTATCGAATTTTAAACGATTCCATCCTTTTTAATTTTGGAGGCACGACAAAGAAAAAAAAAATACCCCCTCAAAGACGCTTCTGTCTAATTTCCAACGGTGTGTTTATTTTTGAAATATTCTAATATTAACCCTTTGAAAAAAAAATCGAGAAAAAGAGTCTCCGATCGTACAATTTTGTTTGCTTTTTCGACACTTTTTCCGCTCATATTTATATGAATAAAATCCCTAATTTTCAATATTTCTTTTCCATCTTTATACCCCTCTTAGTGAATACATCGTTTTGAGTTGTGTCAAAATTTCAAAAAGATACAACGGTTAGAAGTATTTTTAAATCTGTAAAAACCGCGAAATTACGGCGTAAAACGGGCGATTTTTTTTTCTGCCATATTTTTAGGTAAAAGTAGCCCTTAAATCCTGTATTCTTCAATGATCTTTATATGTGTGTTTGGGGTACTGGTTTTACACCTTGCATAAAATTTTTGAAAAAATCGGGAGGCCGTAACTTTATTTTAAATAATATAATAGGCGAATTTTTTAATTTAAATTATTAAATGTGAAAAAGGAAAAAACTAAAAATTAAAATTTTTGTACAAAATATGCATATTTTTACACGAAAATTATACTCGAGATTTTTTTCAAAGTGTGTAATAGTAATACATTGCGACCTCATTAATCCGACACTCGGTAATCCGTATATTTTTAAAATATCGTTAGAGAACATTATTGCAAATAAATACATTTTAAAATGTGACATTTCTTTAAAATCTTCTTAGCAGTTAGAGAATACCGTAGTACAAGTTGCATCACTATTTTGAAACGATACAACAGTTAGAAGTATTTTTAAATAAATAAAAACCGCGAAATTACGGGGAAAGAACGAACTTCTTCTTTTTTTTTTTTTTTTTTTTTTTTTCATATTTTTAGGAACAACTTTTACTTAATTTCAATATTTCCTTAAAATCGGCTAATACCATTCTTGGTAATCCACTTTTAATGAGGTATGAAATTTTTGGAAAAATATGGCTATCAGAACTATCTTTTAAATAAAATAATAGGTGCAACCATTTGCAGAACAACAAACATATTTTTATAAATATTAAATCTTCATCTTTTGTATAAGCAGAAACAATGTTTTTCGCATTGCGCATGCGTGCACTTAGCCAAGCTACGCCGATATGAAAAAATCAATGTTTTTTTTTTTTTTTTTTTTATATATCCACATAAAAGAACAATTTTAAGTAATGAAAAAACAATTATGAAAATTAATAAGAAAGTATTTTTCTTAATGCACTTTGACGTACGGGAGGAATATTTACGAGCACGAACAAAACTAAGATTTGTATTCGACATTTTCCCGCACGAAATTGATTATCATGCAGGGAGCATCGAAACAACTCAACTCTTTCCAGTGTTTCAACTCGAAACTTTATACGAAGCGCCTGCTTTAAAAATTGTCCCTGTTGAAATATCTTACAAAATTTAATTAAATTTCTACTAATTATATTG